>CM052900.1:129772257-129927068 GCA_028534135.1 Potos flavus
ACTACAGAAAAGATTTTCTTCATATACCTCAACTAAAACAACGTATCCCAACAGATTGAATGTGAAGCAGATATGATAACCCAGCTGTCCTCTAGTGGACTAACTTTAAAGAGATTTGCAAAAGTGCAAATAAGGCCACTCTTCTTACTATGTTTTTGTTTTGGATTATATAGTTATTTTTTATTAACATATGATGAGTTCACTATTGTTATTTTAAATAAATGAATAATTGTTTAAAACCTTTTCTTAGCTTCAATTTGAAAGGTAATAAATATTAATAGATATAATCCACATAAACAAAAGAACTCTGGGGTCTCAATAATTTATAAGAGAGTAAAGAGAGCCTGTGACCAAAATGTTTGAGAACTACCTCTATAGTTTATTCAACCATTCTATTTAAGGGTATTTAGGTTGTTTATAACATTTTGCATTACAAACAATGTTGCAATGAATAATTTTATGTATGTGTGTTTTTCTAATGTTGTAGATGTAACTTTAGGGTAAATTCTTAGATGTGGACTATCTGAGTCAAAAGATAAATGAAATAAATGCATATGTAGTTTTGTTAGATATTACCAAATTCCCCTTACCAAGGGTTGTGCTTCACTGCTATCACTGCCTCTCTCCCCTACCAACACAAATATTTTCTGTCAAACCTGATACAATAAGAGATACAACACTTTCAAGGCTATGTAGTGGGAAGAGTTTTGGAACAATACAGCCATGGCTTCAAATCCTGAGTAACTACTAGATATGAACAGAAGGACCTGTTTTCTCATCAATAAGATGAGGCTAATATATGTTATTTATACAAGTGATTGAGTAGGTGCTCATTAAATGGTAATCGTTGTTATTATCCGAATCTCTCTGGGCAAGTAGGAATGGTAGGGTTGACAAGCACAGATATCCTATATTCCTTGGGGGTAAAGAATGGACTATTCTGGGGTGTCTCAGTGGCCAGTTAGTGGGCGCCCGACTCTTGGTTTCGGTTCAGGTCATGATCTTGGGGTCATGGGATTAAGCTCAGCTTGGAGTCTGCTTGGGATTCTCTCTCTCCTTCTCCCTCCACCCCTTCCTCTATCCTAAAATAAATTAATTAATTAAATCTTAAAAAAAAAAGCAGACTATACTAATTGGAACTACAGAAGACGTTGACAATAAGAGAGAACATAGAGTTGCCTTGGGAGGTACCTAGGGTACAAGAAAAGAACAGGTCACCTAAACTAGAAAAGAGGCTAGAAGCAGATGCTGAAACCTAGAGTACAAAGCCAGGGGTCTGGGCAATGAAAGCAAAGAACAGTTCATTAATTCAATCACTTGGTCAACAATCACTGAACACTATTATTTACCAGGCACTATATTCTGTGGTAACCAAGATATTGTCTCTGCCCTTAAGGGTTTTAGACTGTATGGGTAGAGGCAGATAAGAAAATAAGCAATTACAATTTTAGAGGGTAAGCACAGTGTGCTTTAGGAACACAAATCAGGGACATCTGGCCCAAACTTAGGGGTTGGGCAAGACTATTTAGAGGAGATGATACCTGAGCAGAGACCTGAAGAATGGCTAGGACGTAGCTAGGTAAATTGGGTGGAGGAGTGGGAAGGGAATAGATAGGAAAAGAACATGTTCCAGGCAGCAGAAATAGAATGTGCAAAAACCTAGAGGCAAGAGAAAACATGATGTATCTGGAGAAGCAAGAGGGCAGTTTTGTTTGAGGCAAGTGAGGGCAAGGTTGGGAGCAGTGACAGCCACAGCAGGGGCCAAATCAGGAAAGGCCTTATAATTCCTATCAAGGACTTAGGATGTTATCTCATGGGTGACAGGAAGCCATTAGAGCATTTAAGCTAGTCAGTGGCGTTAGCAGGTTTGATCTTAGAAAAGATCACTTTAACTGCTGTATAGAAACTAGAGGACACACATTTAGAGACAAGAAAGCCATTTATAAGTGTCTACTGCAATAACCCAGGCAAAAGTGATGGTGACCTGAGTTAAGGTAGTGCAGGGAGAATGGTGATTTCAGGAGGCAAAATCATCAAACTATGATTAGATTGGCATGTGGAAAAGAGGGAGAAGTCAAAGGCCACACTTGGGTTCTGGCTTGGGCAAAAGATGGTAATCAGTGCCATCAGGGAGGAAGACAGGAGGGGAGGAGGAGCAGACTTGAGGGAAAAATGATGAGTGCTGTTTCAACACGTTGACAGATTAGGAACTAAGGTTCAGAGATGTGAAGTTACTTGTCTAAGGTGACTGTAAGTGGCAGAGCTAAGATTCCAACCCAGGTCCATCTGACTACATGTATCCTTGTTGCTTCAGTACCGCCACACCTCCTCCTACCCTCAGCACGAGAAGGCGCACTAACCACCAGGGAGAGGAAAACCACTGCGAGCATTTATAATGTAAGTGAAATGCCTTCATATACATCAAATTTGACCGAATATAACACAAGAGTGTATTTCCATAAACATAAACATTATTATTAACAATGTTCATGGTAACTCATACTGCCATCCTCTGGTCCCAGAAGGAAAGCGTTAGGATACACCTGACGTTGGGGAATGTTTATGATGTACTTTTCATAAGAATTACATATGAGGCAGCATGGCATATATGGTACAGTAGAAAGATCCTGGACACCTGGGTTCTAATGATGTAAATATGGACTGGACTGAGGAGGAAAGTTGTTACGGGCATTTGAATCTCTGGACCTTTCCTTAGGGTGTCCACTTTAGTCAGGTCTCCGTTAGCCCAAGGCTACCTGGGCTACTCTGTAGCCTATTCCACACTACCCACCATGTACAGAGATGGTACAATATAGTGGAGAGAGCTTGTACTTTGGAGTTAAGTGATACAAGTTCAATTCATAGCTCCACCAATTTCAGGCTGTTTGACTGAAGGAAGTTACTTATGCTTTCTGAGTCTTACTGTTCTCATTTGTATGGTTCACGATTATATGCGTTACCAACAATGTGCCAGGTATGTGGTAGACACACAAAGGTAATTATCTTCCCTGGCCTTTTCTCATCTCTATCTTTAAAAATCTAGAAAAGAGTTAACAGCTTCTTTATACCCTTCCCTATTCTTTCCAATGTACATATATTCTCTCATAATCAGAAAACCAAATAAAAAATATTTAGGGGCACACAGTAGACCAGCCCAACAAGTCAGGATCCGTTACAACCTGATGACTCACTTACTTGGGCATGCTATACCCCAGTCACGTGAGGGATGCATATGAGGAAATAACGGAATTTATGTGTGCATTCTCATGTGAATGTGAATCCACTTGAATTCTACAAACACTAAACTCTATGATCCAGACACTATAAGAATACAGAGTTGAAAAAAGCTTTTTCTTTATTTGAAAGTATTTATATGTGTATGTGTCTGTGTTTTGGCTGTGGGAAGAAAGGATTGGATTCATAGAATTGAGGAATATTAAGTTGAAAGCAGTGATGGGCTGGGATCAGCTTGGATCATGAGAGCCAGTTATTAAATTTTAAGAAATTTTGTGAGCCAATTGTTAAACACAGCAATTTTTAAAAAGCTAAATTATATAAAACTATAATTGAATATATTAAGAACAGAGTTAAATACAAGCAGCCCTTGCTTTGCACAGTTCTGGAATGTGCAAATTCTAGTTACCACAGTTTAATTAAGTAACATCCCCCCAAAACACAACTCAAGTTTTCGTGGGTTTTTTTAGATTTTATTTTTCAGTAATCTCTATACCCAACCTGGAGCTCAAACTCAGAACCTCAAGATCAAGAGTTGCAGCCTTGGGGCGCCTGGGTGGCTCGGTTAAGCGTCCGCCTTTGGCTCAGGTCATAATTCCGGGGTCCTGGGACCGAGCCCCACATCGGGCTCCCTGCTCAGCGCGAAGCCTGCTTCTCCCTCTCCCACTCCCCCTCTCTCTGTCAAATAAATAAATAAAATCTTAAAAAAAAAAAAAAAGAATTGCAGCTTCCACCGACTGAGCCAGCCAGGTGCCCCCGTTTCATTTATCATAGTATGTTAACTGTAAGTGATTGCACAAGGTACAGATATTGCTGCTTTCTCTTCTATCCATGAGTCACTATGTAAATAATAGATTCACATCATGTCCAGTGACCAATCACATCACTTTTTTTTTTTTTGTAAGCTCTGTACCCAACGTGGGGCTTGAACTCACAACACAGAGATCAACAGTCACATACTCTACCAACTAAGCCAGCCAGGCATCCCTCAATCACTTCTTTCAAAGTCTGTCAGTGATTGGTCATCTTTTTTCCAGTTTTGACATAGACAATAAATTATATACCGTGTTACTTCTTTTTCTACCAATGATAAAAAACACGTGATATTTTAAAGGAATGAATATTAAGACAAGGGAATTGAGGGAGGGGAAGTTCAAATGAAGCAAAGAAACAAAAAGTGAGGGGCACCTGGCTGGTTCAGTCAGAGAAGCATGCAATTCTTGATCTCAGTCTCGTGAGTTCAAGCCCCACACTGGGTGTAGAGATTACTTAGTAGATAGATAGATAGATAAACTTTTAAAAAAGAAAAGAAAAAGAAACAAAAAAGGATAAGGCTGCAAGTGAAACTTTAATTGAACGTAAATGGAATTATAGAAGAAATCACAGAGTATGGGAATATTGACACACCTTCCATCTGAAAGACTCTAGATACATAGCCAGAGGAACTTAGTAAAGGCAAACTTATTGATATAAGTGAGAAAAGTGGTTGTGACCAAAAGAATGAAGATGTTTTTCACATTAAAATTATTGGTGATACTTCATAATGTTGAAAGTTCAAAGAATAAAATTTTGAAAGCTGATTCAAACTTAGAAGTAGGAGCATGTTCCAAACATGGAAAAGTTGGTCAGTCATAAGTTATACAGTAAGAAGGCAAGCACTGTTCAAATTGCTCTTGATAATTTTTTACTAAGAAATAAAATGCTCTAACTCTCAATGTTTTGAATATCTTTAAAGTGCTATACCACTCAATGGGGAAAGAATTATCTTTTTAACAAATGGTGCCAGCACGATTGGTTATCTACATGCAAAATAATGAAATCAAACCCCTACCTCATACCATAGAAAAAATGAACTTAAAATGGATCAAAGACCTATATGTAAAACCTAAAACTATAAAGCTCTTGGGGCGCCTGGGTGGCTCAGTGGGTTAAAGCCTCTGCCTTCAGCTCAGGTCATGATCTCAGAGTCCTGGGATTGAGCCCCACATCGGGCTCTCTGCTCAGCAGGGAGCCTGCTTCCCCCTCTCTCTCTGCCTGCCTCTCTGCCTACTTGTGATCCCTCTTTCTCTGTCAAATAAATAAATAAAATCTTAAAAAAAAAACTATGAAGCTCTTAGAAGGAAACATTGATATAAATCTTTGTGACCTTGGGTTAGGCGGTGATTTCTTAGATATGACACCAAAAGTTCTAGCAACCAAAGAAAAAAAGAGATAAATTGGACTTCATCAAAGTTTAAAACTTTGTGAAATTGGCCATGATGAGAATATTTATACCACAGAAAATGGCAAATGGTACATGTCAGGGTTTGTTTTGTTAATTGTTTAGATTTAAGAAAGTGATAGAGAAAAATGTTAATAACGTAGATTAAACTTAAAATTATGTTGTATCTATAGCTCTTACATCATAAAAAGCACAACAAAAATTGAGGAAATGTTCTTTTAGCGCTTGAGAACTATTATTTGGAGCCACCTGGGTGACTCAGTTGGTTGAGCATCTGACTCTTGATTTTGGCTCATGTCATGATCTCCGGGTCATTGGGTCATGGAATCAAGCCCCACATTGGGCTCTGCGCTCAGTGAGGACTCTTATCTGAGATTCTCTTCCTCTCCCTCAGCTCCTCCCCCTCCCTGCTCTCTCTCTCAAATAAGTAAATAAGTCTTTAAAAAAAAAAGAAAACCGGGGTGCCTAGGTGGCTCAGTGGGTTAAAGCCTCTGCCTTCGGCTCAGGTCATGATCTCAGGGTCCTGGGATGGAGCCCTGCATCGGGCTCTCTGCTCAGCGGGGAGCCTGCTTCCCCCTCTCTCTCTGCCTGCCTCTCTGCCTACTTGTGATCTCTCTCTCTGTGTCAAATAAATAAATAAAATCTTTAAAAAAAAGGAAAGAAAACTATGATCTGATTTAGCAAATAAGTCACTCATATTATTCACAAATGAGTGAATTTCCAGTAGATGTCTTCAGTGTTTCACTTTTTTCTTACTCAGAAACAAAATGCTAACCTTCATGTCAGAACTATACTAGGAGAGCCAGTAATTACATATTATTTAATTACTTATTAAATTTATTTATTTACTTATTATCTGATTAAATATCTACCATCCTCCCAGCCAGGAATATCAATGATCCTAGAATCCAGTATCATCCATTTTACATGATGAGGGCATGAAACCCAGGACCTGTTCTAGGTCACAAACAAGTGAATGGATGGATGATCAACATTTGAATTATGTGTATTTCTTTTACATTTTAACCCACCTGCCTGAGTATCTAGGAAAATATGTTTTCTGTGACATGCCAGAGTGGTGATGGGCAGTGAAGATATGTGAGAGAGTTGTCACTAGTTTAGCTAGTAAGCCCTTCTCTCCAGTGTTCTAACAATGCTGTGTACTTGGCAGGAGGATCAGAAGAATCAGGACACTGGGAGAGCCTTACTAAGTCCCTCTCCCCATCTGGGCAGACAGCAATAGGGCAGCCAAACAGGCCATGTCTTACTTTTGGACTTTTCTCTCCTTACACCCCGAGGCATTAAAGAGATTGGAGAGATACTCAGGTTTCCCTCAAATCAGGGATTTAATAGGCCTGGCCCCAAGAGAAAGGATCAGGTTCAAACTTGGCCTCCAGACCAAAGCTCTCCCCTTGGCCTCAGTCACTTAGAACATCACTTCAGTGTTATCTTATTTACTCAGTGTATGTTTGTGAGGTGAGCCAAAGATTATTAATAATAACAGACTTTACTTTTGCATACAGCCCTTTACAATTTACAAGGCCTTTATACATGTACCATCCTGTTTCAGCCCCACAGTAGCCCTTTATAGTAAGTAGTGTAGGGGTTAATAAGCCTATTTTATAGATGAAGAAATGAGGCTCAAAGATCAAGGGTACCCAAGTTCCTGGAGTCAATTTCAGGACTGAAACCTAGGCATACTGACACAAATTGTAGTTGTCTTCCAAGCACTATAGCACAGGCCTAGAAGCATTCACAGAATTATTATTAGTGACAGTTATCAATAATAATAAATACAGTTTATGAGCATTTATTGCTCACTGCACTAAGTGCTTCATTTGCCTTCTCATTTAATCTTCATAACAGTGTTTTGAGGTTGATGCTAACTTCTCCATTTACTAAGAACCCGAGGTTCAGAAAGTTTAAGGAGGGGCACCTGGGTGGCTCAGTGGGTTAAAGCCTCTGCCTTCGGCTCAGGTCATGATCTCGGGGTCCTGGGATCGAGCCCCGCATCGGGCTCTCTGCTCAGCAGGGAGCCTGCTTCCTCCTCTCTCTCTGCCTGCCTCTCTGCCTACTTGTGATCTCTCTCTCTCTGTCAAATAAATAAATAAAATCCTAAAAAAAAAAAAAATAACTCAAACCACAGATTTAAAAATAAATAAATAAATAAATAAAAATTAAAAGGAAAAAAAAAAAAGAAAGTTTAAGGAATGGGTCCTGGATCACACAGTTGAAGTGTCAGAGTAAGGATCTGAACCCAAACTTCAGCTTCCAAAGATCATAATCTTAAGCTTTTGAATATTATGAGATCATCAGGGGAGATCCTAATGGGAGCAGGAAGATCATTGAGAAACAATTATTCAGGGGGGTTCTGGACGCTCTTTTTGAGGAAGTGACTTGTAAGTTGGGATCCGAAGGCCCAGTCCCAGTTAGCCAGGAGACAGCATGTGGAATGGCCTGATGTGAAAAAGCACCTGGGGAACTGAGAGTCAGCCAGTGTGGCTAGAGTGACCTGTGCAAGGAGTGAGTGTCAAGAGATGAGACCCAAGACAGTGGGCAAAAAGTAAGGCCAAAAAGGGCTGGTAGCCCATGGTAAAGATTTGGGATTTTTTTCTCAAGAAAAATGGGAAGCCTTGTAGGGTTTTCAATCAGGGAGGGATGTAATTCAATTTATGTTTAAAATAGTACTGGCTGCTAAGAGGCAATGGAATTGTAGAAATAAGATTTGAAACTCTTTCAGAAATCCAGGCAAGATGGCAGCTTGGATAAGGTCTCAGGTAATAGCAGTGGAGAAGGACAACTCTGAGTGGATGAATTTGAAGTATGTGCCAGATACTATCAAATACATTTTCTTAGTTAAGCCTCACAACAACCCAGGGATGTAGGTATTTCACAGATTTTTTATTTTATATATGAGGAAGTTGAGATTCAGAGACGTTCAGCTTCCATATCATGCTTCCCTCTGTTTAACAATGATCATCTTGGGGTGCCTGGCTGCCTCAATTGGTAGAGTATGCAACTCTTGATCTGGGGATCATGAGTTTGAGC
The DNA here is from genome assembly GCA_028534135.1 of Potos flavus. Taxonomy (NCBI): domain Eukaryota; kingdom Metazoa; phylum Chordata; class Mammalia; order Carnivora; family Procyonidae; genus Potos; species Potos flavus. The sequence continues at coordinate 129,780,761 of CM052900.1, forward strand.
TCCAGTTCGGGTAGAGTTTAGTTAAAAATAATTTTTTGTAAATGCTTAAAAAAAATGGATCATCTTATCTGCCAAGTAATGAGATGGATATTCTGAATCCAGAATAGGTGTCAGGGTGATTTGCATGATAAAGCCCCTATCTAAAAGACTACAGTCCTTTTCACCAGAAAGAGGTCAGTCTAGCTAGGGAACTTCTGTGGTTAGACAAGATTAGGTCAACTAGAGATCTGTGTTTGTGACTTAGCACAAGATCAGGCCATCAGGACCCCTAGATTCCAGTTAGTGTAGAACTTCCTATTGCTGTGCAACATGAACAATTTAGGGCCCAGAAAGATAAAACTGTAGATTGATAGCATTTGAAAGACCCTTACAGCAGGACACAACTGTCCCACTTCATAGATAAGAAAACTAAAAACTAAAGTTCAGAGATAGGGAAGAGCTTGCTAGGGTCACTTAGAATGATAGTGGCAGAGTTGGGGCTAGAACTGAGTCTTCTGACTCCCAGCCCACAGTTCCCACAGAACCAAGCTCTGCCATCTCTTTGATAGGCCCAAAGATCCTTTTACATTGGGATATTCTGTACCAAATGAATTCCAGGTAGGGAAAGTGTGCTTCTGAATAGAGGAAAGAAGGCAAATCTCACTTCTGCTCCTAAGAGGTCCCTGCTAGAAACACAAGAGTCATGATCTTCCCACATTACAGCCTCTTAAATCCCCAAACATAACCTACTCCTAAGAATGCTGGAGAGGGGGCCAGAATTGTCCCTAAGATTCTGGGCTCCTATTCCTCCTTCTCTATTCCCTTCTTACTCCATGTATTCTCTTTTTCTCTTAAAAGCATGCTTCTGGGAAAGCATCTTCTATCAGTTACCTTCATTAGGGCATGACTTAAAGAGAAGTAAATCTTAATAAGGCAAGGGTGCTAAATTCTGCCTCTCACTGCTGTGTGATGCTTGGGCAAATCACTGCCCCTCTCTGGGCCTGTTTCCCTATTGGTATAATGAGGATACTGGACTTCTGAGAGTCCTGCAAGATTTTCTAATCTTATGGAATCAGAACTTATTAGTTCCCACAACTTCAAGTCCCCAGTACAGTGTAGGTTCACCAGAGCTCATGAATACCAGGTGAGATGAAGCTTATCATCAACTTCTGATGCTTTCTGCTTTCCATCCCCCTCATTGCCCCCCGAACGTCTCAGATGATGACTAGAAACTTCCAGGATTCAGATTCTTTTTCTTCTCTGCATTCAAGGAAGGAGACTCAGCCACCATCCTTGGTCCTCATACTCATACTCTGAATATAATTCTAGGGAGGCATCTTTCTGCCTTAAAATATCTCCTTTACCCACCTGGAGGAAGTGAGATGTTGGTGAAGAGCAAGAGCTTTGGAGTAAATAAGCTTGAGTTTAAATCTTGACCCTGCCATTTTACCAGCTCTGTAACCTTGGGCAGGTTACCCCTTCCATCCTCAGATCCCAGGTCCTGCATGCTGAGAAGATTAGAGGTAATGTCTATAAAATACCTGTAGAAGAAAAGCATATTGGGGCACCTGGGTGGCTCAGTTGGTTGAGCATCTGCCTGCAGCTCAGGTCGTGATCCTGGGGTCCTAGCATTGAGCTCTGCATCAGGCTCCCTGCTTGGTGGGGAGTCTGCTTCTCACTCTCCCACTCCCCCTGCTTGTGCTCTCTCTCTCTCCATCAAATAAATAGATAAAATCTTTAAAAAAGGGATGCCTGGGTGGCTCAGTCGGTTGGGTGTCTGCCTTCAGCTCGGGTCATGATCCCAGGGTCCTGGGATCGAGTCCCGCATCGGGCTCCTTGCTTGGCAGGGAGCCTGCTTCTCCCTCTGCCTCTGCCAGCCACTCTGCCTGCTTGTGCTCTCTCTCTCTCTCTCTCTGACGAATAAATAAAAATTTAAAAAAAATTTTTTAAAAAATCTTTAAAAAAAGAAGAAGAAAAGCCTATAATCTCCTTTTCACTTAAGGGGAAAAATTGCATTAAAAATAGAGTATTAAGAGAGCTGAACTTCTATTTTCTATTAGCTTTTTTTTTTTTTAATTAGGGTAATGCCATCTAACAGTTTATTTTCTTTTTCTTTCTTTCTTTTTTTTGCATGTGAAAACTCACTTTATTATTTTTTTTTAATGGGCTCCACACCCAACATGGGGCTTGAACTCACAACCTTGAGATCAAAAGTTGCATGCTCTACCAACTGAGTCAGCCAGGCACCCTGTGAAAACTCACTTTAGTCCTGGCTTACTTGCCCCACATTCATTTTCTTTTAATCCTTCCCTTGCTTTTAAAAAAATCTTGTTGAATTATATATAGTTTTGTAAGTCATCTTTAATCCTTCCTGGATAAGGTTAGGTTATAAACATCATTTTTTATTTTAAAAAATTTCTTTTTTTCTTCTCTTTTTTTCCTTCTCTTTTTTTAATTTAAATTCAATTAGCCAACCTATAGTACATCATTAGTTTTTGATGTAGTGTTCAATGATTCATTAGTTGTAACAGTTTCTTTTCTTTTTTTAATTTTTTTTAAAGATTTTTTTTTTTTTTTAGACAGAGAGATCACAAGTAGGCAGAGAGGCAGGCAGAGCGGGATGGGGGAAGCAGGCTCCCTGCTGAGCAGAGAGCCCGATGCAGGACTCGATCCCAGGACCCTGAGATCATGACCTGAGCCGAAGGCAGAGGCTTTAACCCACTGAGCCACCCAGGCACCCCAACAGTTTATTTTCTAAAAACAAAATGCAGGGTGCCTGGGTGGCTCAGTTGTTAGGCGTCTGCCTTCGGCTCAAGATCCCAGGGTCCTGGGAATAAGCCCCGTATCGGGCTCCCTGCTCAGCGGGAAGCCTGCTTCTCCTTCTCCCGCTCCCTGTGCTTGTGTTCCCTCTCTCACTATGTCTCTCTCTGTCCAATAAACAAAATCTTTAAAAAAAAATGCAGTGCAGTTTTTCCTCCTTCAACATGCCTAATATATAATTAGTGCTCAATACATTTTTATCATTAGAATTACAACTGTTGATTTTAAGTCCAGGGAATACTCAGAAGGTACCGAATTCTCTCTGAAATAGAAATCGGATTCAAAACTCTCCTGCTGAAAAATCTTCTGTGGCTCCTCAGAACCTATATGGTATAAAGCCCAAACTCTTTACTGTCATTTAGAGTTCTTAACAGTCTGGTCCCAACTTGCTTTTGTAATCTGGAGCCTCTGATATAGTTAAAAATCAATCAATCATAAGATTTGGCATCCCACCTTAGCCACCTAACCTTTTTTCTTCTCTGTAGTACTGGGATAGTACTTTCTACCTTATAGATTAAATAATAGTAGCTTATGTTAGCTCCTAATTATTGCAGTTATTAAGTGCCAGCTAGTATATACGAATTTGACAGATTTATTTAATCCTGACAAGAATCTAGTGAGGTAAAGGGCTCCCGGGTGGCTCAGTCCATTAAGCGTCTGCCTTCAGCTCAGGTCATAATCCCAGAGTCCTGGGATTGAGCCCCATATCGGGCTCCCTGCTTGTCAGAAAGTCCGCTTCTCCCTTTCCCTCTGCCTGCTGCTCTACCTACTTGTGCTCTCTCTCTGTCAAATAAATAAATAAAATCTTTAAAAAAAAAAATCTAGTGAGGTGGGCACTTTTATTTTCAGAAGAGAAAACTGAAACTTGGACAGGTTAAGTAATTATTAAATGTATCAGTTATAAAATATAGCACAGACTTAAACCTGGGTCTGGCTGCTATAACAGTCCGTGGTGTCAAGCATTGTATTATGAAGTCTTCCTTGAGTCTTCCTTTCTAAAAGGACTTTGTACACTGGGAGGCTGTGAATATTGGCTGTTAATCACTGTTTTCACTTCCTCCTTCCGTGGACCTGATACTCTGATTAACAAAGAAAGTTACCATTCTCAAAGGCACTTTGTGGAGCTTGAATGCACAACCCTGAGATCAAGACCTGAGCTGACATCAAGAGTCAGACGCTCAACTGACTGAGCCACCCAGACACCCCTCAAAGGCACTTTTGTTTGTTTGTTTGTTTATTTTAAATTTAGGTTTAGGCCTGCCTGGGTGGCTCAGTGAGTTAAGCGTCTGCCTTCGGTTCAGGTCATGATCTCAGAGTCCTGGGATCAAGCCCTGAGTTGGGCTCCCTGGTGAGTAGGGAGTCTACTTCTCCCTCTCCCTCTGCCTCTCCCCTCTGCTCATGCTCTCTCTCTCTATCTCTCTCTCAAATGAATAAATAAAATCTTAGAAAAAAATTTTTTTTAAATAAGGTTTATGTATTTAAGTAATCTCTACACCCAATGTGGGGCTGGAACCCCACAACCTCAAGATCAAGAATCACATGCTCTTCCAACTGAACCAGCTAGGTGCCCCTCTCAAAGGCACTTTTACAGGTCTCTGCCTTTGTTCATATTGTTCTCTTTGCCTGGAGTGCTCTTATTCCCTCTCAAAATTATACTCCCTTCACTAGGTAGGAGATCACCTGATCTGTGGAGTCTTCCCTAACATACTGGCATATCCCTCATCCCCTCAACTCTAGGCATTAAGACTTCTCCATCTTTATCTCCTTGGCCCTTTCCACTTGGCAAATGTTCAGTAGGTAATTGTTGAACTCACTAATCGCAAATCATTTATTATAAATTCAGTGAAACCAATCTAGGGGGTTTTCTTTCTAATGGATCTTCAAATGTGCCAGAGAAAATCTAAAATGATTTTTGGGCATTGCTTAGGAGAACAGTAGCAGTGTAATTCAAGCCACGTGCAACATGGCACAGCAGTCCTGGTCAAAGCAGCTGGAGAAGTGCTCCTTAGAAGAGAGCGAGGGAGAGGGGTAATAACAATAACCAACCAACCAACCATAATTGCACAATATTCACAAAGCTCTTCTATATATATTATCTACATAAATTTTTATTTCCATTTTACAAGTGGTAAGAAAAATGAGGGAACTTTTCCAAATCCCAGAATCTTTTTGGAACATAATACCAATCAACCAGGTAAGGTGATTTAAGTGTCTTCCAGAGGCCTGTGATTTTATTCCAAATTACCACTCTTATTTCTTGAAAGTGTGTGAAATGTCACATTAGGAGCTTCAACTCTGGCTGAGGCTTTAAATTTTAAATATTTAAATGGAGGAGAGGTGTATCTGGGTGGCTCAGTCGGTTAAGCTTCCAACTCTTGGTTTCAACTTAGGTCATGATCTCAGGCTCTGTGCTCAGCACTGTGTCTGCTGTTCCTCTTCCTCTGCTCCTCCCCCCACTCGTGTATATGCTTTCTCTCCCCAAAATAAATAAATAAATTTTAAAAATAAATAAATGGAGAAGAGGGGAAGGGGAAAATTTAAATTCATTTTCACTTTAGTGTAAAAATTTCAAATATATTCTTGAGAGCCACTTACTTGACCTAAGAGGGTTGGATGGATGCATTGAGAATGCCTATGGGAACTGGGGACCTGAGGAAGAGCCGCAAAGTTGAGACAGTAAGTGGGAGGAAAGGAAGGGGGAACTGTAGGAAGTTTCATTAACGTAATAATTTTGTCATGGGCCAAGCTGTTTCCCTGTTACTGTAGCCATTGCCAGAGGACTCCATTCATCAAGTAATTTGTTATCTTAGGAATATGAGAGCACGATTCAGACGGTGTATAATCAAGTGGTAATGCCTGGGAAATTCTCAAGAAACCTTTCTCAGCATCCTCTGATAGCAACTAGAAAACGGAAAGTCAAATCTGGGGTTATATGAAATCTGGAGTAAAATGGTAAAACTTGCCATTCCAAGTTTAACACCTATAATTTAGTGTTAGACTCTCAGACTTTGATAGAACTTGGAGGTCAAAAATAAAATATAAAAGTCACAGAGTAGAACTTGGTGTTTTATACATAGATCTTGAGTTGCCATTATTGAAATTCCTAAAGTAAAATTTCTGGTTGTGATTTAGGAATCTAACTATAAGGAGTGCCTGAGTAGCTCAGTCTGTTGAGAGCCCAACTCTTGATTCTGGTTCAGGTTGTGAGACCAAGCCCCATGTCAGGCTTCACACTGGGCATGGAACCTGCCTAAGGTTCTCTCTCTCCCTCTCCCTCTGCTCCTCCACACTTCCCATCTCTCTCCATCTCTAAAAAAAGAATAGAAAAGAAAAAAAGGAATCTAATTATAGGATTCAAGTTCCAAAAGTAGAGCCTATACTTTCAGTAGCAGAATTTTGGATTCCAAGTAGTAGCTGAGTTCTGTTGATAGAATGCTCAGGTTCAGAGAATAGAACTCAAAGTTTCAGTAGTAGATATTGGAGTTCAGTATCCAAATCTTAGGCTCTGGATTTGGAGCCTAGAGCTCTAATAGTAGAATGTCAGGTTATGAGAGTAAAATCTAGAGGTCCAATAGAATTTCAGTTTCAGAGATAGAATCTAGAGTTTCTGAACTAGAAACTGGAGTTACAAGATTAGAACATGGAATTATATCATTAGAATCTTTTGATTTTTGAGATTTTGAGATTTTGAGATCAGAACTTTAAGTTCCAATAATACTGTACTGAAGTTTGAAGGCTTAGCTTGAAATACAAGCATAAAATATGGGATTCAGATAGCGCATCTTGACTTTCAGTAGGAATCTTGAGGTGGTGTAATGGAACCTTGAGGTGCAATATTAAATTATGAAATTTTGAAATTGGAATCTAGCTTACTAGATTACTATTAGAATCAGCAATAATGCTAATGACTAACATTTATCAAGTGCTTACTATGTGCCATGCATTAAGTGCTTTACATGTATTATTACTATTGTTATTATTATTGCATTTAATGCCCACAAAAAAATCTGCCAGGTGAGTTTTATTATTACTATTCCTATTTTACAAATGAGAAACTGAGGCACAAAGAGGTTAAATAACTTTCCAAAGTTACATGCCTGGGAAGCACAGAGATAGTATCTGACCACAAGCTGTGTGCTTCTAGAGCTCAGACTTTTTTTTTTTTTAAGAATTTATTTATTTATTTGTCAGCAAGAGAGAGAGAGAGAGAGATCATGTGCACAGGCAGGCAGAGGTAGAGGAAGAAGCAGGCTTCCAGCTGAGCAAGGATCCTGACATGGGACTCAATCCCAGGACCCTGGGATCATGACCTGAGCGGAAGGCAGATGCTTAACCGACTGAGCCACCCAGGTGTCCCTAGAGCTCAGATTTTTAACCACTATGATAAGTGGTTAAACCACAGTGATAAGTACCTCTAGGTACTAGAGTCTAGAACTTTGAATTCCATTAGTAAAGCTTGAGGTTTAACAAATAGAACCTGGAATTACTCTACACTGGATTCCAATAGCAGCATCTTGAATAATCTTTATGTCCAATGATAGAACAAGGAGCTTATGCAATAGAATCTGGAGTTCCAAACATAAATTATTCATTTCTGTTATTAGAGTTCCAGATGAAGGATCTCAATTTAGTCTCAATAATGGGAGTCTAAAATTTTACTACCAGAACTTCAGCCTCAACTATGAACCTTCGGGTCGAATCCCAATAATGGAATCTGTGTTTCTGAGACTAAAGTGTAAGTTACTATAGTAGAATTTGTTTCTGAGAATGAAACATTGGGTTTTATTTTATTTTATTTTATTTTATTTTATTTTATTTTATTTATTTTTTAAAGATTTTATTTATTTGTCAGAGAGAGAGAGCAAGCACCCAAGCAGGGGGGGAGGGGCAGTGGCAGTCAGAGGGAGAAGCAGACTCCACACTGAGGATGGAGCCACATTCGGGACTCAATCCCAGGACCCTGGGATCATGACCCAAGAGGCAGGCAGATGCTTAACCAACTGAGCCACCCAGATGTCCCGAAACTTTGAGTTGTTTTTGGTTTTCTTTCTTAAGATTTTATTTATTTTTGAGAGAGAGAGAGAGCACGAGTGGGGCAGGGGGAGGGAGGTGGAGAGGGGCAGAGAGAGAAGCAGACTCCCCACCAAGCAGGGAGCCTGATGCAGGACTCAATCCCACAACTCTGGGATCATGACCTGAGCCAAAGGCAGATGCTTAACCAACTGAACCACCCAGGTGCCCAAACCCTGAGTTTTAGTAGTAGAACCTTCAGGGGAGACAAAGTCCTGGGGTTTTAATAGTACAATCTAGAATTATTAAAGTAGATTCTTGAGTTCCAAGGTTGGAAACTGGGATTCCAATAATGAAATCTTAAATTGTAATAGCAGAATGTAATGTCCAGTATTAAGATCTTGAGTACAAAGAGTACGACATTTTGTTCCAGAAGTGAGATATGTGATTCCAGAAGTAGAACCTGGAGTTCATATGTTAGAATCTTGAGCCTTGACAATAGAATCTGTGATTATTAGGATACAAGAATCTGGAATTTAGGGAATAGAATCTGGAGTTGCTAAAATAGTTATAATTCCAAAAGCAGCATCTTGGGTTGTAATAGAGGAATCTGTTTGCCGAATGGGAGAATATGGGACTCAAAGAATACAACCTGGAATTTTGAACATAAATTATTAGGTTCCTAGAGTAGAATCTGTAGTCCAACAGTAGAGTGATGGTAGAATATGGAATTCCAGTAGTAGAATCAGGTATTCTCAGACCTGGAGGTCCAATATTAGAATCTGGGGTTTACGGAATAGAACCTGGGAATTCCAGTAGAACAATCTAGAGTTGCCATTGAAGAATTCTGGGACAGAATATAGAACTTGGAATTATATTGGTGGAATCTTGATGTTAGTTTTCATCTCTGTGTTCAACCATTATCCTATATTAATAGTGAATTTATTTTGCCTCAGCAACAATCACTGTTTGCTGTTTATTGAGGGAGGACTCTTTTATTTTTTTATTTAAGATTTTATTTTCAGGGGCGCCTGGGTGGCTCAGTGGATTAAAGCCTCTCCCTTCGGCTCAGGTCATGATCTCAGGGTCCTGGGATCGAGTCCTGCATCGGGCTCTCTGCTCAGCAGGGAGCCTGCTTCCCCCTCTCTCTCTGCCTGCCTCTCTGCCTGCTTGTGATCTCTCTCCTCTGTCAAATAAATAAATAAAATCTTAAAAAAAAAAAAGATTTTATTTTCAAATAATCTCTACACCTAATGTGGGGCTTAAACTCACATCCTCAAGATCAAGAGTCACATGCTCTACCTACTGACCCAGCCAGGCACCCCTCAGTGAGGGAAGACTCTTAATCAGATAATAGGATTTTGTTGTTGTTGTTGTTGTTGTTGTTGTTAAGCAGGCTCTCTGCGGAGCAGGGAGCCCCATGTGGGGCTCTATCTCAGGACCCTGGGACCATGACCTGAGCCAAAAGCAGACGCATAACCGACTGAGCCACACAGGTGCCCCAGAGAGTAGGATTTTGACTGCTACTCTCAGAAGCATATAAAATTGAACGTAACCTCTCAGTGTTCTTTGGCTCTAGATGAAAGAAGTCTTCCAATCAATGAGCCATGTGATTAGGCCTATATTATGTGCTCTGAGGCATTCCAAAGAGAAGACCCTGTCCTTGTCCTGAAAAGCTAACCATGAGTAAGACAGGACAAGCCCAATATAGAGCAGAATGTAATCCAGTGCTAAACTGTGTGCACTGGCATTATTCAAATGGAGGGAAAGAGATCGGCATAGGCTACAACAGTCAGGGAGGCTCCACAGAGGAGCCCTTCAAGGCACTTCAAAGGTAGGTAGAGTTTAAATAGGCAAAGAAGAAGACGGGGCATGTCAGGAGGGAAAATACTCAAAGAAAACATGGAAGTATTATCTAACATGGTTATACACTAGCAATTTTTCAGCAAAGAAATATTTATGGAGTGCCTACTACTCACCAGACACAATATAGGCCCTGGAAAAAGAAAAAGAAATCACAAGTAGTTTCTGCCCCTGAGGAAATCATGTGGAGGAACAAGTATAATGACTTTGGCATTAGACATACCTGGGTTTGAAAAGCAGGCTCGTTAACTTACTACCTATGTGACTAAGCAAGCCCCTTTATATCTTCGAGCTAGTCTCTTCCTTTATACAGAGGATAATGATACCTTCTTTAAAGTGTTGTTGTAAGGATTGTGTTCTTTCTCCACAGCCTCACCAACACTTGTTTCTTGTATTTTTTTGTTTTAGGCTGGTTTTATTATTTGCTGAACGATTTGAGAGAAAGTTGCAGTCTCATGACCCTTTACCCATAAATAACTTCAGGATTTATCTCCTAAGAAAAAGGACATTTTCAAATACAATACAATTCTCAATTTCAGGAAATTTAACATTTGCTAAATATTTTTGTCTAACATATAGTCCTTACCTAATTTTCACTCATTGTCCCACTGATGTCCCTTAGGTCAAAAAATAGCTCTCCACAAATATTTTCACTTTTCTGCATGGTTAGGGCTTTCTGAGAAAAAAAAAAATCTGTCAAACCTAGTTTGAATGGCAACCCTAAAGAGAGAGACTTCTGGAGAGAGAAAAAGTCTTACCTTCCCCCTCTTTTCAGCCACTTGTTAACATTCCATGAAGGTGAAATCAAGATCTTTCCCACCTTTCCCCAGATAGGAAGTGTTTACATTCCAGAGCCAAGATGTCTCTGTCCATCTCTGGAAGGAAGGATGGGCAGCTATGAAGGCCATTCTAGATAAGCTCTGAGATTCATAATTTTGGAGTTTCTCTTACATAGTACAAACTCCACTGTACAAGCAGGTGACACCAGGCCCTTTTTCTATCACCCTGTAGGAAAATAGGACATAGAAAACAGCTGCTTAGATTGCTGTGTCAGTAAAAACAGTCTCTCTCTGATCCAGATCTGGTGGGTTCATGGTCCCACGTGTGTGTGTGTGTGTGTGTGTGGGTGTGTGTGTGTGCGTGCATGCGCGTGTGCACACGCACAAAACTGCTCAAGTAAGGTAACATCTCAAACTCTTTACAGTTTAGGACTTAAGCCTTTATAGCTTTTTTCCCTCCCCAGATCCAGGAACTTATTAGGGAATTACACGTTGCATTTTCCTTATCAAGTTTCTTTAGTATCTTGTAATATTCACCCTTTAACTTTCTTTGTCATTCATCACACCAACACTTGTGAAGAGTTTGGACCATTTGTTCCATAGTTCCCTTCTTTCTTACACATAAAAAATTACATAATATATACTCTTCTGTATATCTTTATCACTTAACAATATAGCTCAGAGGTTATGCTCTATCAGTATATTGAGATCTTTCTTTTTTCTATGGCTGCATAATATTTCATTGGTTGAGTATCCTGTTTCCGTAGTATGTAGCATATACAGTAGATACTCAGTGAGTGTTTGTTGAGGAAGTGGATGATTCCAAAAAAAAAAAAAAAAGCACAAAACTAAAGGAGTAAATATGGAACATTGAGCAGAAGAGCCATATATGGCCTGGATAGAGAATACTTTGGGGTCAGACAGACTGGGGATACGAATCCAGCACTCTTGGCATTAGGCAGTATGGCATGGGAGTTAAGCAAGCAAGCTCTGAACCAAACACTCTGGTTTGACTCTCTTATTTACTTAGCTCTGTTTCCCTGAGAAGCTGCTAAACCAATTGTGCTTCAGCTTCCTCATCTGTAAAATGGAAATGATAAGAGCACCTACTGTATACAGTTGTTGTGAGAACTCAAGAAATATGAGTTATCCTTTATAGTGAGAGCTCAGTAGTGATTAGCTGTACTTTATAACTATAATTTTTCTAAACTCCAGTTTCTTCATACGTAAAAGAGGACTAGTGATAGGCATTCAGCAGGGAAGCTGTTGAGGACTAGGTGACATAATGTCTATAAGGTATCTAGCATAGTGATGAGCACAGAGAAGTAATCATTAAATGATAGCTTTCAAGGCTTGGGGGGCAGAGGAGGAACGTGATTACTGGGAGGATTGTCAGTACTGTAAACTCCCTGAGGATTGTACTGTTTATCTTATTCATTAACTCAGGCCCACACACAATACCTGTAACGTTGGCTTTGGAGTTAGACAAACTTATTTGTATTTATATTGCAGCTAGGTTACCTGCAAGCTGTGTGATCTTGGACAAGTTACTCAACCTCTCTGATCCATATTTTCCTCACTGATAAAACAGGATAGTAGTACCTATCTCAGGGTTGTTGTTGGAATTAAATAGAATGATGGGTATAAACCTATCCGATCTCACCTTAGATGATGATTAAAAAACAGAAGTAAAGGTGATGCCTGTCCATGTATGTATGCGCTGCAAAATATTTTTCTGATTACCTTCCTCCGGTGACCATGACAGTGTGACCTCCAATTCAGTGCCGCTTGTGATTTTGCCTCCAAAACAGGACTTTTAAAGTGCACAGAGATCTGTATGTGCAAACTGGAAAGCTAAAGTAAATCAAAATTAAATTCTAATTCATTGAACAAGGTCATCGTAAAAAGTAACTATGTAGTTTAGTAAATTCGAGGTCATGACTGGTCATGTTCTGGGGGATAGGGCACAATCGAAGCTGTGGAAAAGTTCACATCCTTAGGTTTTAGTTCTATTTTATTAGGCTCAGGCAATAAGGTTAAGGAAATTACTCTCACAAGCAATGCCAAATGAGTTTCATTGTTCCCCTTATTACCACTACTCCCAAAACAGCCCTCGAGCCCCTGAGGGAAGGAAGAAAAGGCAGATAAGAGGCAAAATAACACAAGGGGCAAGGTAAGAATCCTCTTGTGCCCTTCATGAAGGTCAGGGCTGGATAGCCCCTGGTGCAGGCAACCAGTGCCTCTGGCAGATAGCAGAATTTTACTGAGGAAGCTATGTCACACAGAGCCAGCTCTGTGTCCTATTTGTTGTCCCATTTCTTCTAGCAGGCGGGGTTGGCAAAATATCCGAATACCACTGGAAGGTCTAATTAGACAAAATGAACATTCGGAAGTTTATCAATGGCCTAGATTCTGGCTCTCTGGATTCATAGTCAAGATAACCTGACCTTGGTGGCCGGCCAGTCATTCCACAAAGAATACATAAGGTCTGCATGTTCTTGTACCCATTGGTAAAACAAATGTCACACTTTCACAAGCATTTTTTGTTATCTGCAGAAAGGAACTTTGATTTCTTTCATTACTTGGTATACATTTTGCAAAAATTAGGAAGACATGTATTAAAATCCAACATGTCGTTTTCAGTCATAATAGAAACCTGAGAGTAAAATAGAAGTCGGGCATCGTAAGGACCAATTTTCCTTCTGCACCTCACAGTGACATAGTTCCTTTGTAAGTTATTGAATAAATGAACTAGCAAAAAACTGATTTGAATTTATGTCTAATTCCCGGACCCTTTTTCATTTTACTTGGCCATGTTGTACTTATAAGCAGTCTTTTCTACTTTTTTTTTAAGATTTTATTTATTTGACACAGAGAGAGAGACAGCGAGAAAGGGAACACAAGCAGGGGGAGTGGGAGATGGAGAAGCAGCCTTCCCGTTGAGAAGGGAGCCTGATGTGGGGCTCGATTCCAGGACCCTGGGATTATGACCTGAGCCAAAGGCAGACGTTTAAATGACTGAGCCACCCAGGCGCCCCTAAGCGGTCCTCTCTAAATCCCATGAAAAGTATTCTGTGAGAGGAATAAATGCTAATGATCAAAATAGAAAGCTGTCATTTTTGTACAAAGCTAAAACACTGATGCTCCATAAATGTTAAATAACAATGAGAGTAGTCCCCCAGTGGCAGTGGGCTTAGCATTTACAGAGTCATGTAGAATTCCAGGGGGTAGAAAAGATCATTAGAGATTTTCAAATATGTTCAGGTAATAGAGGTCCTAGAAGTCACAGTGCTCTTTGCAAAACATCACATTACTAAGAGATAATATCATTACATAAACAAGAAGTGATTTCACTAGCAGACACAGCATGGTGTAATGGAAGAAACAGCCTTTGAAGTCTCACGGATCTGAGTTTTCCATTCATTAGCTTGTGACTTTGAGTAAGTTAATTACTCAGATTGGTTAACCCTTCTGTGCCTCTAACTCCTCATGTGAAAAATGGGAAAAGCAAATCCCTGTTTCAGGGTTGTTAAGGATTACTTTTGACATGTGTATGGTTTATACATTGACAAGGGGTAGCTATAAGTCCATAATTTTCTATCCAAAATGCTCAGAGCCAGATTTATTTTAGAATTAGGAATTTTTTTGGATTTAAAAAATGTAACGTAGGACATAGGTCATACAAGTAAGAGTCCAGGTGAGTATGTGGCAGTACCCTATAATCCAATTTTTATGTTTCTGCAGCTTGTACCACATTTTCTAAAAATACACTTTTTTAAACTCATCTTTTTTTCCCCAAAGATTTTATTTATTTTTATCCACGTGCAAGAGAGAGAGGATAAGCAGGGAGGAGAGGGAGAAGCAGACTCCCTGCCAAGCAGGGAGCCTGATGCGGAACTCAATCCCAGGACCCTGGAATCATGCCCTGAGCTGAAGGCAGACACTTAACAACTGAGCCACCCAAGTGCCCCTCAAACCATCTTGAATCTAGTTGGGATTTTGGATTTGTGGATAAGGGATTGTAAACATATATTATTATTTGAAGATAACATGACTGTTATATATATATATATATATATATATATATATATATATATATATATATATATATATATATGTAGATCTCCAAAGTCTAAGAAAATCTATGTTTTTTATGAAGGATGTGTTGGTGCCCCATTCAAATCCTTTTTGCCACTTGATGCATCTATTCTCTGGTAGCTGCCAGCATTGGCTGTAACCAATTCAGTTTTTCCCCTTCTTAGAAATTTGTCCTCAACCAAACAAGAGCCATCTCTCTTGGGGGTGAGGGAAGTGGGGAGAATTGTCAATGGCTGTCTGACATAGTTCCATGTCTGAAGAGATTAATCTTGGGGTAGTTCTTGTTTTAGAGTTTCCCTGTGGGATTAGATTGAAGCTGGTCTTCAAATCTACACCATTCCTTAGTTTTCCTCCCCTCTCCTGTGTTGCTTCTCTCTCCTCGTTTGAGCAAATCTCTCAATAAATCACTTGAACCAGAATCCCTATCTCAGGCTCTGCTTCTAGGGAACCTAACCTATGACATCTGTTGCCAAGAGTGCTCCTAGAAAGCAGATCCTAATGATGGTATTCTGGAGTTGGATCACACAAGGACTGTGGGGTACATGGGCTATGAGATTCCCTGACATACTGTAGAGGTAATTGCAGTCTTTCACCTGTGGTGATTTGGGGTGGGATACTGCTAGAAGGGAGGGGATGCTCAGTGTAATAGGTTCAATGTTTCAAGCATTTGAAAGATGGATGGGAAATAACAACTATAAAGATTGTGGAAGTCGGTGACTGTTGCTAAGAGCCATTGATTAACTGATGAAAGAAAATGACAGGCTGAGGTCTGTTAATCAACAATTCAAAGCAAAGGACCTCACTGTTAGCATTTAAAGAGACCCTCATCTCTTGGGGCACCTGGGTGGTGCAGTCCATTAGTGTCTGACTCTTGGTTTTGGCTCAGGTGTTAATGTCAAGGTTGTGATCTCAGGGTCGTGATTTCGAGCCCTGCGTAGGGCTCTGCGTTCGTTGAGGAGTCTGCTTGAAATTCTCTTCCCCTCTCCCACTCTTTCTCTCTCAAATCAATAAATAGATCTTTTTTTTTTTTTAAAGATTTTATTTATTTATTTGACAGAGAGAGAGAGAGAGAGAGAGAGAGAGAGAGGGCACAAGCAGGCAGAGGGGCAGGTAGAAGCAGGCTTCCAGCTGAGTAGGGAGCCTGACATGGGGCTTGATCCCAGGACCCTGAGATCATGACCTGAGCTGAAGGCAGACACTTAACCAACTGAGCCGCCCAGGTGCCCCAATAAATAAATCTTTAAAAAAAAGATAAAAAATAAAGAGACCCTCATCTCTTGCAACCAATGGTCAGAGACAATTAATTACAAAGCAGAACTGTGAGAATTGGAGAATTTTAGAGAAGTCTGAATTCTCAGTGTATAAGAGTCTCTTCATAAAATTTGGGTCCTAAAAAAAAATTGGGGTCCTGATAGGGAAGAAACAGGACCCTGAGATTTGAGGTAAAGATATCTTAGTAGATGCACTTGAGAAATTTGAATCCCAAGATTTCTCTGAATCCTCTTGTAACAGAACTAATGTGAGTTCACTTCTTAGTGAGTCACAGATGGAAACGACGCCAGCTGAGTTGTCACACAAATGAAACTTTATTTGCAACAAATAAGGAGATACAGGGAATAACTTCCAAAGCTGTGACTCCCTGAGCAAGGGTGAATGGGTTTCTTTTATTTAGGGTCAGGATGAATATTTAAATAAGGAAGCCTTATCATTATGTGTAGAGGCAAGCATAAGATCACACTCGTGCCTTAAGAAAACATGCCTGTACATATATTGTATTTTATGTAAGTGAAGCTTATACTCTTCTTTGGATGGAGATTTTAATATTATAGTGAAATAAAGGTAATTGTCAGTCATTCCAGAGGTCACACCATGGCTCATCCACACAGGTGCAAGTTAGGGGGTTAGCTCAAACTGGTCTGGGTGATATGGGCCACCAGAGCTCTTCCTCTGCTTACAGAATAGTTTTGGTTTCCATCACGGGAAGTTATACCAATAGGATCTTTTGTCTGAGTTAAGAAATGAACTGGAAAGAAGAGCTTAAGGGAAATGTGGGACAAAGGTTTGTGGGTACAAGCAGGCAAGCTGTTAAGTCATGCCTTGGGGTCTAGCTGGTAACACTCTGGGCCTATAGAAGTGACCCATTCTCTCAGGAAGGAAGATAAAGGCTCATCCCTCCCCACTTTGAAGTCCCTCTCAGGATCTGCTCCAATTTATCTTTCTGGCCATGGATCCATATCTAGAGTCAAATAGCCTAACTAGGCAAGATTATATCCCAAAGTAGCTATAGTACCTGACTTACATATAATGACAAGTACCAAGAGAGTATGCCTGAGGGTTGGATAAATGGGAGTGGGACTTAAGGCTGGATAAGGAACAATTCATCAATATCGGGGCACTCTGCTATGGCACAGGATTTAATACTCTGCAAACCCCGAGAGATAGTCCTACACTGCTGGGATGGTTCCTTGAAGCTTGAAAAAAGTGATAAATCTGTATTAAATCAGGTAGACAAGGGTGCCTGTGTGGCTCAGTTAGTTGAGTGTCTACTTTTTGGTCAGGTCATCATCCCAGGGTCCTGGAATTGAGCCCTTCATCAGGCTCCCTGCTTCTCCCTCTCCCTCTGCCTCCCCACCCTGCTTGTGCTCTTGTTCTCTCCCTTTCTCTCAAATAAATAAATAAAATCTTAAAAAAAAAAAAATAAGTAGGGGGCTCCTGGGTGGCTCAGTTGGTTAAGCATCTGCCTTTGGCTCAGGTCATGATCCCAGGGTCCTGGAACTGAGTCCTATGTTGGGCTGCCTGCTCAGTGGGGAGTCAGCTTCCCCCTCTCCCTTTACCTGCCACTCTGCCCACTTGTGCTCTCTCTCTCTCTGTTTCAAATAAATAAATAAAATTAAAAAAAAAAAAAGGTAGATATTCCAGAACTGCCAGGAAAAACTATGGTTAAAGGAATCAAAATGCTCAAAGAAGTGGGCTTGCTATAATGAATCTATTATCTAAGACTGAAAAATCCACGGTTGATCGTGCTTTATGGAACAGCCTGTAAGACACTCCATTTACTAAGCAACGAGGAATGCACTAGCTAAGGAAAGTACTAGCATCATTGAGAATATTGTAGCAACTGTTGCTTCTAAGTCAGAGCCGATGGCAGGAGATGAGCTCCCTAGTAGCAACGGGGATAAGATCTCAGACTAGCATAGGCCAGATGGCAGTACTTTAACATTAGAAGAAGTGTGGACAATGTCAAAATGGTAGGCAGGAAGGTCTGGCTGATGGATTTTGGAGATAGTTCAAAGAACATGTTTTTCTCAAAAGTGCCGGTATAGATGGACTGCCTAGTATATATAACTGAAGGAGATCAAGAATGGATAAGTAGACAGAAAGACAAATAATGTATTATTCTACTTATATAAGGCATCTGTAGTAGTCAGATTCATAGGAACAGAAAGTAGAATTGTGGTTGCCAGGGGCTGGGGGACGGTAGATGGGGAGTTATTTAATGGATATAGAGTTTTAGTTTTGCAAGATGAAAAAGTTCTGGAGATCTCTTGCTCAAGAATGTGACTATACTTAACATTACTGAATTATACATTTAAACATGATTAAGGTGGTAAATTTTATGGGTTTTTTACCACAATTAATTTTTTAAATTATTAAAACAAAATGGATATGGAGGAGAAGGCTGATATCAGCTGTCCTACTGGAAAGTCAAAAATCTTTGCTTATTGGGGCACCTGGGTGGCTCAGATATTTAAGCATCTGCCTTCGGCTCAGGCCATGATTTCCAGGTCCTGGGACTGAGCCCTACATTCGGCTCCCAGCTCGGTGGGGAGTCTGCTTCTCCCTCTCCCCTGCTTGTGCTCTGTTTCTCTCTCTCAAATGAATGAATAAAATATTTAAAAAACAAAACAAAACAAAATCTTTGCTTATTATCAGACTCAGAAGCTATCAACTGAAGGAGATCAGGATCCTATGAGGAAGGACCCTGCAAAATCATAGCAAATAAATATGGTAGTGATTCCCCCAGCCTATCTCCAAAGGGAGCTAAGGCCATTTATTCAGATACTCTATATTAGAGTAAAGAAAATACCCCAATCTTTTTAGGGTTATTGAATACAAGGTCCAAGTTAACACTGATACCTGGGGACATAAAGCATTAACATGGTTCTCTAATTGAAATAGGAGCATATGTGAATCAGATAATAAATGGAGTCTTTGGCCAGGTATGTCTCACATTGGTTCCACTAGGTACATGGACCTACCCCATTATTTTGCCTATTCTTGAATGTACAATAGGAATGGGCATACACAGAAATGGAAGAACCCTCACATTAGTTTCTTGACCTGTAGAATAAGAGCTACTAAATAGTAGTAAGAAAGGCCAAGTGGAAGCCCTTGAAACTGCTCCTCAACAATGGCCAAAATAAATAAAAAACCTGTCACATTTTAGGGGACTGGCAGAGTTTAGTGCCTCAAAACTTTAAAGAATGCAAGAATGATGGTCCCTGTCATATTCACATTTAATCCACCAGTCTGCCTCTACAAGAACTGGTAGATCATGGCAGATGACAAGTAGACTAACACAAACTTAATCAAGTAGTGTCTCCAACTACACCTGCTATCCTAGATGTGATACCTTTCTAGAAGAGATTAGCAGAGCCTCAGGTACATGGCGTGAAGCCATTGATTGGCCAAATGTGTTCTTTTCCATACCCGTTTGAAAAGATGATCACATTGAATGGGCAACAGTAGGCATTCATGGTCTTGCCCCCATTGTCATGTTAATTCACATGTTCTCTGTCCATAATCTAAAGGGATCTGAACTTTTTGAACATCTTGCAGAACATCATATTGGTCCAGTATGCCAATACCATCGTGTTAATCAGACACCATGAGAAGTATGTGGTGATTACTCTGGATGCCTTGGTAAGGCACATGCACTCCAGAATGTGGGGGAGAAACCATGCAAAGATTTAGAGGCCTGCCACATCGATGACATTTTTAGGAGTTCAATGGTCTGAAACTTTTGGGGACATTCCCTCCAAAGAAAAGAACAAGCCATTGCACAAAGTACCTCTTGCCACCTGGAAGAAAACACATTAGTGTTCTTTGGGTTTTGGAGGCAGTGTATTCTGCACTTGGAAATACTGCCATGAACCATTTTATCAGTGGATACAGGTTCGTGCCTTTGATTGGGTCCCAAAGCAAGAAAGGACTCTGAAAGGTCAAGACTGAGGTATGAGTAGTGCTGCTGCTTGTGCTATATGACTCAATAAATCCCATGATACCTGACCCTTTTGGGGTAGAGAATGACACTGTGTGAAACCTCTGGCTACTAGTTGACTCAAATACTTGGTCATCCATGCATTTCTAAATAAATTGATTCAAGTTTACCTTGTATGTGCTTACGGTATTCCAGGCCCTGTCCTGGACACTGAAGACACAAAGATGTAATAAAACCTATTCCCTGTTCCCAAGTAACTCAGAGTCTAATTGTACTCTCACCATTGCATGCTATTTGATTCATCCATTCCTCTCCCCTTCCTGGCATTTGCTAAGATTCAGGTAGTAATAAAGAGGGGTCGAATGGGGAAAAACTTGAGAACAATTGTATTAACTAAAAATATACTACAAACTGGCCAAGACCACCATGATTTGAATTGAACAAGCCATATTAATCATGCTTTAATAATAAAAACTCATTTGCTGAGTCCCTACAATGTGCACACACTTCACATACATTTATTTTCCCCAAGAATTCTGCAAGGTATTGTCATCTCTCACTCTCCACATGGAAAAATGGAGGTCTAAGCAATTAAGTAAATCATTCAAGTCACATACAGAGTGATAGAGCTAAGATCTGAATGGACAACCACTGCTGGCCCCTCAAACCCTCTTTACCATTACACCGTACTACCTTCATGCTACTTTCACTGGTCCATAGTGGTCTGAAAATACCTTAATCTACTTCAACTCCTTCATTTAACATTAAATTCCCATCTGACACCCTCCAGTGACAGTCAGCTCTTCAAAGCAATCCTTTTCATCTATGATCAGGAGATTCTTATAGAGGAAGTGCAAATGTCTTCTCTCTAGGATCATTTAGGTACAGGGAGTGCTCCCTCAAGCTAGCTTAAACAAACAGTAATGGTGGCAGAGGGAGGCATTTTAAAAACACAAAAATCTCACTGGCAAGTTAGCATCCCAAGAACAGAAAAAGGACAGCTAGTCTTCATGAGGACAGGACATTGGAAACCATTTTCTGAGGCTGTACTCTGTCTAGGGTTGTATAACCTACCATTTCTGTTTCATTCTTACCAGCTTCCCCAGCTTGCACATGACCCACCATTACTGCTCTAGCCCCATCCTTCTTGACCTTTTAGTTCAAGGGTCCATTATTATCTGACTAAGTCTAATTTTAATACAGAATGTTTAGAAATAAATGGATTGGCCCAGCTTAACCTATGGTTTGAATCTTGGATCCGTGTTCTACCCTTGGTCTGACCACTTATGCCTGGGGTGGAGTCACCCTGAAAACATGGCTGTCTGGGCTTGAGCAGGATCTTCGAATGTAAAACAATTTCAGAGGGGAGTATGAGCTGAGTTTAACACACTGTGGCAACGACCTTGTATAGAAAACTTAAAGATGAACATCTTCTGTGACACTTAAGGTCTGTGGCACTTAACCTGTTTCATGGTATGATCTTTTATTTTCTATGTTTGCTATTTTCTAACTGTATTGTAAGTACCATGGAGGTAGGGATTTGCTCCTATCCATCTCTGTCCCTCAGAGCATCTATCCAAGGGTTCTCAACATTGTGACCTTGGGGACAACTTGATGCCGAGATAAATTGTATTCATAGTATTTGTGATGAGGTACAATCACCTATTGTTGGCTGATCTCTTAAACATAGGGTACTGAGAGACATGCTGACACTTTTTTTTAAGAGTGGTGGAGAGAGGGCGGAGGAGGAGGGAGAATCCTAAGCAGGCTCTGTGTCCAGCACAGAACCAGACAAGGGGACCATTCCCACAACCCTATCATGACCTGAGCCAAAATCAAGCATCAGATGCTTAACCAACTGAGCCACCAAGGTGCCTGACACTTTTTTTCTTATTGTGGTAAACTGTACATAAAATTTACCACTTTAACCATTTGTGAGTATACAGTTCAGTGGTATTAAGTACATTTATATTGTGCAACCACCACCACTATCCACCTCCAGAACTTTTTCATTATCCCAGACTAAGTAACCACTGTTCTGTCTCCATACATTTGACTATTCTAAGTTACCTCATATAAGTAGGATCGTATAATATTTGTATTTTCATGTCTGGCTTACTTCACTAAACGGGTTATCAAGGTTCATTCTTATTTTAGCATGTATCAGAATTCCATTCCTTTTTAAGGCTGAATGATATTCCATTATATGTATATGCTTTTTGTTGATTCCTTTATCTTTCTACTTTTTGGCTATTGCGAATAATGCTGTAATGAACATGGGTGTACAAACATTTGTTTCAGTCTCTGCTTTTGAATATATACCTAGAGGTAGAATTGTTGGATCATATGGTATGTCTGTTTAATTTTTTGAGGAATCACTATACTGTCTTCCTCAGTGGCTGCAACATTTTATAATCCCACCAACAATGCACAAATGTTCTAATTTCCCCACATCCTTGCCAACACTTTTTTTTAAAAGATTTATTTGTTTGAGAGAGACAGCATGAGCAGAGGGAGGGGCTAAGGGAGAAGGACAAGCAGACTCCCTGCTGAGCAGGGAGCCCGACACAGGCCTGGATCCCAGGACCTCAGTGAGATCATGACCTGAGCTGAAGTCAGACACTTAACCAACTGAGCCACCCAGGCACCCCAATTACTTTTCCTCCCCAAAATAACCATTCTAATAGGTGTGAAGTGGTAGCTTATTGTAGTTTTAATTTACATTTCCCTGATGATTAGTGGTGTTGAACATTTTCTCATGTGCTTACTGGCTATTTGTGTATCTACTTTGAAAAAACGTCTATTCAATTCTTTTGCTCATTTTTAAATTAGGTTGTTTTTGTTATTGAGTTGTAGTTATTTATATACTGTGGACATTAATTCCTTTTTTTTAAGATTTTATTTATGTATTTGACAGAGAGAGACACAGCGAGAGAGGGAACACTAGCAAGGGGAGTGGGAGAGAGAGAAACAGGCTTCCCACTGAGCAGGGAGCCCGACACGGGGCTCGATCCCAGGACCCTGGGATCATGACCTGAGCCGGACATTAATTCCTTAGCAGATGTATGACTTGCAAACATTTTCTCCTATTCTTTTTTTTTTTTTTTTAAGATTTTATTTATTCATTTGAGAGAGAGCGCTCCAGAGAGCACAAGCCAGGGGGAGGGACAGGAGAGGGGAAGCAGACTCCCCACTGAGCAGGTAGCCCTATGCGGGACTCCATCCCAGGACCCTGAGAGCACTACCTAAGCCGAAGGCAGACACCTAAAGGACTGAGCCACCCAGGCGCCTGTTTTCTTCTATTCTGTGAGTTGCTTTTTCACCCTCGATGTCCTTTAAAGCACAAAAGTTAAAATTTCTATGTAGTCCAATTTATTTTTTTTGTTGTTAGCCATGTTTTTGATGTCATATCCAAGCGATTATTGCCAGATTCAATGTCATAAAGCTTTCTCCTGTTTTCTTTTCAGAATTTTATAGTTTTAGTCTTAGTTCAGGTCTTTGATCCATTTTGAGTTAATTTTTGTCTATCATGTAAGGTAAGGGTCTTCTTTCATTCTTTTGCATGTGGATTTCCAGTTTTTCCAGTGCCATTTGCTGAAAAGACCATCCTTTCCACATTGAATGGTCTCTGTACCCTTGTCAAAAATCATTTGACCTAGGGTGCCTGGGTGGCTCAGTGGGTTAAAGCCTCTGCCTTCGGCTCAGGTCATGATCTCAGAGTCCTGAGATCGAGCCCCACATCGGGCTCTCTGCTTGGCAGGGAGCCTGCTTCCCCCCTCTCTCTGCCTGCCTCTCTGCCTACTTGTAATCTCTTTCTCTGTCAAATAAATAAATAAAATCTTTAAAAAAAAATCATTTGACCACACATGTGAGGGTTTATATCTGGGCTTTCTATCCTCTTCCATTGGTCTATGTGCCTATCTTCATGCCAGTACATTGTAGCCTTGTAGTAAGTTGTGTGTGTTTTTTTTTTTAAGATTTTATTTATTTGACAGAGAGAGAGATCACAAGTAGGCAGAAAGGCGGACAGAGAAGAGAGAGGGGGAAGCAGGCTCCCTGCTGAGCAGAGAGCCTGATGTAGGACTCGATCCCAGGACCCTGAGATCATGACCTGAGCTGAAGACAGAGGCTTTAACCCACTGAACCACCCAGGCTTCCCCCTTGTAGTAAGTTTTGAAATTAGAAAGTGAGTCCTCCGACTTTGTTCTTCAACTGTTTTGGGTATTTGGGGCCTCTTATGATTCTATATAAATTTCAGGATGGGTTTTTCTATTTTTACATAAGATTTTTTTGGTGTTTTGATAGGTATTGTATTGAATCTGCAGATTTTTTTTTTTTTTTGTATTTACATCTTAAAATATTAAGTCTTCCAACCCAGGAATATGGGATGTTATTGTATTAATTTATGTCTTAATTTCTTTCAGCATGTTTTATAGTTTTTAGTGTAGAAGTCTTTTATTTTTTTCAAGATTTATTTATTTTTGGAGAGAGAGAGCAGGGAGAGGAGCAGAGGAAGAGGGAGGGGGGAGAGAAATCTCAAACAGACTTCCTGCCCAGGGGAGAGCTCGATGTGGGTCTCAATCCCCGGATCCCAAGATTATGAGCTGAGGTGAAATCAAGAGTTGGACGCTCAACCGACTGAGCCACCCAGGTGCCCCTCAGTGTAGAAGTGTTTTGCCTCCTTGATTAAGTTTGTCTAAGTATATTATTCTTTTTGATGCTATTATAAATGGAATTGTTTTCTTAATTTCCTTTTGGATTATTCATTATTAGTATATAGAAATACAACTGATTTTTGTATGTTGGTTTTGTCTCCTGCAACTTTGCCAAATTTATTAGTTCTTTTTTTGTAGACTTGTTTTTGTTTTTTAAGTTTATTTATTTTTAAAATATTTGTTTGAGAGAGAGAATGAGCAGGGGGAGGCACAGAGGGAGAGAAGCAGACTCCCCGCTAAGGGTAGGGTCAACATGGGGCTCAGTCTCACACCCATGAGACCATGACCTGAGCCAAAATCAAGAGTCGGTTGCTTAACCTACTGAGCTTATTTTTTTAAAAGCTCTCTACACGTGAGGCTGGAACTCATGATCCTGATATCAAGAGTCACATGCTCTTCCAACTGAGCCAGCCAGGCACCCCTGGACTTGTTTTATCTTTTGTTTGATTTTTTAAACAGAAAAAGTGTGTCTGCAGAATAAATTCATCACCTTGCTCAAGTTTACAGAGTATTTTGACAAGGTATGCCTAAAAGGTGGCAAAATTTTCAGAAGAAACACCAGTGTCAAGGTGATCAACTTGTGCAACCTAAGAGTTTTTCCCCAAACACTTCCAACTAAAGATCCTGTCCCAGGTTATGTAATGTATCTAATTATTAAGTTTATAAAAGTCACTTTCTGAATATACAAAAAATTACAAATCCTACTTTAAAAAAGCTTCAAACTTACTTCTTTCCTAAGTCTTAAGATAGGTTTGATTTCTAAGCTAATATTGAGTATATTTGAGTATATATTAGGTTATGTCTCCGTAGGCCACATATACATAATTTTCATTTCAGTAAACATTTGTTGAATGGTATGGGGTGTGTTTAGACTCTAGAATTTGATAGATCTAGATTGAATCCTTGTTCTCCCACCAATCAGTTGTATAACTTTTGACACCTTCCCTAACCATTTATTCCTCCTCTTTAAAGTAGGACTGGGGTGCCTGGCTGGCTTATTTGGTAGAGCATGCAACTGTTTTTTTTAACATAACTTCAAGATTTTGTCATCTTCATAATATAACAAAATATGAAGCTTAGAACTGAATCACTTGGCCCTTTTTCTTATCTCCTCCCAGTTCAAAATGCTTGCATCTAATAGCCAGCATTCTTAGATCTGCAGTTGGGCTCAACATATTCAAGCCCCAGCACAATCTTCATTGTAGTTTTAGTCTTTTTCTGGAAAATTGGCTTAGTCTGCCCACCACAGCCACTCTGCTTCCTGTCATATAACGCCACTTTCCCCAGGCATAAAGAGAATCTTTGCCTTTCTTGTTCTTTGTCACTGTGTGGCGTTGGTGCTTGCCACACTTCTTGCAGAACATCTGGCAGGTTTTAGGAATGTTCACCATATTTGCAAGAGCACTATCGGCACAGAAAGTAGAGCATGCAACTCTTCATCTTGCAATCATGAGTTCAAGTCCCATGTTGGGTGTAGAATTTACTTAAAAAATAAATAAGTAAAAATAAAAATAAAGTAGGATAGAGTATCTGTCCCACTGGACTGTTTGAGTTCAATGAGATAACTCTGTATCCAATAGTTAAGTATTCACTATGTATTAGTTATTATGATCACGAGTAGACTACATGTTGGTTACTATGCTAGATGTTGGGGATAAAAGATGTATGACACCCCACGTGCCCTCAAGGTGCTCACGATCTAGAGGGGGAAAGTATAAGGAAAATTAAATAATCTTAATATTGTACTATAGTAAAAATATGTGCAAAGGAATGGAAGCTTGAAACAGAATGGAATGTTGGAGATAAATGTTTAAGGCTGTGACATGCTCAGATATGAAATTTCGGTAGTGTGTACACAGGAGTGTGTAGAGGATGAGCTGAAGGGAGTGACTCATAAGCAAGACCAATGGGGAGGGTATGATAATCCAGGCAAACTCTTAATGTGGCAGAGTAATTTAAAGGTTGAACTGGAGGGTAGCAGTGTAGAGTGGAGCCTTTTTGTGCCTAGAACCATGAACTCCTTTCTGCCATGGCTTAGGAGATGACACACTTTTATCATCTTTCATCTTCACGTTAACCATTTAAGGGGTTCTAAGGAACCTTGTTTGACCATTTTTCAGGCACCATTTTACAGAAGAGGAAACAGGTTCAGAGAGCAAGGCCATCATTGCACTATTACAGGGGCACTATTCACACTGTATTCTATAAAAATGGTGCTCCCTGAACACAACAAATATGAGTGACGGCCTCTGAAGTTGTGTACTGCAGCAGCCCTATTGGAAAGGTTATAGCACAGTATGTAACAGAACTGACATCTATCTAAAAACCTGTGCATTTCCTACTATACCATACTATGTCTAATCAGGGTGTCATATATGGATATATAGCATAATTAGGTTAAACACTGACACACAACAAAGAAACAAATCAAAAACAGCCCAATAGGGTCTTCACAGGAACCTGGTATGCATATTAAGTTAATTTAATGGAATCCCATAAATACTAATTACTTAACAACAAATCAAAGTGCTTGATGTATTTTTTTTTTTAAGATTTTATTTATTTGTCAGAGAGAGAGAGAACACAAGCAGGGGGAGTGGCAGGCAGAGGAAGAAGCAGGCTCCTCACTGAGCAAGGAACCCGACATGGGATTTGATCCCAGGACCCTGGGATCATGACCTGAGCCGAAGGCAGACATTTAACCGACTGAAACACCCAGGCGTCCCAATTTTTAAACCATTACTTAATAGGAAAAGTAGGATAAAACAAGTATAGGGTCCCAACTATTTACTTTGGGCTTCCCTAAGACAGATAAATAAGGAACTTCACATGAATGGAAAGGACTAATCACAAAAACTAAGACCATGAATCAATTTTATACAGACATTTCTTGAATTATCCCCAAATTTTAAGGTGAATTTTCCCAGAAAATGCTTATTCTATAGTTATCTTGGCAAAAAATACATGATCTTCGTAGAAAGTATACATTTAATTACTATGTCATATATTAAAAAGCTATATAATTAATATTTATGCCAAGAACACTATTTACAAAAGTTTCATCCATACTCATCCATGCCTGCTCACTCTGAAGGCAGGAACATTTCTTTGGATTGAGTCAAGATCTCAATATGCTTTGTCCAGGAAAGGGAAAGGTATGAAAATACAAAATAAAAAAGACTACTGGCTCATCGCACCCAAAGGAAGCCAGCCATTAAGCGTTGCTGTCGACAGGATAAAAGGAAATACTGACCAGAGCTCCTCTGGGTGGGTAGTTAAAATGTGATCAAAAAGGAAAAAGAGGAAACAGTATATACATACAAAAAAGTTTTGTGGGTCTTGATAAAAACAGACATTTCTGAAAATATATAAAATCAGTTCCTTGAGAATTTTCAGAAATGAGATTCACCGAACTACAGGAGCAGAAAAAATGTTAAGCTTTAGAAACATCTCACTTGTCTGATGATGAACATCAGAGGAGTTAGGTGACCTGCCAAGGTCACATAGTTAATGCCAAGCCTGGACTAGGACCCAAGTTTCCTGATTTCCAGATGAGTGCTCTTTTTTTCATTTGCTATACTATCTTTTACATGTCCTTAATCACTTGGAAGTCTCCATAACTCTCTGTCCCACAATGTGCCTGCCCATCGGGGACAGTCAGAGGAAAAGAATTCTGGACTATGTAGACCATTTAGAGCTATTAACCTAACAATGGATGAAACATTATTTCAAATAATGACTGGGCTGAAATTCCTTTGGAGTTGGGGAGTAGAGAGGAAATACAAAAGAAGGAAATTCTGTAGACAATAATAAGAGAAGCACAAGAGGAAATATTATCCTCTTTTGTTATTTTATTACTGTTACTTTATTTGTAGTTAAGTCCATATATTATATAAAACAGAACAGGAAAAATGAACAAATTTATAAAATAAATTGAAGTGTCTGGATGAAAAAAATACAAGAGCTTTGCCTTCTTGTCTATCTCTTGATCTCTTGATATGTTGTTGGTCTTGCACTTTAGATATCAAATAAAGATATCTATCTTGAAACAAAAGTAGATATGCTGCAAGGTTAAGCCATAGTTTGCTGGTGGGCCGGGAAATGATAGATTTTCTAAATCTTATCCTTAAATATTGGCTATAACAAATGCTGATATAGCAAAATGCAAGCTTTTATCATCAGACGGCAAGAGGGAAACTTGAGTTAATGAATGCAACTTACCTCCAAGTCCTCTGAAAGGAGGTGAAAAAAATAAATACTGTATTTTGCCAGTGTTCCCCCAAAAGCATTACTCTAAGCATGCAGGAGGATGCTGTGAGCAGCTACAACAGTGAGATCCAATCCAGAGGTAGGTTCAAGACCAAGAGTTAGGAGAGTTGTTGACAAAATCCTCCTGGGGCCAGTACCATTTCATAGAATGACCATTTGTGCTGGGGAATGAGTCTGGGGCCTATCTTTTTCTGACTCTCAAAAGGACATTCCTAATTTTAACCTTGCTGAAAACAGGCATTTTTGCACCTGCTATTAAGAACAGCTAGTATACAGGATAAGGCTGGCATAAAATTATTTAGCAAGCACATGCTAGCTATTCCAGTTTGAAATCTACCAAACTATAAAATCAAGGAGGAAATAAAAAGTTGAAGATGGAGCTGTTGTTCCTCAGGATGAGGGAAAAATATCTTACCAAAAGAGGGATTAGGCACTCACTTAACTCTATATGGAGAACATTCTTCTCAGGCTAGGTAGAAGATGAAGAAGAGCATTACCAAAGGCTGACCAGGCCACTGGGAGACCAAAAGGAGAGGGAAAAAGGGATTTAGGAAGAAAGCTAGAAGAAAATCTTCTGGGTCTGACTAGGTAAGTGAATCTAAGGCAAATGCACCAAAGATAGGCTACCCACTATGCCATCATGGAGCTGGTGGCAAAATATCTCAAGACATTTTAAACCCAGAGAAATGTGTAAAAAATATGTTAACAAAGCAAATTAAAACCAAACTTCCAAGGGTAAAATCTCCTCAGATCTGAAATCCAAGGTACTCACTTTTCTAATTCTGTGCATTATTAGAAAAAATAAAAAGTAACAAATGTAAAGATTTGTTTTATTTTCTACTGGGGGAAGAAGGAGGATAAATAGAATTGTTTTCCAATTTGCTCTCCACTGTTTACACACATACCCACACGCATACATACACATACACACACCAAAAATACCCCAACAAAAAAAAAACCCAGAAAACTGAGAATCAAACACCAAAACACCCTCAAACTGCACCAATACTTCGTATTTTGACCAAAAGAATAGATCCTGGGAGGAAGTGCAAAATGCAAAATCAAATGACCGAAAAATGCTGAACAAACAGCATTATCAATATACAAAATATTTATATTACTGAACTAGTAACAGTTGATGTTCTCCATGTCTGTAAAACTTTGGAACCACATAGCTGATTTGTTAAATCTAGTCCATGCCAGCTTCCAAACTCCAGAAAAAATTTTAGTTAGCTTCATTCTTTGATGCCTCATCAAAATTTTCTACGAGATCTGGAAAAAAAAAAAAAAGTAAATGAGTTAAAGATATAAAAAAAGAAAAAGAGGTAAATGAAATTCCTATCTTCTAACCCTAATAAAAACCAAATTGTGGCTATTAAAATTAGCCTGAAAACATACAGGACAAGAAGCAGAAATGAACTGGTGGCATTTCACTAATAATGCTTCATTTATCTGCTTTTAAAACACTAATCCTAAGGAAATGTTAGTCCTTTTTTGTCTGTGCAAACTCAGGTGAACAGCATTTTCATATGTCAATCACAATTCCCATGGAAATGGTGTAACAATAACTATGCAAATTTAAAATCACAGTGATTCTAACAAATGCAGGCAGCAGAGCTTTGTGTGACAATTTCTGATTCTAAGTTCTAAATGGGAGGACTTTTATTCTTTTTCATTAGATTGTATCCATACTATTGTGAGTCAATTTAAATTCATGAGCTCACCATCAACAAAAATTGAAAGTTATTATACAACGAATTAAATGAGATAAACAGGCTGCTAAAAATCTTAGAGAAAGAAATGTCACTTACCTGGAACATCATCATCCTCTTCATCAATGTCTTCTGGTTTTGGTGCTTTGCTATCCAACACTACAAAACATTTTAGAATTAGTTCTTGAGAACAAAGGCCTTTAATAGAACACTTGTAATGTTTATTCTTTTCTCCTGTCTAAATCTTGTAATAGTTGTTCAGAAAAAAGTAAAAAGATGGTCTGATCTAATACCATATTTTTTATTTAACGCTAAAATCAGTAACACTTTAACTTCATTAGGTATATACTAAATACACTGGCAGTTTCAATGGGCAGTGAGAGTAAAATTTATTTGGAAAATGAAATAATTCTGATGGCTGAAATAAAAAAACATTATAGTTAATTTATTTTATAAATTCCATATGCTTAAAATAAAAAATCAATATTCAAGACTTTCCATCTCTTCTGGTATAAGAAGTATCCAGCTATATAGTATGGGCACTGATATAAAAGGCTCTTGGATTTTTAGGGGTGACAAGACACATTTGAAACCAGGGCTATTGTGGAAATTCAGAACTTACAGTTGCCATGCCTATAGTTCAATCAACAATATTAAACAAAAATACAGTTCTCTAATAACAATATCAAATACTGTCTGTAAAATGTGGTCTACAGATCTTTCAGGTAATTACCTCAAATCTATTATTATCAAAATGTATCCATATATTCTATATGCTACACTGCACAATTATTAAACAAATTCAAAAATTTATGAAGCATATAAGCAACATTTTTATTATTTATTTATTTTTTAAAGATTTTATTTATTTATTTGACAGAGAGAGAGAGATCACAAGTAGGCAGAGAGGCAGGCAGGGAGAGAGGGGGAAGCAGGCTCCCTGCTGAGCAGAGATCCTGATGGGGGGGGGGAGGGCTAGATCCCAGGACCCTGAGATCATGACCCGAGCCGAAGGCAGAGGCTTTAACCCACTGAGCCACCCAGGCGCCCCTAAGCAACATTTTAAAAGTAAAATTTACATACAAATAAATTCTTCCAGTATAAAATGGACACCTTTTAAATCATTAGGTTCTTTAGATTACAGTGGAGAAGGAAGAATACTAAACGGAAATACCTACCTTGCCGAGGGAACTGTTCAGCTAACTTCCTAAGACTTGTTAAGCTGTCAGCACCAAGCTGACTTAATATTCCAGGAAGCATTTCTGTAATTGGTTTGGCTTCTGCATGACCAGTAATTGCAAAGGTGTTAGCAGAAAGGGAAGCTTGGACTTTGGGATTGTTGAAATGAATAACTGTCCCATCATCTTTAATCATGTTCACCTGTATGATCATAGAAGAAAAATGTACTTCACATATTTGGTACAACTAAAACAATATCTGTTTAAATAACAACTTAGCCAATTATGGTGGTGGTGTTTTTTTTTTTAAACAATCCCAAGGTAGTAATTGTCTAAGCAGTAGATATGGGTGGAAAATTTCTGTTACCCTAGCAGCAACAAAGCAAAATGGTGTAGATGGCACAAATTACTAGGATGGTCAAGAAACATTTTATTATAGAATCTAGATTTTAAATTCAAAGACTTTCACTACTATGAGAAAGAAGTTTATGCCATTATTTTAAAAATAATGGAATTATCAGCTAAGAACTGGCTTCTTAATGAAATTACCCATTGTCTTACCCGATTTACACCATCAAACTGAATTGGTACATTTAGTGGGTGGGGTAGCATCTTTCTTAGGTGACACATTGTAAAGGGTAATAGTGTATGGTAAAAAATAACCACTGAAAATCCATAAAGAACACTCACAAATTTAACCAGATGTTTCATTCCTTTGAACACTTAGTAAATTTACAAAAATTTCAATTTGTTCTCTACATGTCATTCTTTAGAAAAGATTTTGTCAGTTCCTCTAACTCTTAAGTATAGCTTCTCAACAACCTTCAATAAGCCTTGTAAATGTCAAAGAAGCTCTCCAACCCACTTGCCTGGCCACCTGAACATGATTTATCAATCACTGGGAAACCTTTAAAAACATCCTCACATTCTTTTGGTAGCTTTCATCAACATGAATTGACTGTTTCAGACTCAATTTTATCCACTGCCTGAAAAGGTTAAACATGCGCTATTTAAAATATTATTTTTCTCTCTCACTCATGCACTTTCTTATTATGTTTTAGTAAAGCTGAATTTGCATAAGTTAAACGTATAAATAACGTGATTCCACTAGTAGTTGATTCCACTGCATAAGTTACCTTGATGGTAACATGCTTATTATAGAAAAAGGTTAGGAGAGGTAACTCTTGGCTACTTTAGAAGCATTTCATGATCCATCCAAAAACTGCCCTTGTCACAATCAAGCAGAGATGCTGAGTGTTCTCCATGGTCAGTGGAAGTGGGTTTTTCTTCCTCAAAGGTGATCACCACCACTGATAGCACCAGAAAGGAAGGGGAACAAAGGGCTTCTAAATTTCAGGCAAGACCTGGAACACAGAGAAAGAAGGCAAATCCTCTGGAAAATTGTAACTAAGATCTACAAATAATTTCCCAAATTTTCTCTGACAAAAATCACTCTCTGAATTCTATACCATTCCCTCTATCCGTATTGTAGTTAAGGTTCTATTACACGTATTACACACAGTAAGCATTCAATCCAGCTGTTCTGAACAAATACCATTGTGAGTTAAAAACAATTTATATTAAAAAAAACAATTTATATTGACTTTTGAGAAAAAAATAGTTCTCAGATAATTATAGTTTAGGTAGAGAAGTTTAACAGTAAAGTGGCTAAAAATTTGGAAGAGGAAGGACTTGAGAAGGAGGTGGCACAGTGGATATGGAATGGAATGTTGTTCTGTATCTATCCTAGAGTCTCATAATTCTAGTACGGGAAAAGAATAAAGATATGGTAGGACTCTATATTCCGACTCTATATTCTGAATCAATGAAGAGTCTGAAATATTAGAATCTGAGATATTTATTATTTATAAATGTTAAAATCACAAGAGATTTGAAATCAGTATTTCAAAAGTCAGGCCATGTATTTATTGAACTTAAAGGTTTTCTAGTTCAAATCCCTTTTAGAGAAATAAATACTAAAGACAAAAGCTCTTGGTTAAGCAACATATCCAAGGACAAATAGCTAGTTACATGCAGACCTACAACTTGAACGTGGGTCCCCAACTTTGTTTAGTTTCCTTCCTATGATGTCATTCTCATTCTTAAAAATGTTTATTTCCCTACAAAAATTCAATTCTGTGGCCCCGTGAAAGCTTGCCAGAGAATTATTTATCTTAAAATATAGGCTAAATGAAGAATGAAAAAAAATGCAACACAGATATATGGATAATATATATCTTACTGGCTACAAAACAAGTAAGAAGCCCCAGCCAAATCGTGAAGTTTCCTCTGTTTAAGCTTCTTTACCAAAGGCTAAATGTTAGGTTCTATTTTACAACCTGATAAAGGTCTTTGTAGTTTAAAATATGTTGAGTTTAGTGTGAAAAGCAGGATGAATTCCATCTCAGGCTGTGAAATAGAAATAAATTTAAAAATGGTTGTTTTAAATAGGGTTGCACAAAAGATGTAGCTCTGTGAATAGAAAGGTCCAAAAAGGGGTGGAGAGTTTAGTTAATTTTAGAATAGAGAATGAAGTTTTAGAAGTTAAAGGCTACAATATTTTATTCCTATCTACCATTCCTTCCTCTCTACTGAGCAAATAACATGGTTATATAAGGCTCCTAGATGCAAGCTATTACACTATCAAAGGATGAATTGTTGGGCTGAGCAAGATCAGTTAGACACTTCCCCCACCAAAAGAAGGGATAAGGAATTTGTTAAATTCACAAAGCAAACTGTACGCATTTCATATGGAGATTTCACTTTTTCTAGTGATTTTACTGCTGTATGGTCCAGATAAGTAATACAATCTACATACAGCATAAAAATAAGAAGCAGGAAACAAAGACTATTAAACTAGCTACTATACCAGCTCAGGTTCTTTTCCAATCAAACAACCCTTTTATATCAAAATGTTTTTTCCACTTTAACAGGTAGCTGAAGGTAAAGGATGCTATTTGAGCAATGGAGGAAGTAGCATTTTTGAGACCCTAGTACACACAACCAGATGCCCTTGCTCTTATTTTTTGCTTGAGTAATACTGACATGTTTTGTAGTTATCAAAAATATTGTCTCGTGTGCCTAGGACATTTACATATGCTGTTTTCACTGTTTAAAAGACCTTTTTCTGCTTTTCTACCTTGCAAATTTCCATTTATCCAAGACTTGGATCAGATGCTTCTTTCTCTGTAAAAATTTAGGATTGTTTATGCACTTCCTGCACTTCATGGATATTGCAATTATACGGAATTATCTTGTAGTATAATTGTGTTTGCAAGTCTTTGACTTTACTAGAAGGTGAACATCTGATCAGAGACCATGCCTTATTAGACATAGCATGCCCCCAAGTGTCCAGTACATAATAGTCACTCAAATTTGCCAAATGAATGGACACCTCAATACAATTTTTAAAAAATCTTGGATGCTGTCAGACTTCAACTCCCCAAATGCTAAAGGGTCATCTCAAATTTAGAAATAGCTCCAGTAGTGCTTTTTTTTTTTTTAAAGATTTTATTTATTTATTTGACAGAGAGAGAGAGATCACAAGTAGGCAGAGAAGCAGGCAGAGAGAAAGGGGGAAGCAGGCTCCCTGCTGAGCAGAGAGCCCGATGCGGGGCTCGATCCAAGGACCCTGAGATCATGACCTGAGCCGAATGCAGAGGCTTTAACCCACTGAGCCACTCAGGCACTCCTCCAGTAGTGCTCTTAATGAAGATGCCCAGAACCTCCTGAGCTATATCTTAGGCTTTACTTTTCCTATTGTTCTGACTTTTCAGAATCAGCCTGAATGCCCTACAGCATTCAGGGGTATTTTAAGTCATTCTTGGCAACTGCTGGGTGGCCCCATTATGCTGTTATCAAACCTTTACCACCCCTGCCTTTGCTGACCTCTGAGGAGGGCACATATATTATCACAGCAACCTTCTATCTGGTATATCTGATGCTTGCTTTAATCCTACACAGCAATAAGTTTTTATGGCTCTAGGAGGCTCACAAATTTACCACTGACTCTACAGCTCTTGCTGATAACTGCCCTCTCAGTTCAGAGAGGAAGTTTAAATTCTTCCATGTGATTTTTTTCTATCTACGTCCCCACTAGGCTGGCTAGCTGCAGTTCTGAGAATTGACAGTTGTCTTAAAAATCAAGTTTTATTGCTACTCCTTCCTGTATGTAGTGGCATTTATTTATCTATTTATTTTTAAAAGACTGCATTTTTAAATAATCTCCACATCCAACAAGGGGCTTAAACTTACAACCCCGAGGATCAAGAGTCGTATACTCTACCAACGGAGCCAGCCAGCCGCCCCTGTAATGGCATTTAAATGTTTATCAGGAAATTCACCTTTTATTGCCTTACTCCTGTATCTTAATGGGGTGAAATAATAGACATTTTAAGAATAAGGGACACAAGCGTCTGTGGTTTTGTGAGGCTAAGGGATGTAAAAGTTTGAAGATTATGGCCTTGGTGCATACTTCCATAAGTATCTTTCACATTCAGTCCTTCTAAGTTCAGCACCTGCTTATTTCTAAAGGCTAGTATGAACATCTATTATTGTTGATATGAGCTAAAGCTAACAGCTGTCATTAAACTGTATGATATGCTGGGATCATTTTCTTATGCTCTGGAGGCAAGAGTCTGATGAGATGTATTCTCCACAGCTACACTGTAGATAGTATAAAATGACACAAACTTTTTGAAAAGCAATTTGGCAACATGGATGAAGAATTCTAAAATGTTCATGCTCATTCAGCCAGTAACTGTATTTCCAAGAATCTCTCTGAAAGAAATCAGAGATAAAGATACATATTATGTACATTGAAACCAAACATGTGATTCGTTTATTATCAAAGCATTATAATGTATTATAAATTAAGAAATGTTAAATTATGGTATATCCATTTATTGGAATATAGGCAGACATCTACACTGTTGATTAGGAAGAGGGTTTTTTTTTTTAAGATTTATTTATTTATTTTAGAGAGCGAGAGAGCATGAGCAGGAGGGGCAGAGGTAGAGGGAGACAGAATCCAAAACAGACTTCACTGAGTGTGAAGCCCCACATGGGGCTCGATCTCATGACACTGAGATCATGGCCTAAGCCAAAACCAAGAGTTGGACGTTTAACTGACTGTACCACCCAGGTGCCCCAAGAAGAGTTTTTTAATGATATGAAACAATTTTCATAATATAATGCTATTTGGGAAAAAAAAAATTCCAAATTGTGCATCTAGCTACAGTCTCGAACATGTTAAAAATACATGCATCTAAAGATGGGAAAGAAATACAAAACTAGTAATAGTTATTTCTGGGTAGTGGGGATTATGATCAAATGTTAATATCTTCTTCATATCTTCCATATACCCATAACTTCCTATAATAACAATTATATATTTTTAAAGATTTTATTTATTTATTTATTTAAGAGAGAGACAGATAGAGAGACTGCAAGTGTGTGAGCAGGGAAAGGACCAGAGGGGCAAAGAGAGGGAGGGGGAAAGAATCTCAAGCAGACTCCACACTGAGCATGGAGCTGGACATGGAGCCGGACCACCACCCTGTGATCATGACCTGAGCTGAAACCAAGAGTCAGATGTTCAAACCAACTGAGCCACCCAGGTGCCCCGACAACAAAATATTTTTATATTGGAGGGAAGAAGCTATTTTAAAAACAGAAAATGTTCATCAACGGATGAATAGATAAATGTGGTATTACCCATACAATGAAATATTATTCAGCTATAAAAAGGAGTGAAGTTCTGATACATGCTAAAACATGGATGAACCTTGAAAACATTATGCTAAGTGAAGTATACTAGACACAAAAGAACAAATATTGTATTACACAAAATATCTATACCAGGCAAATCTACAAAGAGTAGGTTACAGGGTTGGGGAAGAGGGGATGAAAAGTTATTGCTTGGGGGGTGCCTGGGTGGCTCAGTCGTTAAGCTTCTGCCTTCGGCTCAGGTCATGATCCCAGGGTCCTGGATCCCTGCTCAGCGGGGAGCCTGCTTCTCCCTCTCCCTCTGCCCCTGCTTGTGTTCCCTCTCTCACTGTGTCTCTCTCTGTCAAATAAATAAATAATAATAAATAATAAATAAATAAAATCTTTAAATAAAAAAAAAGAAAAGTTATTGCTTAATGGATATAGAGTTTTGGTTTGGGATGATGAAAAATTTTGGAAATAGGGACACCTGGGTGTCTTAGTCAGTTAAGTGTCTGCCTTCAGCTCAGGTCATGATCCCAGGGTCCTGGGATCGAGCCCAGCGTCAGGCTCTCTGTTCAGCAGGGAGCCTGCTTCTCCCTCTCCCTCTGCCTGTTAATCTCCCCGCTTGTGTTCTCTCCGTCAAATAAATAAAATCTTTAAAAACAATTTCAAAAAAAAGAAAAATTTTGGAAATAGATAATGGTTGTGGTTGCACAACACTGTAAATATAGTACCATTGAATTGTACTTAAAAATGGTTAAAATGGCAAATTTTATGTTACGTATATTTACAATAAAAAAATAGTAAAAAATAAAAACCCAAAAAGCAGGATCTTAAAAGAAAAAGTAAGGCTGCTATGAAATGGTAAGGTGAGTGGGACATGGTGTTTCCCTTTTACTGTCCTGTACTCAGAGCTGTCCACCCATTGGCACCTGAGGCTCTGGTTGGAGGAAGAAAGAACTGTGGTTAAGGGTCAGCCAAGGTCCTCCTTCTGATATAAGTGGTTGAGGAAAGTAAGAACCAGGAAAAGGAAAATATAAACAGTAAAATGTATGTGTACAATTACAAAATTTACATTCTCAGCCCTAAGTGTTTTCCTGAGCTCCAGTGTCCTATGGCTAACTTTTTTTTTTTTAATAAGTAATCTCTATGCCCAACATGGGGCTTGAACTCACAATCCTGACATCAAGAGCTGTATGCTCCACTGAATGAGCCAGCCAGGCACCCCAATGGCTAACTTCTTGAGAAGAATTCCATCTCAAATAATCAGTATCCCTTAAACTTAATAGGCCCCAAACAAACTCATAATGGGAGTCAGCATGCTACGGACTATAATGAATAAACACGGTCCCTGCTATCAAGACTCTTATAATCTGAAAAAAAGACTTATGGGTTAATAAGTAACCATTATACTCCACAATAGGAGGTTGTCATTAATAAATATATTATAGAAGAGCAACTTAAGCTAAGGAAGTACAGAGAAGGGGTTGATTAAGTAGTTAGACCTCGAAATAAAGGAAAAGTTTCATAGAGGCAGAATTATATCCTAGTTACAATAGAAGATGTCCTCTGAATATAAAACTCTATGAAGCAACTAGGCCATCTGGATCAGAGATTCCGATTTTTTATGACATTGCTTACCAAATAAATTTGATAAAATCAATCATTTCTGAGAAATGGAACAGATCCCATTGTTGATAGATTTATTTTATCAGGTAAAGACAGTTGACAGCATGGTCACTATATTCAACTAGATTACCAAATAAGAAGCACATCCAAATACCTTCAAAATGTTATAGCATATAAAATATTTTTAGAAATTTAGATTATAAATTTGGATTTTGGAATTTTGGATTATAAATCTTTTGGGGTCTGCCTAGGAATTCCCTCTCTAAAACCTAGGCTTTTGTATGAAACAGTCTCTGACACTCTCATACCTCTTACTTTTTGACAGTTTTGCATTTCTCTGTCTTTGGTAACATGTAAAAGAAATCTATCTATGACTAATTTATTACACCAAATCAACAAACTAATGAATACATAAAAGACCAGAGAAGCTTGTCTTAATCCAAACAATTCTTCAGTTTTTAAAGTTTCTGAAGAGTACATAAATTAAACTTTGGGAGAGAGAAAAAACATCACCAATACCAACAGCTTAGAGTGTAAGATTAGAACTTTACTTGGCACAAGTACATTCCATGAATTTTTGGAATCCATCACTGATTTCCCTGTTTCCCACTCATCAAACTGAGTACTTTGTTTGATGTTTTAAAGGTCTAAGTATGGAAAACACAGTAATATTATTTTTTGTTTTACAACAATGGCAATGGTGTCTTCTCTTTTTGAAAGTTTTTATCTGCTTTTCTAAAACTGCCGAAAAACAGAAAGACAGTACTTTCCTCAAAGGTCAGGACTTTTTTTTTTTTTTTAAAGTAAACTCTATACCCAATGTGGGGCTCAAACTCATGACCCCAAGATCAAGAGCTCCCTGCTCTACTGACTGAGCCAGCCAGGTGCCCCAGAGTTTAGCACTTTGAGACAAGTTTCAAACATTCCAAATAAAAAATAACAAAATTATAATTAATGTATTTCTTCTATTCTAAGATACATTTTTTCACATCTTAGTGTTTCTGAAAACTTCTGTACATATGTTTTCATGTTTACATTTATTTTTTTAAAAGATTTTATTTATTTATTTGACAGAGAGAGAGAGAGAGAGAGATCACAAGTAGGCGGAGAGGCAGGCAGAGAGAGAGGGGGAAGCAGGCTCCCTGGCGAGCAGAGAGCCCGATGCGGGGCTCAATCCTAGGACCCTGAGATCATGACCTGGGCCGAACAGAGGCTTTAACCCACTGAGCCGCCCAAGCACCCCTCATGTTTACTTTAATGCAGTAGTTTCTTTTCTCTTTCCAAAGAGCTGTTTTTAAACCAAGCGTGTGTCATCATTTTCTTTAAAAAAATTTTGAAAAAAACTCTTACTTTAAACTTAGTAACACAAACATGTTTGAGGCAAGCCAGGTTATATATAGTATACTAGATATTCCTACACAAAATCTGCCAAGTGTTTATATAAAGTACAAATATCTTAGCTCTCAAAAAACCAATTTTAGAAAGAGGGAAAGAAGGAAAAAAGTAAAACTCCTTCCCATCTTAGCTTCAAATATTCAGAAATTTTACAGCTGTTACCTTGCATTGCTAATTATCTTTAAGCATATTTTCTCTGTATAATTAGTCTGTGAGGGCTGGACGACATCACACACACACAGGATTGGGGTGCAATGAGAGTGTGTATGTGCTTATTATGTAGCATTTTCTTTTTTTTTTTTTTAAGATTTATTTATTTGGGAGGGAAGGAGGGAGAGAGAGAGAAAGACAGTGACAGAGACAGAAGGAGCAGTGGGGCGGCAAGCAGACTCCTGGCTGAGCATGATCCCAGGACTCTTCATGATCCAGGGCCTGAAGTCAGATGTTTAACCGACTAGGCCACCCAGGCACCCCTGTAGCATTAATTTTCTGTGCTGTGGCTCCTCAAAAAACTAGAACTGCCATCACTAGTAGCAACAAAAAAGGAATTCACACCACAGTTTAATAAATGCTATAATTAAGTAAATACAGGACATTATGAAGGCACATACGAAAGGCACCTGACCCTTCTTTACACAAATGTGTAAGTGTGCTAACCAGGAAGGCTTCTGGGAGAAATAATGCCTGCATTGAGACCTGAAAAAAGAGAAACATCCATGTCTTTGGAAATACTGATAGGGATTTCTTTTATATGTAATGATGTAACTAATTCTGCTTGGTGGGTGTTCAATAATATAGGGTATAAGGCAGATACTTTCTTTCTTTGGTGGGGGGGTTGAGGGATAAAGGGGGGAGTAGGAGGAGAGGAAAAGGCCGAGAGAGGATGTAAGAAAGTGCAACTGAAAAGACCAAAAGCAGGATAAACTGACAAAAAGAATGAATTCGGTTTTTACACTTAGACTCTAACACTTACTAGCTAAGTGATCTTGGGCAGGTACCTAATTCTGTCTCAGCTTTCTTCTCCATAACCAGTAACAACTGACTCAAAGAGATATTGTGAATCTGAAATGGGATAATACATATTTGTCTCATTATCTAATTTTCCCTACTAGACTGTAAGCTCCAAAGGACAGAGGCTATGAATAATAACTTATGAACCACTATCTAGCAAGTTCTTGGCAAAATGCTTGGCACACAGTAGATATCCACTAAGTATTGACTATCATTACTTTATTAGAATAATTTCAACTACAAAAATACCATCATCTCAGCAATGCACTGTAACAAGTTTGGCTGTATTCTGAAAAGATCAAAGACTGTTAACTGACTGGTTTCCTTATATTATTATAAAACTTTTATAAAATTAATGCTATCTGACCACAAAAATTTTTATTAACTATAACCATAAAGTGTCCCAAATCTGAACAAAAACAAACATTTAGAAAAACATGCCCTTAGAGATATTACATAGTTAAATCTACACTTCAAAGAGGTATAAATAGAATCTTTTCATCTCTCTAAAGAGGTGTTTTTCAACCAAGGGTGACTTTGTCCCCTAGGGGGCATGTGAAAAAGTCTGAGGACATTTTGGTTGTCATAACTGGGGGGGGGAGGGTAAGTGGGGCTACTGGT
Organism: Potos flavus; assembly: GCA_028534135.1. Classification (NCBI taxonomy): domain Eukaryota; kingdom Metazoa; phylum Chordata; class Mammalia; order Carnivora; family Procyonidae; genus Potos; species Potos flavus. Next base: position 129,822,770 of record CM052900.1, read on the forward strand.
ATCTAGTGCGTAGAGGCCAGGGAAGCTGCTTAAACATCCTACAATACACAGGACAGTTCCCACAATAAAGAACTAGCTGGTTCAAAATGTCAACAGTGCTGAGGTGGCAGGATAGGGAAGGGGGAGGGGGTCAGAGAGTAGAAATGTATGCAAAGTTATAAGATTGCCAGAACACTTATAAGTTGTTTAAGTTTAATGTTATCAGTTATTGTCTATTATTGCAACTTACTCCTTTTTTTTTTTTTTTTAACCAAGCTTTGGATTTTTTAAAGAGAGGTTTAGATTTTTTTTTCCTCATATATAACCCAGATAAAGAGAATGATCTCTCAGAATCATTTTAGGTCAATAAAAATATATAAAATCTTTCAATAGCTCAGAAGAAAAAATGCATATAAAATGCTTAATTTCAAGACTTGCAAATGAAGTTCTAATGTTTATCAGAGTAAGAATGCACAGGTACAACAAGCTAAAAGGAAGAAAAGATACATGTGTCTTACATTTTCTACTATTTTATCAGTATACTAATTTTGAAAGTACAAAGCAGATTTAAATGATGTGTTAAAATTTATTCATATATGCACAGTAGAAGGAACACGTGGCCATTTCACTGCCTTTTCTCTGGTACTCTGTTATTTATTAGTGATCCTTGCCTCCACATTATTTCTGATCTGTTTTACAGCACATGAGCACTAATGATCTGTTAAAAATTGTGAGGTGGTACCACACATAGTAATGATATTAAATATAATTTAACTTTAACATTCAATTTAATTTATGGCAGTGAAAATTTAAACATTGGTTACTCTTAGAAATGGAATTATCAGGTAGAAATGAATTTAGATGGTAACAGGTCATAAATAGCTGATGTTATCATTTTTCTTAAGTATCTTTTGAAATAACAGTCTTTGGCTTCATATTTGAGAAAAGCAGTTATCACCAAAATATAATGAGATGATTTAAAAAATTTAACCAATAATTTCCGGAAAAGGTCTAATAAGAAATCCAGTCCATATAAAGCTATTGCTAGAGCCTCTTGAGTGAGGTAATAAAAAGATACTGTTGAGTAGAAAGGGAAAAAAAACCACCTTATTTGAAGAAATCTTGGACTTTATTTCTATATTATTAGAAAAAAATATCTTATTTTGCATGAAAATTCAAAAGCAGTTCCATAATTTTGTCACATATGCCAAATTCTTTGAGTCAGAAAAGTATGATGAATTCCTTATCTGTCAACTAAAATCATTCTTTTTACAATCATCCATTTTTATACAAAAAGAAAATTTAACACCTAGTCCTTCAGACACCTTAGAATATCTGATTCTTCTAAGCTAATATTTTTCATTTAAAAACTGTAGATAATTATCTGTAAATGTGCTATTTGTCCACATAATTTAACAATTTAAAAAATGACCATACCTCTTCAATACCAGCTATATTATTCACAGCCAGTTTTTTTAAAGAACTCTGGAGTTTTTTGTCATCAGCTGTAGCTGTTCTATGTACCACCTTCTTCTTTCTGCGAGCTGTGCCCTGAAAAATAACCAAACAGAAGTGTTAGGATGCCTTGCATCTGGCAACTGCAGTCACATGTCTTCCTATTCACAATACTCTAATTAAAACCCACATAAGAAATTGCTGACTTAGTAGTAATGACTAAGAAGACTGCTCAGAGTTGTGTTAGCTTAACCCAGATTTTTGACGGTCAGTTCTAGTCAGTTCTTATTTTTTCCGATATCCATTTATCATTTTGATATATGTTTCAAAAGCTTTCTAATAATAAAACAATACAATTGTATGTTTTATAACAACTTCCAAACATTACAAGGAATGTTTTACAGTACCTACCACTCCCTGATAATAAAGTTAAATATAAAGATATTCTGAAACTTTGAAGTTTCTGACATAATTAAGAATCAAATGCCTACAATTGAGTGTTCTACATTCCTAGAATCTAGGAGTGAAAAAAATCAAGTTCTTACTTCAAGGAGCATACATTACAGTGGGATGGAAAAGTCAGTAAATATATAAACAAATTATGGGACGCCTGGGTGGCTCAGTCGGTTAAGCGTCTGCCTTCGGCTCAGGTCGTGATCCCAGGGTGCTGGGATCGAGTCCCGCATTGGGCTCCTTGCTCAGTGGAGAGCCTGCTTCTCTCTCTGCCTCTGCCTGCTTGTGCTCTCTCTCTCTCTCTGACAAATAAATAAATAAAATCTTAAAATATATATATATATGTGTGTATATATATATATATATAAACAAATTAAATCCTTTCAAACGGGATAAGGGTATTAAGGCAAAAAACCCCAACTAAGATTATACTAAGAATATTTATTGGGTGGGGGCAGAGCACTACTTTATTGTTCAGGGAGGACCCTCTGAAGAGGTGACATTATGAGCTGAGACCCATGGGAAGATCTAGGGGAAGAATGATCCAAGCAGAATGAAACAAGAGTGAACCTATTGCTTCTACAGGGAGAAAACAGGTCAGTCATGGTTTTGGCAGAGTGAACAAAGGGGAAGGAGGAGGAAAATGCAATCAGAAAGGTAGGCAAGGGCCAAATCACGTAGCCTAGAATGCCATGGGCAGGAGTTGGATTTTATTCTAGTTGCAATACAAAGGTTTTAAGTGTGGGAATGATTTGATCTCATTTATGATTTTTACAGATGACTAAAGTTGCTGTGGAAAATGAACTATAATGAGATCAATCAGGAAGCTACTGCAGGAGTCTTGATGAGAGAGGAGAGTTCCGGCAGTGGAGATGGTGACAGCTTAGACTGTCAGAACCAACATGCTGATGGATTGGACGTGGGATATGAGGAAAAAAGGAATCTAGAATGATGCTTAGAATATTGGCCTGAGCAAATAGTTTGACAATTATACTATTCATTGAGAAGAGCTCATTTCTAAATGGATGCTTCGAAACTTTCCATTTCCATTGAAAAACTATTTAAAATAATGGATTAAATTCCTGGACCAATTTAAAAAAATATAACCTAAAGCAGAAATAAAATATTACCAAAAGAAGCCTAAGTCTTGCAGGCTAAATCTTTCTGAGACTTGGAAGGAGGAAAGGAAGAGAAGTTTCCATCTCTGCAGTACTCAGGGAATCAGCTTTGTAGAGTAGGCAGGGGCTTCAGTCTCAGCAATGCTGGTGGGACTGGAAGAGTGTTCTGTGAGTAGCGGCAGAGGTTGTGACAAAATCCAGTTGCTGAAGGATGGACTAGGGGTGAGTATTTTCATAGATGGTCATTTATTTGTGAAATGTTCCTGACTCAGGGACAGCTCAACTGCTTGCTATATGCCTCAAATGAAATGATCCTTTGGTACCTCAAATTCAACATGTCTAAAAGCTTATGAGTCCATCAAACTATTCTTCCTATATTTCCTAAGTTTTATAGCTGGGGGTCCACCATCTACCTAGTCTTTAAAACCAGAAATCTGGGGGTCATCCCAGACTCTTCTTTTTCCTCTTCATATGAATTATGTCATCCCAGCTCCTAAATTTGTGTTCTATATACTACAGCAGCAGTCTCTCGGTTGTTCCCCTCTATGCCAAACTTTCATTTCATTCCATTTTCCATGTTGCCAGCACCTATCTTTCTAAAATGATTGTTCTTAAAATCCTTCAATAGTTGCCCCTTGCCTGTAGGATAAAATCCTATACTCCATAGTATGGCATATAAGACTATGATACAACCCCGAATTCCCTGGTTGTTTCATATCCTACCATTCTTTATCCATTATATAGTCTAAACTCTAACTGTACCAAACTAAAGCAAGCCATTCCATTAAGCGTCATGCTATCGCAGCATCTTAGGTGCCTTAGCAAGCATGAGAATGACGATCCCCTTTTCCCTCTACCCACTTACCCTCACCTATCTACCTAGTGATACATTCTTGTTTGTTCTCCAAATCTCAGCTCAGTGATGACATCCTTGTGCCTCCTAGGCAAGAGCACCTTGTACTTCATCTTAACTATTAACTTCATCTTTACTATTCTGTAGTATAATTGTGAGCATGTCTCTCTTCCAGGCTAAGCTGTGTCAAAAGAAGAAAATCTTGACTAGTTTATCTACTATGTGCTTGGCACATAGTAGGTGCACAGTAAACTAGTTATTTTTACCACCTGGTTTAAAATATATAATAGTGATGTGCTGAACCAAGCTCGTTCAGGTATAGTCTATGGTTCCTGAATATCCCTAGTTTTTGCATTGGTACATTACATTACACTTGATGCTACAATGTGACCACTTTGGTTACATGAATGTGTTAATATGACTCCAGAGTCTTATAACTGTATCCCTACAGAAGGAGAAAGTACAAGTCACTTCTTCCCTTCCCCTTCTATCTCCATCCCTAGGAGCTTTGGTTATCATCATAGTAAATGAAAAGTAGAGCTGCTATATAAGTGTCCTACCTACCCCCTTCCCAGGTCTGAACTTAGTACTATTCTCACTTTTCCTTTTACAAAGATTGTATTGGGCAGAGATAAGGTCAGAGTACTCTCTTTGAGCTGCGGGCTAGAGCTGAAGGGAATCAAAGATTCTCAGAATGAACTCTTCCTCAGGCTTCAAAGTACATGGAATAACAATGTTTGTGCTCATATTGACCAACACAGAATAGGCAGGAATTTGGGAGGAAAACCTAGCAATGAACAAAACGAACAATCAGCTTGAGCATTTCCAGTTAAACCTAATAAACCTAACTGTAGAAGTAGGTGTATCCAGTCAAGATGAGGTAACCTCAACATCTGGGATGCCCTGCAAATGAGTCTAACATAATAATAGCTATCATTTATTAAGTATAGCTATCATTTATTAAGTATAGCTATCATTTATTAAGTATTCACTCTGTGCCAGACACCATGTTAGGCATTTTATAAGTATTACTTTAATCCTCAGAAGCATCTTATGCAGGATTATTTCTGTTTTGCAGATGGGAAGATGGAAGCCTAACAAGGTCGGATAACTTATTCATGCCACATAATTACTAGATGTTAAAAGGATTCAAACAAAGGTGGCTATTTCCATTGCACCACCAGACAGAGAAGTTTTCTAGTTACCTATTTTAAATCTAGACAAGTTATTTTCAAACTGGAATGTGGTTTGATCTTGATAAAAGATTTTAGATTTTCAATTACCACAAATCCAAAATAATATTGCTATCTGGTAATAATACATTCTCCTCTCAATTTTTCTTATGCCACACTCACCTTGCCCCCTATCCGGACCTGAGCCTGAAGTTTGGCTAACTTTTCTTGATTCATGCTGTTGGTAAATCTAGGGGGGGAAAAATAGATTTGTTAAAGTCACTGTTTTACCAAAATAAAATAACTGTTTATGCAAAAACCTTCTGGCTCACTAGGCTTGCAATATGCATCACCACCATGATCATATTAATACTGTCTATACATTCTTAATAAACATTTATAACTTGTCCTAGCTTTATAAACCAGATATTAAGAGAACCAAAATTAAATAAGACCACAAGGGAGACAAATATACGAACAGAAAATAGAATGAGACTCAAAGTTGCCTATTTGAGGATCCCTCCTTAAAAACAAAATTCACGGGGCTCCTGGGTGGCTCAGTCGGTTAAGCATCTGCCTTCAGCTCAGGTCATGATCCCAGGGTCCTGGGATGGAGGCCCGTATCAGGCTCCCTGCTCAGCGGGAAGCCTGCTTCTCCCTCTCCTTCTGCCCCTCCCCCCTGCTCAGGCTCTCTCTCTCTCAAATAAATGAATAAAATCTTAAAAAAAAAAAAAAAAAACCCACATCAAAATTCAGTTCGTTGGCATTCAGTAAAACCTACCCAATTATAAAATCTCTAGACAAGCCAGATTTTTCCCCCAGAGATTTTTACAGCAGAGCAGTTACCAAATGTTATTAGTACAACCTTTAAGCAGACTTTTTTCCTCCCAAATCATAAATGAACCATATATAACCTTGTAACCATAAATAGAACCCCCCCCCCCAAAAAAAGAAACCTGGATGAAGAAGAAATTCAACAATAGGCTGTCTAGCTGTCAAGGTATGAGGTAGTCATATCTTCTATTTAAGGTCAGATGGTATGTTAATAACAGGAAAAGAGAGCCAGGTTTTCAGACATTCAGCACTTTAGCAGCCCTTTCCACAGAGTTCATTCAATATCTTGCACTGATACAGTATGTCACACTTGTCAAGATATTCCTGCATACACGGTAAAATGCTTCAATGCATACTTGATAAAAACATCTCTGCTACATTAATTCTAAATCTTTGTGTGTTTAGGGGGGAGAAGATTCTTAAAAATAACGTTTTGAAGGCTAATTTTGATTTTGAAAATTCTAAGAAAATTATAAAGTCATAAATCCTAACCTGCTCAGTGATATTCCTACTGAAGAAAAAAGTTCTTAAATTTATAATGGGTTGTAACATTCCATACTATATAAACAAATAAAAGCCAAGGTTAAGGGGCACCTGGGTGACTCAGCTTGTTAAGCGTCTGCCTTCGGTCATGAAGGCAATCAGGTCATGATCTGAGTCCCTGGATGGAGCCCCGCTTCAGGCTCCCTCCTCAGTGGGGAGTCTGCTTCTCCCTTGCTCATGCTCTCTCTCTCTCAAAAAAATAAATAAAAATCTTTAATAATAATAATTTTTTTAAAAAGCCAAGGTTAAAAATCTTGTTTTACTTGTTCTGTGGACCAACAGATCATTACTAAGATGTAAGACAGGGAATAAAAGCTGTTATGAAAACTTTTATGGCCAATTCTCTAACTGCTTTATAATTATCATTCACATGAAAAAGATAATGTCTTTGAGAGATGAAAGAGAATCGAAGATTATATAAGCACTGAATATTCTGTATTCTGACACTGTATTTTTAGCAATAACCTGTATATATATGCTTCAAGGCTAAATAAAGTCCAGTTCCCAAATAACATTCAGAATTTATGATTCCTCAATCTTTGCCCAGCACTGTATCACAATGCTCAGCAGCTAAAAACTCCTTTACAGGAGGACTACAAAACCAGAAGACTTAGGTGTGTGACAATCTCAACTCGGCCACAGACTTAAATTTGCTGATGCAAATCCCAATGTCTATACTCAATATCCACAGAAAAGGACAAATACTCACTTTTCTCAAACGAACGTGGCCCTGAAAGTATAGTGAACTAACAAAGAACCTAAAATTTTTTTTACAAAAAAGGGGCTAAGTGAAAATATTAGAACTAGACACAGGGTAAACATTCTGGGACTCTTCTGCATTTTGAAGTACAAATCCCTAAGAGAAGAGATGGAAGACAAGAGACTGAAGTCAAGATGAAGAGCCTTGACTTGTTTGAAACAAAAGCAAAACCAAAATTAACTCTCTATATCAATGTGTAGATGAAAGAACAGATTCCATTCCACGTAATCAGTACAACAGAAAACCTGTTCCCAAGAGTTATCTCAGAGAAAAACCGTTTTAGGGAAGTTGTAAACTCAAGGGTTGGAGGGGGGGCGGGGGCGGGGAGAAAGGTGGTAAGGTGGTCCTTTGTCTACTAGCATGTTGGGGTGTGTGGAATTGAAGTAGTAAAGAGGATTGGACTCAGTCTATGAGAGATGAGATGCCAAGCTCAGAATCTGAACTAGATCTCAAAGATCACTTGATTTAATTTCCTATTCCTCTATCAACCTTTACTTCATTATACCCATTATTTCTGTTTTGTATGTGAGGCCATCTCAAATACCTGCAAGCAAAAGCAGGGTATAAATAAATTATAAACAAATAAAATAGTTTGCCTCTCTCCTAATTTAACAGATTTGGAAATGAGGGTCCAAAAGGGAGAAATCACTTCCTAGACCCAAAAGGGAGAAGTAACTTCCTAAGAACATAAATTACTGAATTCTTCCTTGGGGACCCTAGGATCGTTTAGTCCTTTGCTCAAGGACTCAAGAAACGTGTAAATAATGAGGTTATAATCAGTATTTATTGAGTGCCTAAGTTCCAAGCATTATGGTAGGCATTTTCACCATGTTTACATATCATGTTTACGCACAGATAAAATAATTTCAACCTTTAGTCCCAACTTTTTATTATGTGGGGTATCTCTAAGAGAGGCACAAGTTTTGGAATCAAAAGGATCAAGGTTCTACCACTTAGGACTTCAGAAAGGTATTTTACTTTCCGAACTTGTGTTCCTTCTGTATTAGAAAAGGTTTAACACCACACAACTCATATGGTTGTTTTAAGGATTAAAGGTTGTTATCAACCACAGGGTATGGCTCACAGTAGATACTCAAAAACTGGTAACTATTGTTACCACTCCCGAGGGGACAGCTATGGTGTAAGTGAAAGACCGTGGGAACGGAAGTTGAAACCGCCATTCACTAGCTGTGTAACAGGGTGCCCGTCGGTCAATTTCCTGACAGCCTACTATGCATCAGGCAGTGTGATGGGGCTATCGAGATGGTCAAGGCAATTTCTCTGGGAGGAAGCAGAACTGTAAACAACTACTGCCATTACGAGGTGACGAGAGCTGGAACGGAATTCAGTCCCAAGCGCTTGGGGCCCGGGGGCTGCTAACCTCAGTTTCCCTATCTGTAGAGTGGGGGGATCAAATGAGATGACAACAGATAGGCTGTTGTCACAGCATTGTTGTTGTGAATAAAAAAGAGTAACAGGAGAGAGGCGGAGGACCACCCGCCTCCTGGGACTGAATCTGGGCGGCAACAGCGCGGGCCCCCACAAGGAGCGGTGGTGCTGGGGACCTTCCCTCAGGTGCCGACCCCCAGCTGCGCCGCCGGTAACCGACAAGCCAAACCAGCCGCCTCCGCCCCCACTCGGCGCGCCACGGCGGAAGTGGCAGCCCGAGTGGTTGGCGGGTGTCGGAAGAAGAGGGCGGGGGGAGACCGTGCGCAGCGGCCTATGGCCGTGGAGTGGCGGGACCGCCGGGGGTCTCACCTGAAGCAGGGAGGGTCCTCCAACAACAGCACGCGGCAAGAGCAAGATGGCTGCCTCAGTCGAGACAGAGAAAGACGACAGCAGCAGCGGCGGCGGGAGCGGGGCCCACGTGACACAACCGGCTCCGCCTCTCTCTCTCTCACAAGAGCAGCCTATCCCGGGGAAGGCATATACGAACTACAAAACCCAGCCTGCTCTGCGCCTCCCAATAGAAATGCGGCAGGTGCAAGTGGCCGCACTGCATTCTGGAGCTTGCAGTCTCCCGAGAATTCCATTGTGTCTGTGCCTACAAACTTGTAGGGATCCTAATACAAAAAGAGGTGTGTATTTTTGTTTGGGTGTGTACTTTTGTCGCTTATCTTTCACTAAGCGTTAACTCCGCACTGTCGGACTCAACTAGCGCGGACTCATTAGTATGGAGACCCAGCTAGTCACCGAGGTAGGAGACGGGAAATTTTGACCTGTTTGTTGTTTAAAAAAAAAAAAATTTGAGAAAGAAATATTTAAACCACAAAGTTTAAAAACAACAAGACAAGTAGATTTAACCAGAAAAGCGTTACACTTTAAATGCCTTCAGTGACTTTTGTCCTGGTTCCCTTTAGAGCTAGGTCACTTTTGCAATAAGAGATCCGAAGTTTGGTTTTCTCGGAGCTTGCATCAGTTGGTTGCATCATCCCTGAGTGGAAGAACTGCGGCTGCAAGGAAAAATAAGGTCCAGCGTTGCTTCTCCAGCAGGAAGAGGGCATTCTTGTTAAGGCTCGAGACCATGCAATACAGAACAGGTTTGCCAGGTCTCCTCGTGGCCCGGGCAGGAACTTAAGAATGAAATCCGGTTGTCTGGTCTTTTTTTATTTGCGGAGTAAGAAAGGGGAGGCCAATGGCAACGCGCCCACTGTTGGGAGCCGCTGACTTCACCGATCAATAATTTGCGCTGTGAATACTAAGTGCAGGGGTTCTTGGGGGGAGGGGCTCGCTTGCAGGCAGACGCAACCAGCAACGGTTCTCCGGAGCCCTCTCCCCACCCGCCCACCCCTGCTATCTCGTCCACCTTTTCCCTCTCGGTCTTCTAACTGAGCACCCAGAATCGAGGGGAAGCAACTCGCGCTGGAGAGCAACTCCCACACCCTTCTACGTGATCTGCACCTTTAAACTTACTCCATCTCAAACCGGACCCCGGAGGCACCACCCACATCCGTCTAACATCACTTCCTCCAGGGTTACGGGGGGGGGGGGGGGAGGGAAAAAAAAATCTGGGAACGTGAGGGGTTGGGCTGAGCCGCACTTGGGGAACGGCGCGGACCTTCTGCTAGCACTCTGGCCGTCCTCCGTCTGCTCAGCCCAGTGGCCCCGCGCATCTACCTCCATGGAGCTGCGGTCTCATCTCGGGGCCACCTGTTTGCTGGGCTTCAGTTTCCTGCTTCTCGTCACTTCTTCTGATGGACATATTGGGCTTGGAAAGGGTCAGACCAACTTCTTATCTTAATCTTTACTCATACTGGGCCCAGCTCAGTATAACCCTCTTGTGCTAACACGATTCTCCTCCCGTTCTGTCTCTTAGGCCACGCCAGGTTTCTTTTTATCCTCCCTAACCGCTCCTGGATTTTGAGGATTTCTTGGGGGGTAGGGAGTAGCGGGTCTGGGGAATGTTGAGATGAAGGAGTTGTGCTGGAGTCCTCCCTAAATTCTTGGGTTGGCAGTAAGGAACGACCCTTCAATTAGGGAAAAGCATGTTTAAGAGTCCAGCATACGTGCCTAGCACTTTGTAAGTTCTCAAGAACATCCAATCACCTTCTCTTCTGGAAGAAATAAGGCCTCTGGACACCTGCATATGCAGAGATCTTTCCTTGGCTCTGAGATCCCCCTACTTAACCTCTTCCCTGAAGAGTTGGGTTATTGCCTCCTCTGTACAGGTCTCAGGGAGACTAGGACCTACACCAGGAAGGCGTGACTGGTATATAAAGAAAGGCCAGATGTAGGGTAGAAGTTCTGATGTTAGAGGGTAACTAACAATTGTCCTTGGTGTGCTTCAGTCAATGTATCTGAAGAAACTGAATTTTTTTGAGGAGTGAGGGAACAGTGGTTATGAATGGGGGATAGGAGGTGTGACCCCCTACTCCATCCCCTTCCCTACATTTTCTTTGAAACTCAGGGTTTTTGCTTTTTCTAAGTGGAAGAGTGGTAGCATGAATTCCCCTCTCCTTCCGTTTTTTGTACTGACCTTACTGGATGGAACGATTCCCATGCAGTCCTGCTGTTTTAAATTCTTCTATATCCTCCCTCTTTGCGAATTTATTGGTAGGTGATGAATTGGGTGGACATTCAGTGTGCCTGAATGTGGTCACTCCAGCAAATAATTAATTTGTGGTCACCTACTGTATTCCAGGCACTGCCCTAGGCACTAGGGATATAGCAGTGGACAGGATGGATAAGGTTCCTGCTCTCACAGAGTTTATATTCAAGGGAGAGGTACAGAGAGTGGACACATGAACAAGAACAAATTAAGCAGCAAGATAATTTCAATTAGGGATAAGTGCCGTGAAGAAAATGAAACTGTGATGGAGTAGGATGGCTCGGGGGGATAAGGGAACCAGCATTACATGAGCTAGAAGCCAAAGAAGGCTTCTCTGAGAAGGCGATATGTAGGTTTCCATCTCAGTGATGAAACCGCATGGTGAATTCTACTGGGCCAGAATGTTTTCAATACTGACAATCCCATTTTAAAACATTACTGTATATTTAGCACAAAATTATAAGTACCAAGGGAGACAGAATATAGTGTTAGGAGTGTGAGTGTAGATCTGAGTTTTATTTCATTCTGCTATTGACCATCAGAGAGGCTTAGAGCAAGTTGCTTAACCTCCCAAAGCTCAGTTCTTCATCTGCAAAATGGGCATAATAATAACTACCTTGGACACTCAACAAATAATTTATTACTGTTGGTGTAGGCAATACCTTAGAGTCACCTATTTAGTATCTTTACTCCTTGTTAGATGTTAAGTCATGTGTGGTTGTTCCAGTTGCCATTGCTGCACAATAAACTACCCCAAAGTTTAGTGGTGTAAAGAAATTATTTTATTATGCTCATGATTCTGTGGGTCAGGAATTCAAACAAGGCATGGTGGGAAAGGTATGTCCCTTGGTTCCATGTCTGGGGCCTCAGCTGTGCAGGTTACTTCTCCCTGTGGTCTTTCTTCATGGGTTAGGTGTGGGCTTCCTTACAGTATGACAGCTGGATTCTGAGAGTGCCCACCCCAAGAGAACAAGGTGGAAATGCGTTGCATTTTTGTCATCTAGCCTTACAAAGTCACATAGCATCACTTCCACTGTAAGGGCATGTTCAAGGGGAAGGACCCCCATGGAAGGAATGTTGAGGTCCCTTTGTAAGAAAAGTATGTGGAGTGAGAGATAATGTTGCAAGTATAGTCTGCTGCAGTAAGCCAGGACCATTTCTGTCTCATTCATGCTCAGGAATAGTTGTTGGAAGAAGAAATGAATGGTACAGCTGATCATTGAGATCCCTGTCTTTTTTCAGCTTATAGTCTGAAGACTGTCAGACAAGTAAGCAAGCAACTGCATACACTGCAGTGTATGTACTGGGAGCAGGGGAATATGGGGTAACTGTAGGAGGATGTAGGAGAGCAACTTGAGGGCAGGAGGGCTGTGTTGAGGATTAAGTGAAAAAAATGATAGGCACTTCATATCATGTTACGAACTTAGAAAGTTATTATTATGCCCTCCCAAGGGAGAATGTTTATTTGTTCTGAAAGGAATTAATAATTTTTTAAACTTTTGTTTTTTGTGTCTCTTGGGTATGGATTCTTTGGAAATAAATTCTAGCCCACCTACCCCACCTCCCCGAAATGTGCTACCCAAAGCAGGGTTCCTGAAAATCTTGATAAGTTAAGATTTCTTTCTAGATGTTTCCAGAAGATGGCCTGTTTGTTTGCAGAGAGGAGAGACTAAAAGACCCTACTTTTTCATTAAGAATAGGACGTATGGTGGTGTGCTGTGACCACTGGATGGGAATCAGGAGGCCTGCTTTTTAATGGTGGTCAGACCAGGTAGCCAGCCCTGGTCTTCCCTGGGGGCTCTGTACTGAATGAGAATATTGAACTAGAAATAATTCCAAAGAGTCCTTCCAGCTCTAGCATTATAATGTTCTCAAATACAGTTGACTCTTGAGCAACACAGGGTTTAGGGGTGCTGATCTCCCCACACCCCAGAGTCAATCAGCATATAACTCCTCTAAAACTTTACTGATAGCTTTCTATTGACCAGAAGCCTTACCAATAACATAATCAATTAACACATATTTTTATGTTATATGTATTATATACTGTTTTTGTATAATAAAGTAATCTAGGAAAAAAGGAAATTAAGAAAATCGTAAGAAGAGAAAATATATTTATAGTACTGTACTATAAAAAAAAATCCATGTATAAGTAGATTCATGCAGTTCAAACTCATGCTGTTCAAGGGTCAACTATAATTTTGTTGTTCTCTGTGTCCTAAAAATTTGGAATATACCGCCTATGGGGATAATTGTAATGACTAACATTTTCTGTACCTTCACTATATTCCAGGCACTGTACTGTGTATTTTTCATGTATTGACTGGTTTAATCCTCATGATAACCCTCTAAGATGGGTAATACTTTTTCTTATCATCCTCATTTCACAGATGAAGAATTTAAAATGGGGTAAGGGGGGGTCACACAGCTGGTAAATGGACGCTCTGGGATACAAATCCCAGAGTCTGTGCTTTTAACCAGTACACCATTCCTGCCTCTGAGTGCAGAAACTCCTTTGAAGACTTCACAGGAGAAATGAGAAGGCTGTTAATGGGGGCGGGTCATGTGCTCTCCAGCCTGAAACAGAGATGGATGAGTTCATCAAGTCTCTGGAATAAAAATTTGGCACTGACATATGAGAAGTATTTACCTTCCACACTATGCACAGTCACAATAACCCTATGGGATAGATAATTTGTTAGTCATATTTTGCATTCGCGAAATAGTCAAGAGGATGGAACTAGGCTTCCAACCCAGGTCTGCTCCACTGCAGTTGGACTCTCCTTTCTTAGCCACTGCTCAGGTACAGCGTTGCTTGTTTTAGAGGCTTGGCAGCCAGCTCTGACACTTGACTTTTTGTTTCGTCAGCCCAGGAGGGGGCGGGTAATACTTTTCTGATGTAAGACTCTCTAATGTCTTACATTCATGAAAACAGTTTTAAGATGAAGAGCTTGGGAACTCTGATGTAAATGCTGTGTTTAGAAATGGTCCCTTCCCCTTCCTCCCCTCTAAAATTAGTGTTTTAGGAGGAGGGCAACTGGATGTGGGAGCCTTCAGCTTTGCAGATAGCGGCGTAAAGTAAGTGGCTGTGCATGTGACACTTTAGGAAATTGGACTGTCTTCCAATGTTCCACGTTGGCATGTGTGTATGCATGGGTGGTGTCAGGGAAGTAGGTGATTTTTTTTTTTTAATTTTACTTATTTATTTGACATGGAGAGAGAGAGAGCGAGAGAGAGAGCACAAGCTGGGGGAGCGGCAGGCAGGAGCAGGCTCCCTGTGAGCAAGGAGCCTGATGCAGGACTCAATACCAGGATCCTGGGATCATGACCTGGGCTGAAAGCAGACCCTTAACCCATTGAGCCACCCAGGCGCCCAAAGTAGATGATTTTAGTAACAAGGTTAACACTGTACCCCTTCAAGTTATTTTTAAAGGAAAACAAAAACACCTGGTTTTCTAGATCTGAAGTCAGTGTTTTCATTCTGCTTTGGTGAGACCATATTCATTCATTTGTTCATTGAACCTTTGCTAAAGAGGCAGTATAGTAGTGTGTGGTTAAAGTACAGACTCTAGAACCTTACCACGTAGGTTCTAATCCTAGCTCTTCCATTTAATGGCAGTGTAACCTTGGGGAAGCTGTTTAACTTTAGCTTCCATATCTGTAAAATGGGGATAATTAGAGTTTCTACCTCATAAATTTATTGTGAAGATAAGATAATACATGTAAAAGCATGGAAAACAGAACCTGGCATATAATGAATGCCATATGAATGTTAGTCATTATTAATATTATTGTTGTTATCATTGTATTATTGTGATTATCACAAAGCAAGCATTCAAAAAATGATGGTGGTGATTACCACTATTATGAAAAATTCCAATGTACTTTTTAAAAAAGTATTTTTATTTAAATCTCATTAATTAACATATAATATATTATTAGTTTCAGAGGTAGAGTTCAGTGATTCATCAGTCTTAAATACTACCCAGTGCTCATTACATCACATGCCCTCCTTAATGTCCATCTAGTTACCCCACCTTCAAATCCCCCTCCCCAACAACGACCCTCAGTTTGTTTCCTATGATTAAGAGTCTTTAATGGTTTGTCTCCCTCATCTTATTTTATTTTTTCCTATCTTCCCCTATGATCCTCCATTTTGTTTCTTAAATTCCACATGTGAGTGAGGTCATATGATAAATGTCTTTCTCTGATTGACTTATTTTGCTTAGCATAATACCCCCTAGTTTCATTCATTTCGTTGCAAATGACAAGATTTCATTTTTTTGACGGCTGAGTAATATTCCATTGTATATATATATACCACATCTTCTTTATCCATTCATCTGTTGATGTACATCTAGGCTCTTTCCATAGTTTGGCTATTGGGGACATTGCTGTTATAAACATTGGGTGCAGGTGCCCCTTCGGATCACCATATTTGTATCTTGGGGTAAATACCCAGTAGTGCAATTGCTGGCTTGTAAGGTAGCTCTATTTTTTACTTTTTGAGGAACATCCGTACTGTTTTCCAGAGTGGCTGCACCAGTTAGCATTCCCACCAACAGTGTAAGAGGGTTCCCCTTTCTCTGCATCCTCACCAACATCTGGTTTCCTGAGTTGTTAATTTTAGCCATTCTGACTGGTATGAGGTGGTATCTCATTGTGGTTTTGATTTCTATTTCCCTGATGCCTAGTGATATGGAGTATTTTTTCATGTGTCTGTTGGCCATTTGGATGTCTTCTTTGGGGAAATGTCTGTTCATGTCTTCTGCCCACTTCTTGATTGGATTATTTGTTCTTCAGGTGTTTAGTTTGATAAATTCTTTATAGATTTTGGATACTAGCCCTTTATCTGATATGTCATTTGCAAATATCTGCTCCCATTCTGTCAATTGTCTTTTGGTTTTGTCGACTGTTTCCTTTGCTGTGCAAAAGCTACTGCCAGTCGAATGTTTATACCCTTGTAGGTTATAGACCTCTTGTCTTGAGCTACTTTCAGGATTTTCTCTTTGTTTCTGAGATTTGCAAACTTCACTATTATATGTGTGGTGTTGACCTGTTTTTTTTTTTTTTTTGAGGGGGTTTCTCTGTGCCTCCTGGACTTGAATGCCTGTTTCCTTCCCCAGATTAGGGCAGTTCTCTGCTATAATTTGCTCCAGTGTACCTTCTACACCCCCCCCTTTCCTCTTCTAGGATCCCAATTATTCTAATATTGTTTAGCTTTATGGTATCACTTATCTCATGAATTCTCCCCTCATGATCCAATAGTTGTTTATCTCTCTCTCAGCCTCTCTACTCTCCATCATTTGGTCTACTATATCACTAATTCTTTCTTCTGCTTCATATATCCTAGTAGTTAGAACCTCTATTTTTCATTGCATCTCATAAAAGCCTTTTTGATTTTGACTTTATTTGATTTTAGTTCTTTTATTTCTCCAGAAAGAGATTCTCTAGTGTCTTCTATGGTTTTTTCAAGCCCAACTAGGATCTTTTTAATCGTCATTCTGAACTCTAGTTCCAACATCTTACTAATGTCCATACTGATTAGGTCCCTAGCAGTCAATACTGCCTCTTGTTCTTTTTTTTGAGGTAAGTTTTTCCATCTTGTCATCCTGTCCAGAGAAGAATAGATGAACAAGAGAACAAAATACTAAAATGGCAACAACAACCCTGGAGAAATATACACTAAACAAATCAAAAGAGACCTGAAATTGAAAAAAAAAAAAAAAAGAGAGAGAGAATATAATCAGACAGATGAACAGAACAGAGCAATACACTGGATCCTGTGTGTATTTTGGTCTTTTTGTTAGAGAACTAGATCCCAAAATTGTAAAGAAAGAAAAACTTATATATGTATAAACATAAAATTAAATATAATGAAAGGATAGAATGTAACTGTAAAAATGAAAATTAAAAGACAAAAAAAGAAAAAAAAAAGAAGTAGAAACAAGCAGATGAACAAACAGAGCAATACAAATACACTATATCCTGAGTGCATTTTGGTCTGTTTGTTAGAAGAAACTACATGCCAAAATTGTAAAGAAAGAAAAACTTCTATATAGACAAAAATAAAATGAAATACAATGAAAGGATAAAATGTAACTGTAAAAATGAATATTAACAAAGATTTAAAAAAAGAGTTGATAAAATAAGATATTGGTCGAAAAAGGAAAGAGAACCAAAAAATTAAAATTGAAAGACTAAAGAATCGTGGAGAAAAAAATGATGAATTCTATATACCATTTTCCCTTCATGCTGGAGTTTTGCAGTTCTGTGTGATTGTTAAAGTTGGTCTTAGCCAGATGTTCTTGCTGATCTTCTGGGGGAGGGGCTTGTTGCGCTGAGTTTCAGGGGTCTTTCCCCCGGTGGAACTGCACTGCCCTTTCCAGGTGAATTGTTTCAGACTATACCTCTAGGCTTACTCTTAGGGATAATGCAGTAGGGCAGCTACGCACATGTTGGAGCACTGGAAAATGTGTTAATTAGTAATCAGGAGACCTAAATTTTGGTTGTGGCTTACTTTGTGGTTTTGGGTAGCCTTTTCTTTTTTCTAGGCCTTTGTAATATGAGAGGATTGCACTAATCTCTAAGTTTTTGCTTCCTAATACAGTAGTACTAGCCACATGTCACCCTTAACTTTTAAATTAATTAAAATTATAAATTCATCTCTTAAGTTGCATCAGCCACATTTCGGTATTCAATAGTCACTTGTGGCTAGTGGCTACCATCTTGAACAGTGTAGATATAGAACATTTTTATCACTGCAGAAAGATCTATTGAATGGTGCTTAAAAAGAGTATCTCTTAGTAATAACCTCCTATGACTTTTAGTTCTGTCAGCTAGCTTCTTAGTAGCGCAAATGTATGGAGAAATTTAATTTTACCTAATATTAATCTAGCTTCTCTGACTTTCTTTTGGGTGACATTTGCCCAATACATTGTTTCAATCAACTTTGAACTTTTTCAAGTCCCTGTTTTAGATGCTCTTCTAAACATTAAAGAGAGAATGTTTTTTTGTTTTGTTTTTTTTGTTTAACTAAACTCTGACAATTTCTTTTAACTTTAACTGTCAAGTTTAGTCCACTTATTTTTATAGTGATTATTAACAGAGCTGGTCTTTTTAAAAAAAGATTTTATTTATTTATTTATTTAAGAGAGAGCCTGAGGGCTGGGGGGAGGAGCAAAGGGAGAGGGACAAGCACACTTTGCGCTGAGTGTGCAGCCTGACACAGGGCTCCATCCCACGACCCTGAGATCATGACCTGAACCAAAATCAAGAGTTGGACACTTAACCAACTGAGCCACCCAGGCACCCTGACAGAGATGGTCTTATTTCTTTCATCCAGTTTGCATTGCTACTGTTTTTTATGTGCTTTGTGCTTCTTTTCTCCCCTTTCTTTAGGGGTTGAGTATTTTATTGTTCTTTTTTGTTTTATCTCCATTATTTGGAAGTTGGCACTCAAGTTCTATTCTTTTGGCAGTTACTTTTTTTTTTTTTAAGATTTTATTTATTTATTTGACAGAGAGAGTGACACAGTGAGAGAGGGAACACAAGCAGGGGGAGTGGGAAAGGGAGAAGCAGGCTTCCTGTGGAGCAGGGAGCCCGACACAGGGCTCGATCCCAGGACCCCGGGATCATGACCTGAGCTGAAGGAAGCCGCTTAATGACTGAGCCACCCAGGTGCCCCAGGTGGTTACTTTTGAAATTTTACTTGCTTACTTACAAAACCTAACATTAGTATCTTAACCCTCCAATGGTAAGAGGGTCTTAGAACATTTCAACTTAAGTCACCTCCTCTTTACTTACAAGTATTTAGTGCTTTAGTTTTGTATTTTAACTCTACAAATTGAGCATTAGCATTCTTTGTATAGATAATGTTTAGATTTATCTACATGTTTACCAGTGTATTTGCCTACTATTCCTTGTATCTAGGTTTTCTTCTGGAATCATTTTCTTCCTGAAATGTGCCCTTTATTCATTCTTTTAGTTTCTCTGGTTCTTCTCTCCTAGGGGATTATTTCGTATTTCCCTTTGTCTTGGGAAGTATTTCCCAATACTTCTTCCACAATCTTTGCTCTCAGCTGATGACCATGCTTCCTAGTTAACAGAAAACAGAAGCAATTGGAAGAGGACTTTCAAAAATTGTCATTACTACATCTACCTGCTTTCTAACATGACCCTGAGATGATGACCTGAGCCAAATTCGAGTGTCCGACGCTCAACTGACTGAGCCGCCGAGGCGCTCCTGAAACTCCAACTTTTTTTATACTAGCTTTCTTAATCTACTCAATACCTCTTGGCCTCTTCTTCACATTTTCTATCTTCTTATCTCTTTGTGCTGCAATCTGGATAACTTTTGATTTATCTCTCCACCTGTCTCTAATTTGCTGTTTTAAGCTATCCATTGAATTTAAATTTTTTTAAGTTTATATATTTAAAAAAAAGTTTAATTTTTTTACTAATCTCTACACCCAAAGTGGGGCTCAAACTCACAATCCCGAGATCAAGAATTGCTTACTCTTCCAACTGAGCCAGCCAGGCACTCCTCCATTGAATTTTTTTTTAAGTTACAGAATTTATTTTTTGAGCAATGTAAGGTCTATAGAAAAATTGAGCTGAAAATAGAGTCCCCATGTAAACCCTCACTACTCCCAATTTTCCCTGTTATTAACATCTTGCATTTATGCGGTACATTTGTTAAAATCGATGAACCAATATCGATACATTATTATTAACTAAAGTCCATGGTTTACATTAGGGTTCACCTTTGTGCTATACATTCTATGGGTTTTGATAAGTATAAAAGAAGATATATATGAATTTGCTACGGCTGCCATAACAAATTCTACAGACTTGGTTAAACAACAGAAATTTATTTTCTCAAATTCTGGAGGCTAGAAGTTCAAGATCAAGTGGTTGGCAAGCTTGGTTTCTATTTGTAGATGGCTGTCTTCTCTCTGTGTCTTTACATGGTCTTCCCTTTATATATGTCTATATCCTAGTCTCTTTGTAGAAGGACACCAGTTAAAATGGATTAGCACCCACACTAATGACCTCACTTCAATTTAATTACCTCTTTAAACACCCTGTCTCCAAATATAACCATATTCTAAGGTATTGTGGTTTAGGACTTCAACATACCAATTTGGTGGGGTAGACACAATTTAGTCCATAATAACATATATCTGCCATTACAGAATCATACAGAATAGTTTCACTGCTATAAAAATTCTGTGTTCCACCTACTCATCCCTCCCTCCCTCGTGAACCCCTGGCAACCACTGATCTTTTTACAGTCTTCATATTTTTGCCTTTTTCAGAATGTCATGTAGTTGGAATCATATATTATGTAGCATTTTTAGGTTGGCATTGTTCACTTAGCAATATGCATTTAAGTTTCCTCTGTGCCTTTTTGTGGCTTAATAGCTCATTTCTTTTTATCACTGACTGTCCATTGATTTTATATTTCAACAAAAAAAAAATTTTTTTTTTTTTTGTTTGAGCCAGATTGAGGGAGGAAGGTGGGGAAGGGCAGAGGGAAAAGGAGAGAAAGAGAATCCCAGGCAGGCTCTATGCCCAGTGTGGGGCTCGATCTTACGACCCTAAGATAATGACCTGAGCTGAAATTAAGAGTCAGACACTTAACCAACTGAGCCACCAAGGAGCCCCAACAAATTTTTTTAAAGTAGGCTCCAAGCCCAATGTGGGGCTTGAACTCACAACCCCAAGATTAAGGGTCAGATGTTCCACCAACTGTGAACCACCAGACACTCCTATATTTTTAATTTCTAAAAGTTCTATTTGATGCCTTATAGATTTGCCTATTTATTCCCTGTGTTGCATTCCCATTTTTGTGATCCCCTGTGTTATTTCTTCAAATATTCACACGTAGTTATTTTGTATCCTATGGCTGATAATTCTAATACCTGAAGTCCTTAAGGGTCTAAATCTATTTGTTGTTTCTGCTGATTCTTACTTGTGGTGGGTTGTTTTCTTACATGTTTGGGGATCTAGGATTGTGAACTCATAATTGTTCATCTGTGGCTATTCCGGAGGCCTAAACAGGGGAGTACTTTCCTTTAGAATGGCTTGGCATTTAATTCATCTGGAAACTTGGGGATATTATCACTTTAGTCTTTTTTGACTTGGTTTAATATTGAGTCTCAGATTTATCTCCTTCATTTTGCTCTATTGTAACGGATATTTCTTTCAGGTCAGGCTTTCTTTTTGCTTGTTGCTCACTATTTCTCATTTGGTTTTAGCTTATTTTGTGTTTCTGTTTACCACTGTAAGCCCAGTGAGTACATTTTGAAAGTTCATTTTATCGGGATTTTATTTTTTGTAGGTGACTATCCCTCCAGACTATCTAGTTGGACATCCCACCAAAGCAGGATTCAGTTGCTTCAGTTTAGGTATTGACAGGTAGAATGGTGGTGATCAGTCACATTAGGCACCTTCCAGTTCTCCCAGTTTCACTCTCACTTAATCATTGACTCATCAAGATTAGACTTTGGGCCCTAGGCAAATGACACATTTTCTCTTGGCTAGCAACTCACGCTGTTGGGAATGAAAAGTGATGATAATTAGTTTGGACACTGCATCCCTTTGCTAATCTGGATGATCTGTTTATTCTCCTGCAGTAACAATGATGGAAATTTGAATTTATTTCAGGGAAAGAAAAGCCCGAAAGATAATATAATAACTGAGACGTCGTAAAATTGAAGTTTAAATTCCAGCGTGGCCATTTACCAGCCATGTGACTTGGTACGGGCTGTATAACTTCTCTGAGCCTTAGAAGTCTCAAGCCATAAAGAATAACAAACAAAGCTGCTCTTTATTGATCATTTATAAAATGCTAAGCAGTGTATTTATATGTAGTAGTTCTTATGTAATATTCAGTAACAACCTCATGAGATGTAGATATTATTATACCTATTTTACTGATGAGAAAACAGAAGTATAGGGAAATATAGAAAGGGTTATTATTCAGGCCAAATTTAAATGAGATAACGTGTATTTAACATAAACACATACAAGGTGACCAATAAATGACAACATTATTATGATCACTTACATTTTCTAGATATAAAATTAAGTCATTTACATGATATGACCTAAATAAGATTCATTTACTCAATAAATATCTTTATGGAGCACTAACTATGGCCATGTGTAGTGCTCAATGCTGGGGAAACTGGAAGGAATAAGACAGATATGGCCTCAGCCCTTAGAGAATTCCCTTTAGTGTGAGGGAGACAGGCATATAAACATTTACAGTTCAGCCTGGGAAGTGCTGTGATGGAGCAAGAAGGTGGTGTTTGGGAGTCAGAGAATATTTTTTTTTTTAAATATTTTATTTACTTGAGAGAGAGAGAGAGAATGGGCATGGTCACAGGAGGAGGGGAAGGGGCAGAGGGAAAAGTAAACTCTCTAGACTCCCCGCTGGGCAGAGAGCCTCATGCTGGGCTCAATCCCAGGACGGTGGGATCACGATCTGAGCTGAAGTCGGATGCTTAACCGAGCCACCCAGAAACGGTGGGAGTCAGAGAAGATTTACCAGAAGTAAAGATGCCCTCTAGGTTTGTACTTGAAGAATGAATTGGAAGTGAGGGTGGAAGAAAAGACCAAAGAGGCAGCCAGTTTAAGGAAATGAAAGTAGTTTTGTATACAGGATTTTAGAAAAAGTGTGGAAAGTGAGCCTGGGGAGATGGACAGATGCCATATTCCGGAAGGCTTTGTAAATCCTGCTACCAGAGTTTGACCTTTCTTTTTAGGTAATTGGAGAGCCTCTGAAAGGTTTTTACTCAGCAGAGATGTGATTTTAAAAGATCACTCTGGCAGAAGTGAGGGGAATTACAAAAGTAGCTTTAAATACATTATCTCATTTAATCTTTACACCAACACTTAAAGGTAGCTATTATTATCTTGACTTTAAAGATGAAGAAATTGGGACTCGGAGAATTTACTGCATTCACACATTTAACAGGAAGTGGAGTCACATACCCATGTATTTCTGACCCTAAACCTATGTTGCTGTATTGTATCCAACTAGTAATGGTTTATATGACCTACTTTATGTTTACTCTGTGGAAAATTCTCATTCACTCTTATAGTGTTATTTGCATACTGAGTGTTAGTTCACAAAGCATTTCACACCCATTATTTAATCTCCTTAAAACTATGAATTAGGTGGTGTTATCTCTATTTTATAGGTACGAAAGAAAACAGAGGCTTGAGGTATGGGACTGTTCATGGTCCCATACACCTAACACCTAGAAAGTGGTGGCACTGGGACTTGAACACGATACTCTTGACAGAGGAAAGATTTTTATGCGTATTTTGTGAACATGCCACGTTTCTTTTTTGGGTCTTTGCCCTTTGTTCACAAGTGAATGTTTATAAGGCTCTTTCCTTCCAGGTTTTGGAGATCATATTCACTGGAGGACACTAGAAGATGGGAAGAAGGAAGCAGCTGCCAGGTACAAGATATGGTTTTAGGTTATTTATGGGGGAAGGGGTGCCTGGCTGGCTCAGTCAGGAAGAGCATGTTTATTTAATCAGTAAAGCTTCTTACCCAGGTTGGGCCTAGAGATTACTTTTTTAAAAAATACACTCAGTAGGTTATTTATGCTAGTAAAACATTTTCCAGCCATCAACTTAAATTGATTTCAGGTGAAGGTTATGCCAAAACAGCCAGAACTGAGTAGTTGCCTAATGATAACAATACTACTACTACTAAGTGCTTATTATGCACCAGACACTGAATTATGTGAATTAACTCATTTAATTCTCACAACAGCTCTTTTGAGGTGGGACTGCTGTTACGTTCATTTTAGAGATGAGAAAACTAAGGCACAAAGCAGTTAAGTAACTTGCTTAAGATCACACAGCTAGTAAGTGGTGGAGCCAAGATTCAAACCCAGGCACTCTGGATTCAGAGCCTGCACTCAACCAGTAAACCATACTGCCTAACAGTCTCAAGTTGAATAGTCTTAGCTTTTAGTTAGTTTTAGTCTATGTACTGATGCAGATAACCGATAAAGGAGGAAGGAAAGGCAGAGCAGGGGAGGGAAGGCTAAAGCACTGATCTAAGTGCTTCACATGCATTAGTTTATTTAATCCTTATAACCTATGAGGTTGGTTCAGCCTTTGAAATAAGAACTGTTGTTATGATTTTACGGGAGAGGAAATTGAGACACACAATGATTAAATGACTTGTCAATAGATGACACAGCTAGTAAGTGACAGCCAATACTTGAATGTTCTCTACTGTACCGTACTGAAGAGACACAAAGACCCAGTGTATGTGCGTCTACTTTATATACACACATACTTGCACAGAAACACACTTCTGCACCTACAAAATTACGGTTGACTTCTGAACAGTCCTGGGGGGTTAGGGGTGCTGACCACCCACTTAGTCAAAATCTGCATATAACTTTTGAGTCCCCAAAAACTTAACTACCAGTAATCTGTTGACTGGAAGCCTTACCGATAACATAAACAGTCAATTAACACATATTTTGTATGTTATATGTATTACATACTGTATTCTTACAACCAAGTAAGGTAGAAAAAGAAAATATTAAGAAAATTATAAGGAAGAGAAAATATATTTATAGTACTGTGCTGCTGTATCTGTGCAATCCAAACCCATAATTTTTCAAGGGTCAACTGTATTGTGCTTGTTTTTGCTAGAACAGATCCTACACTTCATGGCTCTGAGTCTCACACATTCTACAGAATAGGGTTGCCAGATTTAACAAATAAAAATAAGGATGCCCAGTTAAATTTGAATTTCAGGTAAGCAAGAAGTAATTTTTTATATATCCCATTCAATATCGGAAACATATTAAAAACATTTTTTTTGTTGTTTATCTGGAAGTTCAAATTTAACTAGGCATCCTGTTATCAGGCAGCCTTACCCAGGAGAAAAAAATTCTGTTAGTTTTTCAAGTTCTAAAGCAAATGACTATTCCTAGATAAAGTCTTAAGTGATTTTTTTTGGGCAGTTTGTTTTTCTCTTCTCTACTTTTACATCCCAACCTACTCTATCCATTATTGTATTATCTTACTCTGCTTGTAGGTGCTTGATTTTTCCCATTCAAACCCTTAACCTCCAATGGGGGAACTGTTTGATGTTCATTTCAGAGTTCCCAATCGTGGAGAAGTTTAATAATTGAAATAATTATTGAGTAAACAGTTATCGAGAGTCACTGGGTGTAAGGTATGAAGGGGAATTAGCATTTGTGAATGGTTCTTTTGCATGCTAAATATAGTGCTGATTGTTTTTGCAATGTTTAATGCTCATTAAGGCCCTATTGTAAATGGTTGGGCAATCTTTGGCCACAGGGAGAATCACATTCTTTTGATGCCTATTTGACATAAATAACTGCTGTCATTCTAGTTTCCATCACCTTTCTGAGAGAGCAGGTCCTAGGTTTAGTTGGAGTAGCACTCGTGTTTCCATAGCAACCGTAGGTCCTTTAAGACTCAAGAAGGACAGGAAGTGCAGTTTGCCTTTCCGGTTTGCGTCCGTGACGTCGACACCCCGGAAGTTGACGCTACGCGGTTGCACATGGCCGCGCCCTGTAAGGATGCCGCTCGTGGTGTTTTGCGGGCTGCCGTACAGTGGCAAGAGCCG
Source organism: Potos flavus (assembly GCA_028534135.1). Classification (NCBI taxonomy): domain Eukaryota; kingdom Metazoa; phylum Chordata; class Mammalia; order Carnivora; family Procyonidae; genus Potos; species Potos flavus. Next base: position 129,848,629 of record CM052900.1, read on the forward strand.
GCGAGTAGAGGAGCTCCGAGGGGCGCTGGCGGCCGAGGGCCGCGCGGTGTACGTGGTGGATGACGCGGCGGTGCTGGGCACGGAGGACGCGACCGTGTACCGCGATTCGGCCCGTGAGAAGGCGTTGCGCGGGGCTCTGCGAGCCGCGGTGGAGCGGCGCCTGAGTCGCCACGATGTGGTCATCCTCGACTCGCTTAACTACATCAAGGGATTCCGCTACGAGCTCTACTGCCTCGCACGAGCGGCGCGCACCCCGCTCTGCTTGGTATATTGCGTACGGCCCGGCGGTCTGAGCAGGGGACCTCGGGTGGCGACTGCGACAGACAACCAAGGCCAGAACGTCAGTGTGAGTTGGAAGCCGCGCACTGAGGAAAGAGGGAGACCTCTGGCGGCTGGCAGCAGTGTCCTCAGGGAACCCCAAACAGTGGACTTTGTAGTAAGTGGAAGAACCCAGGCCAATGTACCTAAGGAACTGGAGCAGGAGGAAACCAAGGCGCCAGATCTTCCAGCTCGTGTGACTCCAGAGTTCGATAAAGCTGCAAAGCGTGATTCTAGTGCCTTTTATCCTCCTGAACTTATGGAGGCCCTAACGCTGCGCTTTGAGGCTCCCGACTCTCGGAACCGCTGGGACCGGCCCCTGTTCACGTTGGTGGGCTTAGAGGAGCCGTTGCCGCTGGCAGAGATACGGGCTGCCTTGTTTGAAAACCAGGCTCCCCCACCCCATCAGTCTACACAGTCCCAGCCCCTTGCCTCTGGCAGCTTTCTGCACCAGTTGGATCAGGTCACGAGTCAGGTGTTGACGGGACTGATGGAAGCGCAGAAGAACGCGGTCCCCGGAGACTTGCTTAAGCTTCCTGGCACCACCGAGCACCTGCAGTTTACCCGGCCTTTGACCATGGCAGAATTGAGTCGCCTCCGTCGCCAGTTTATTTCGTACACCAAAATGCATCCCAACAATGAGAACCTGCCTCAACTGGCCAACATGTTTTTGCAGTATCTGAGCCAGAGCCTGCACTAACCAGAGGGAGTGGGGAGGTGTGGGTAGCCATGGCTCCTCGTCTAACCTCCCCTGCTCTCTTTCTTGATAGAGTAATCTCAGGGTCTGCAGAACATGTTGGTGTGTGGTACTAGAGCTGTTGTGACAGTTTACTCACACTTTCCTCTGTGCCAGTCTTTGAGTTTACAGCATAAATTGAGACTAGAAGGAGAACTGGCTTGGAGGATCTTAGCAAATTTCTCCAGGGGACAGAGCTCAGGTGGACACGGTTTGTTTAGATTGGGTTCTCCTTGGGGTATCACACACTGATGATTTCCCCCGTCTGAATTGTGAGAGGACAGACTGGTTGGATGAATTGTTTTTAAACAGTTACGAACAGGAACTGAAGATGGCCCTTTTCTTCATCTGCACTCCCTTTGTTCATACCACAAACAATTTTTTGAGTACTGTGCCTACATTTTGTTAGTCTGTCCTGGGGCCAGGGGTCACAGATAAATCCACTGGTTTCTGTCCTTGGGAAGCTTTGGTTTTAGTGGAAGTGAAAGACTTAACTACTAGATTATTTCATCTAATAAAATCTTTTAGAAGAAGAAAGTCTGTTGGAATCTTTTTCACTTAATGTAACTTAATATTCTTCATGTAATTTACATAATGTAATATTTAGATATGTGAATATCACTATTATGCCTTTGACCAAAATTGTACTTGGATAGTGCTTAGAGACTAGATATTTTGGTCTAACCTAGAGTAATTATGACAACTTCTATAATTGTGCTTCATTTTGTATTTTAAGGCAAATATCACTTTAAGCTGTTTTTCATTCTTCCATTGATTTCTTTAAACAAATGGTGGGTTAGTGTTTGTGATTTTCAGAGATAAATTAGATATAGGCTTTGCCCTTGAGAAATTAATAGTTTGGTGAAAAATACAAGTAAACACGATTATGGGATGAAAAGGGTTGGCGATTGCAGGATGATGACAGAATGCTTTGGAATCCCAGAGAAGGGGGAATAGTTAGCTTTTGAGAGAAGGTAGTTTTGGGAAGGCTTCATAGAGGGGTTAACATTTGAACTGTCACTCTAGAACATGGGTCAACAAAGGGTCAAATAGTAAATATTTTAGTCTTTGTAGGCGATAAGGTCTCTGTTGCAGCTTATTAACTATAGCACATTGTATCACAAAAACTGCCATATACAATAAGTATACAACTGAGTGAGTGTGTTTTAATAAAACTACACTGAAGGGTGAATTATATTGAATTTTAACATCACAAGGTACTATTTTTTAGATTTGTTTTTCAACCATTTAAAAATGAAACTCCCAAGTCTGTTGCAGGGAGACAGGTAAGAGAGTTCAATGTAGTAAATGCAGTGATCATCTTATACACTGTATGGTGGTGTGGTGATAAAGGGTTGGATGATGGAGAAAGCCAATGGCTGCTTACATAGGACTCTCCTACAACTTGGCATTTGAGCCTTGAGAGCTTAAGAGCTTCATCTGGCCAAGACTGGTTCAGGTGGATTATGTTGTTCATCATTTTAAAAAAGGAAAAGTTTGAGGGGCGCCTGGATGGCTCAGTGGGTTAAAGCCTCTGCCTTCGGCTCAGGTCATGATCTCAGGGTCCTGGGATCGAGCCCCGCATTGGGCTCTCTGCTCAGCAGGGAGCCTGCTTCCCCCTCTCTCTCTGCCTGCCTGTCTGCCTACTTGTGATCTCTTTCTCTCTGTCAAATAAATAAATAAAATCTTTTTTAAAAAAAGTTTTTTCCTCCCTGATTATAAAAATTACATTTAATTACAGAAAAATTGGAAAATACAGAAAAAGTATAGTAAAATTCATAATCCCATCATATAGGGATAACTGCTATTATGTTTTGGTATGTTTCTTTCCTTTTAGGAATGGAAAAAAAACCATTTGTATCTTACAACTCTATAGAAGCAGTCAGTGGGCTGGATCAAGTCTACAGACTATAGTTGGCTAAAATCTGCTCTAGAAGGATAAATAGGAATTTGCTTGGGAGAGGAGGGAGCAAGGCACTCTTAACTGCTCTGTAAATGCATGGAGTCATTACAAGGATGGTCTGCATTGGTGGTGATACATTTCTTGCTCATCAGGCAATCTGAACCACCTTTTGTTATACTAGATCTATTGATGTATTATAATTACATATGATATATTAGATAGTATATGAAATATTAGAATTCCTGGGTGAAATGGAAGCTTGGACTAGGCAACCTCTAAGGCCTTTTCCAACCTGTTCTCTGATTCAAAGTTAGTTGATTATTGGTTGTGGATTGCCATCCTAAATTGAAGTAAACATTAATGGTCAGAAAGAACATTGGTTTTGGAGTCAGAATTAATGAATTAGCTATTAAGTGGCAGAACTTAGATTTTATGTGGTCAAATATTTAATCTCTTAGGAATCTTAGTCCATGTTTTCTCCTTTCTTTTATGAGAACATTAATAATATACCTTAGGATTGTTGTGAGGATTTATTTTTTTTTTTTTAAGATTTTACATATTTATTTGAGAGAGCAAGAACATGAATAGGGAGAGGGTCCGAGGAAGAGGGAGAAACAGACTCCCTGCTGAACACGACAAAGGGCTCCCTCCCAGAACCTGAGATCGTGACCTGAGCCGAAAGCAGATGCTTAACTGACTGAGCCACCTAGGTACCCCTATATTCGTTCTTTAAATTTATTTTAAAGTAAGCTCTGGGCCCTATGTGGGTCTTGAACTCATGACTCCCAAGATCAGAAGTCACATGTTCTATCGACTGAGCCAGCCAAGCACCCTTATTCTAGGTTTTAATTTGACATACCAATGAAAAGTTTTATTAACATTTATGGTTATATATGTTTTATTAACATATATGGTTATATAACCATAACATTTAGAAATGTAATTTAGAACTGTAATTTGATGTTCTCTTCTAGTCTTTTCTCCCTAGCTTTAAAACCCAAATTTGCAGAATTTACAGGAATGTCAGAACTTACTAATAATTGTATTACAGTAATCTGTAATATTAAGTTGCCTAAAAATTTTCTTAATCTAAGTCATACTACATACTACATCTACAATCTAAGTCATACTACATACATCTTTGTACATTAACCTTTGTCTTTATCAGGTGATCATTTTATTAGGATAGACTTAAAGAAGTGGAATTATTAGATTGTAATTTCTTTGTATTCTTTTTAAGTGGTTTGCCTCTGATGGTGATTATCCACAAATCCTGGTGTGGAGCTTGCAAAGGTAAGTGCAAATAATCAAACCTCCAATGTGTTCTTAAATATTAACACTTAAAAAATAATAGCACAGACTTTGTCCCAGCACTGCTGATAGCTTTAGGGAATACCAAAGAAATATATGACATAGATTCCTTGCCCTCAAGAAGTTTGCAATTACCTATGCAAGGGATTGGAGGGCGAAGCAATTGAGATATGGTTAGGGAGAGTATAGGATTAAGTGCTACAAGAGTCATATGGGCAGTAAATATAGGAAACTGAAATATACAGAGACGTGAGAAGTGTTTAGGGAAGTCTACCTGAAGGAGGTGGAAACCAAAGTTATTTGCAGCATGTGTTCTTTTTGCTGGGCCACCTTGCTACTTCCTAGATTTTTTCTTTTGTTTGGTATGCTACACTCAACAGAATCCTAGTTGGAAAAGGAGTTTAAAATTAGTGTAAATAGTGTAATTATATATATATATATATATATATATATATATATATATGTTGTGATGTTACTTTATTGTCTATTACTTTGATAGAAGTTACTGAAATGTGGCTATAAAAAGCAAATAGAAATAATTTTTTTCATTTGTATGCCATTATCCATATTTTATAAGTGGGATAAAAGTTTGAGAGAAACTAAGTCAGTCACTCCAGTGACATACCTGTGTGAGTAAGAGGCAGAAGCATGAGCAGAATTTAGGTGTCCTGATTTCTGGTTCTTAGGAGTTTAAAAAAGGAAAAAAAGTTTCATTTATCTGAATCAACTCAGCAAATTAGGGTTTGGATATGACAATGATGTTTTTATGTGTTCTAAAATCTATTTTCCCTCCTAGCTTTAAAGCCCAAATTTGCCGAATCTACAGAAATTTCAGAACTTTCCCATAATTTTGTCATGGTGAATCTTGAGGTAAGACTTTGAGAGTTTCTCCCTTCTGCTATGATTTTAAGTCTTTGTTGTTTTAAAATTATCATCATTAATGGTGTAAAATCATATTCAGCAGAGCTGGCTTCCTATATACACGTTTTTTCCTCTTGACCTCTAATACTAAGGCTTGTGTGTCAGCTGTAGAAAGCCGTCCAGCCTCCATTTGTCAGAGCAAGAAGAGGAGAAATGGGATAAGATGACTACGTTTTAAGGTCCCCTCAATCTTAGTCTATGCTTATGACATGTTTTTGTGTGGCTGAACTAGAGGTATAAAACACATGCAGGACACAGATCCCTATGTGATGCAGTTGAGCCCCTTCTCTGTGCTGAGCTCGTATGCACAATCTTCTGGTTTCTTCATTAGATAGCCTTTATGCACTTGACATAGATTATATGTCTTTTAATCTCAAGTCAGAATATCAGATTTTAGAAGGGATTTTTTTCGGCCATTGGGACTATATCTCTATTTTACAGAAAGAGCATCTTGGGACCAAAGGAATTAGGTGATTTAGTCAAGATCAGAGAGCCTAATAAGTGATAAGAATAGGTACTCTGACCTAACTGTGCTGAGTTTTAGGCTGTACTCTTCAAATGAGGGATGCTCGGATGCGCCATGATGAAACTTCTAGCCCTAAGTTTCTGTAAACATAGTATTACTTAAATATAGGACTGGAAATCTTTTGCGGACACTAACAGAGAACGTTGAGGCAGCTAAGGGATTGTAAAGGATTGCTATATGGCTAGTGGATAGCCTGAATGCTGACACACCTCACTCAAGGCAAAATTATATTACAGTTTGAAGAAATCCCATTTAACTCCTGAAATGGGATCCACACCAAAAATGACAAAATTACTGTTGATTTCTTATGCATATGAACTTTTTATCACTTTCTAAGTTAGAATCATCACTCAAAGGTAACAGAAATGTCTTAACTGAGCATTCTCCAAATTCAGACATTTCTTCAAAAGGAAACTAACCATGTGGTCATATGTCCTGGGAGGACTATAACTCCATAATTATGGTTAAAATATCAGTCTCATTAAATCATTGATTCAAGAAATACTGTGTGCAAGTCAATGATGTGGGTATTGGGAATGAGCGATGGAAAAACAGACAAAATTCCCCACCCTTATTGAAATTACATATGGGAAAATGAATATAAGGAGACAGACAAATCAGTTAAACAAAATATGTCAGACGGTGGTAAATGCTATGGCTAAAAATGAAGGGTGGAGGGGATAATTTGCAATTTTAAATAGATGGTTAGAAAAAAAAGGTGACATTTGAGCAAAGATTTGAAACAAAAAAGGGAGTAAGCCATCCGGATAATGGAAGAAGTAAGTCCTGGCAGAGGGAACGAGTGCAGAGGCCTGAGCGAGGTGCATGCCTGGCTTGTTTAAGGACAGCAGCTGCAAGCAGGTCAGCATCGTAGAAAAAAACTGAACAAGGGCCAGGACATAAAGTCAGAGAAGTGCCCAGGTGGCAGATTATGTAGGGCCTCTTAGGCCGCTTGGGACTTGGGGTTTTACCCTGAGTGAGAGGGGAAGCCCCTGAAAAGTTTTTTGTTTTTGTTTTTGTTTTAAGATTTATTTCCTTATTTGAGAGAGAGACAGAGACAGACAGAGCGGGGTGAAGGGGCAGAGGACGAGAGTCTTAAGCAGACTCTGCAGTGAGCGTGGCACCTGACTCAAGGCTCAGTCTTACAACCCTGAGATCACAACCTGAGCTGAAACTGAGACGGTGCCACCCAGGCACCCCACCTCTGAAAGGTTTTGAAGAGAAATAGGACGTGATCTGACTTAAGGTTTACACTCAATAGGACGAAGAGGAGCCCACAGATGAAGATTTCAGCCCTGATGGGGGTTATATTCCACGAATCCTTTTCCTGGGTAAGGTGAAAGATCTTAATCTGGGGATCCGTGATGTAGAGGGAGAGATAAAGGAGTCAAGGCACAGACTCTAGTGAAACTATATGAAGATGGTTAAAAACAAAAACAAACAAAAGCCAGTTTCAAGAGAATGGGGGAGTTCCAAATGCCAGAACTTCAAATCTGAAAGGAAATTTTTTCCATTAGCTAACTGTTTTTGTGAGCAGTGACAGAGTACTGATGATCCATTATTCATTTGTGTATTAGCCATATATCAGGCACTGTGCTAGGCACTACAAGAGATAAGTCACAATTCCTACCCTTGACCTCAGAGTGCAACTGAGGCAGCGGAATACTATAACCAGACAAATGTAACTTTCCACAAACAATTTATAAAAGATGTTAAATTTAATGGCCATCTAATCTTTGCTCAGCATTCCACCAGATCCTATAGGGGAGACAAATAGAAATGTAGGATCCCACCATCATCAAGAAGAAAGGGAGCATGCCAGGAAGAGAGAACAGCATATGCCAAGGCATGGGGGACGTGAGTTCAGGGAGCTGCAAGGAATTCACTGTGATTACAGCAGAAAGCACAAGGGGTAGAGTGGTGAGATAGTGGGCTGCAAAGAGGGCAGGTCTCATTTTCTAGAGGGCCTGATGTGCTATTATATAGCATTTGAAATACTTCTCTAATTATTGCAATCCTTACGCCATTTTGTCTACGATAGATCCCAGTGGCAAGGTGCATCCTGAAATCATCAATGAGAATGGAAACCCCAGCTACAAGTATTTCTACATCAGTGCCGAGCAAGGTATGGTTATGTTGAGAGAGAGAGGAGTGAGAATTGCTGCTAAATTTAACTAGGATGAAGCACATGCAAGGTCTATGGGAGGAGACTCGATGCTGTGTGTTAGCTGAGCATCTCCAGCATGACTAGCTTTTGGCTAGAACCTGTGTAGAATACAGGAGAAAGATGAGACTGAGCCTCTTCCCTAGCTGCTTACAATGTGGTTTGGAGTTAACCGAATTCAGAGGAGGGGGGAATGCTGTTAGGTGATCAAGTCTAAAAGATATCTTAAATAGTAAGCTTTAACTGGACCTAGAAAGATAAGAATTTGTCTCTATGGACAGATATGAGGACATTTCAAGCTATGGAAGCAAGAGTGGGGGGTGCGGCCCAATATGGAGAGTACGCAGGCTTGCTAGAGGACACAGAGACTGGACTGAATCCTGAAGAATGAGACCTAGCCAGCAGAAGAAAGCAAAAAGCATGTTCCAGGCAGAGAGAATAGCATCAGCACAAACAGGTGAAGGAAGGTTGAAATCATGTCAGGCCTTCTTGTTCTCTAATCCTTGAGCACAGTCATTGTGGAGGCAGGAGGTTGGAATTCATGTTAAGTTCTGTCCCTGTTTTCCTTCCAAAGTTTCTCCTGTCATCTATAAGGGGGATTGTTTGCTACGTTGCCATGTGTCCCGCATTGCCATGCTGTCAGGTTGTTGCTCACTTTATGTTCTGAGTCCTTGGCACCCTTACTTCTCAGAATAGGGAGAGGAAAGAGATCTGATGAGGTTATCTCTTTCCCATGGGTAAGGAGAATGTCATCTTCCTTACCCAAATACAGATCACCGGAGGCTGGTCTTACAGGGAAACTTCCCACATGGGAAGGGCAGCTAGCTAGATTTTAGATCCCCAACTCTTTACCCTGGAGATTCACCTTCCCTTTAGAATTTCATCCAACTTGCCACTGCCATCATCTTTTAACACGTGAGTCCAAATGTGGACACAAGACCCTTGCCTGAATCCCCCATGGCTCAGCTGACATGCAACTGGAACATCAAGCCTGGCTTTACTAAAGGCTTAGGCACAGCAAAGGGGAAATAACAAGCTAGACAACACTAGCTGTCTCTTCTGAGGTGATAGGCTGGCCTTCTGAGATTTACAGACTCTGGCTCAATCCAGCTCCTGGCCTGTCACTGTGTGGAGAGTCTGTACCAAAGCAGCTGCCCTCCTTGAAGCTGAGTTGACAAGAAAGATGTCCTGAGATAGCTCAGCTCTTTTTTATTTTATTTTTTTTATTTTTTTTTTAGCTCAGCTCTTTTTTTTGACTGAGAACTTGGCTGCTTCTCGGTAGAGTTGATGCTAGAAATGACTGCCTCCTTCATTGAAGACCATACCTGAGCACATGCACATACTCACCTGTAACTTCCACAGGAAGTGAAATAAATGGCAGCATTCATCAAAAGAATATCATGGGGATGGGCAGAGGGTGTTTTCTGTTCCCTTACTGACAAGTGAACATCTGTAGTCTGTGACAGGGGTTCAGCCCTAATCCTGGAGGATAAGCCATGTAACTGGTGGTATTTTTGTAGTATTTCATGATTTATAAAGCTCTTTTGTTATCCATTCATTTAATTTTTATAATAATCCTGTATGAAGTAAGTAGCATTACCTCATTTTATAGATGGAGAAACAAATTCAAAGAGATAAATGACTTTCCAGGACTAAAATCCAGAATTAGATCCTGTGCTCCTGTCATATTTCCATAATGAAAATCTGTTAGTTGTCAAATGTCAGATATTAAAAACCTACTTCATACTTTCTCCCCCCAACCTTTATTTCACAGTTGTTCAGGGGATGAAGGAAGCTCAGGAGAGGCTGACGGGGGATGCCTTCAGAGAGAAGCGTCTCGAAGATGAATTGTAACATGAATATATCCCTTCTTTCATCAGAGTTAGTGCTCTGGAAGGAAAGCAGCAGGGGAGGGAATATCGAGGAATCGGAATCGCTCAGAACAATTAAACCAACCAGGAAACCTTGTTCCTGCCTACATGGGAGGAGCGCACTCACTGTGGAAGACTTCTGCTGACAGGAGTTGGTCTCCACGTTTGTGGATCCAGCAGAGCGGCAGACTTCCTTCTCCCTCCCCCTCCTAGATGTCCGTTTGTCATGGAACGTAAAGAATGACAGCTTTTGACACAAAACTTGAGCCATTTGGAGGTGTACTCCTCACACTTCAATATTTGAATCTTTTCGTTTCCTCCCGTTTTATTCACCTCGGTGGTGAAAGGAGACCAGTAGCATCTTTTCTGCGGTATTAAAATTGCAGAAATAGTTCATCATTTAAAAAAACAAACCTACATGTAAATCAGTAATTCTACCCCCGCTGAGGAGACCAGCCTGTCTCTTCTCCTTTTCTCCTGGGAATAATCTTGGGCTTCTTCCTGAATCCCGATAGCTTCCATTCTCTTGCTTGGGCTTCCCTGTTTGCACGCGTGTGTATGCAGGAATGGCTCTGTGTTCGGACTCAGCCCCAGCTGGAAGTATGCTTTTCCCTGGTACTGTAACAGAAACAGAAACCTTCAAGCCCTAGTGGAGCCATTTTTGTCAAGTCATCAACTGTATTTTTGTACTGAGGTTAACAAAAAAATTTAAAAATACGAATTGTTCCATTAAACTTTAATAAAACTTTGAAAGGAAATGAGTTGTGGTGGCCCTTTTGTTATTGGAGATTGGAGGGAGGGATGGAGATCACTTCAGAAAGAAAACTAACCATGAGGGCCTGATCTAGGACTCCTCCCACTCCTGCTCCTTCCACATTCAAATGGGCAGCAGAGCTCATCTCTTCTCTTTAAATAGCCTAATTCCCTCTATCCTCACTGTCACTGTTTTCATGCAGGGCAGGCTTTTTCTATTTCCTGGACTATATTGTGACAGCCTCTTAACTTGCGTTCTTAGGTCCAGTACTCTCTCCTACAATCCATCTTCATTGCTTCCCCACCCCCATCTTTTCGAAATGCAAATGTGACAGTGTCACTCCCCTGCCTAAACCCTTTCTTGCCACCTCGAGACAGTAGAATTAACATGAGATATTTGGGCCTCGGTATGTGCCAGGCACTCTTCTAAGTGTTGTGTGTGCATTATCCTATTCCGTTTGCATTTAGTCCTAACAGCCCTATGAGAAAGTTATATAACAATCTTCATTTTATAGAAGAATTTGAAGTATACAATGAAACCGAGGCCCAGAAGAAAGTCAAGATCTTTACCGTGGCCTTTAAGAAGCTGCCTGCTTCTTCAACTGCATTTGTTCCGTTCATGTCTTTACATTTTGTGTTGTGGTGACACCGAATTTGTTCAAGTCCCCCTCACAACATGCTTTTTTATGCTTTTGTATCTTTGCTTGGCTTACTTCCACTGCTCCCCCTTCCTGAGAGTCTTTCCTGACCTTTCTCATGAGGAGAAAGTGGCCCCTGTACCTACTCCCAACAGGCACACCGGTCCTGGCCCCACACCACATTACACCGTAGTTCTCTGCACATCTGGGACTGTTACCAGGTGGCCATGCTTTGTGTACCAAGGTCCTTGAACAATGTAGTTCGAGCGAATTGTCATCCTCACCGGGAGGTTCCTTTCATGTATTCTCTTTATAGTTCTGTGGGATAAGTATTGTTAGCCTCATTTATGGAAAAGGAAACTATGGAGAGGGAATTGGTTTGCCCACAGTTTCTAGACTAAGTAAATACTGAATTCTAACCATGCCTATCATACTTCGAACTCATGCTTTTTTCCCACCACACATGGCATTACCTCCCTTATGTCCCAAGGTGTGACTCAGGAGTTTTCAGTCTGGGGTACAGACTTTATAAGAGATACATGAACACAAAAACTTTAGTGAATTGATATTCAGATCATTTCCTTAAAAGTGATTTCCCAGGGCGCCTGGGTGGCTCAGTTGGTTAAGTGACTGCCTTCAGCTCAGGTCATGATCCCAGAGTCCCAGAATCGAGTCCTGCATCAGGCTCCCAGCTCCATGGGGAGTCTGCTTCTCCCTCTGACCTTCTCCTCTCTCACTCAAATAAATAAATAAAAATCTTTAAAAAAAAAAAGTGATTTCCCAGGATTCTTCAAAAAATTAAACATAGAATTACCATATGATGCACCAATTCCACTTCCGGGTATACATCCAAAAGAACTGAATGCAGACTTGAATGGATATTTGTGCACCCATGTTCATAGCATTTTTTCATGATAGCCAAAAGATGGAAGCAATTCAAGTGTCCATCCTTGGATGAATGGATAAACAAAATGTGATGTGTGCATACAACAGAATGTTATTCGGTCTTAGAAAAGAAGGAAATTCTGAGGCATGCTACAACATCAATGAACCTTGAAGACATTATGCTAAGTAAAACAAGCCAGTCACAAAAAGGTTAAATATTGTATGGCTACACTCATATGAGGTATCGGTCAAATTCATAGTCAAAGTAGAATGTGGCTGCCAGGGGCTGAGGAAAGGGGGGAATGGGGAACTAGTGTTTGCAGAATTTCAGTTGAGAAAGATGATAAAATTCTGGGATGGACGGTGGGGATGGTTACATAGCAAAGTGAATGTATTTAATGCCATAGAAGGGTACATTTAAAAGTGGTTTAAATGGTAACTTTCAGGTATATATCTTAACCACCATAAAAAAAAATATTTCCCAGGAAATGTTATCATTCCCACCTCTGTTTTCATTATTCATTTTTCCCCACTTTACTGGAAAAAAGCATACCTCTCACCTTGAATCTTAATATGGTGCTTTGCTCTATTATGTAAAAACCTCTGGGGGTACCAAAAAAGGAAAACTGAAATAGTACTAAGCTTCCATGATTAAAGGCTTTTTGTCCTGTCCATAGTTCTGTCTTAAGCATATCTATTAGGAGGAAAATTTGACATTAGAAATGGCAGTTTGCCCCATTTGGAGATGTTTTGAATTCAGACAAGTTGTATAGTGGAAATGTTGAAAATTTGCTTCTTCTAGTCCCCAGTTATTATTTAAAAAGGTATCTCTCCCAAGGGAGAATTCTAAGGAAGCATGGAACAAAGTTTGAAGTCATCTGGGTGACAAACTCAGGGCAAGTCTTCACCTTTTAGAATTCAGAATTAATCTTGGAATTTGGAACTAGGATAGTTGTCAACAGAGATTCATGTTAACATGTTTATTTGAATTGAAAAATAGAATTACAGTGTTGCCACTGGGCAAAGACTTAAACAGATACTTCACAAAAGAAGATATATGAATAGCCAATAAGCATATGAAAATGTGTGATATTATTAGGCATCATAGAAATGCAGATTAGAACTAGGAGATACCATTTCCTACCTGCTGGAATTACTAAAATTAAAAAGACTGATGATGCCAAGTGTTGGAGAGGATGTGGAGCAACTCTTCTATACTGCTGGTGGGAATATGAAATGGTACAATCCCTAAATAATTTGGGAATTTAACTTCATAAACTAAAATGCACTTACTTTGTAACCCAGCAATTCCAATATTATAACTATATGGATTATATGAAACAGAGGTCCACAAACAAAAACAAAAACTTGTAGGGGCACCTGGGCGGCTCAGATGGTTAAGCAGCTGTCTTCAGCTCTGGTCATGAACCAGTGTCCAGGGACTGAGTCCTGCTCAGCAGGGAGCCTGCTTTTCCCTCTCCTGCCTGCTGATCCCCCGCTTGTGTTCTCCCTGTCTGTCTCTCTGTCAAATAAATTTTAAAAATCTTAAAAAAAATCCACAAAAACTTGTACAAGCATGTTCATAACAACTTTATTCGTAATAGCTAAAATCTGGAAACAACCTAAATGTCTATCAACAAATAAATGGATAAATTGTGGTATATTCATACCAAGGATACTTCTCAGAATAAAAAAGAACAAACTACTGATACATGCAACAACATGGATGCATTCTTAAAAACATGCTGTGTGAAAAAAATAGACCATAAAAAAGAAGAGCACGTTTGTACGAAGTTTCGGGACAGGCAAAACTTACCTATAGTCTAAGAAATCAAGTAGTAGTTACCTGGGAGGAGGGTAACAGGGGCCAGGGGCGGGGTCATAGGAGGGAATTAACTGCAATGGCACAGGAGGGAACTTTCTTTGGTGATAGAAGTGTTGATAGAAGTATATACATAGGTGTATACATTTGTCAAAACTCATTGTACTGGGGTGCCTGGGTGGCTCAGTGGGTTAAAGCCTCTGCCTTCGGCTCAGGTCATGATCTCAGGGTCCTGGGATTGAGCCCCGCATCGGGCTCTCTGCTCAATGGGGAGCCTGCTTCCCCCTCTCTCTCTGCCTGCCTCTGCCTACTTGTGATCTCTCTCTCTCTCTCTGTCAAATAAATAAATAAATAAAATCTTTAAAAAAAAACTCATTATACTGTAAACATACATTTTATTGTATGTAATTTATATGGCAATACATTCAATTTTAAAACACCTATTCCAAATCTCCAAATTGAAGTCTCTGAAAGAAAGTCTGATGCAGCTGATTGATTTAACAGTGAAGACTGACTTGTCCAATTAGGTAACACATAAAACTTTTCCCATAAATTGAATGAAAGCCAAGTGTTCGATTAAAACATACTTAAATCACGTAAGATAGATTTTATCGAAGTATATTATATTTTTAAAAGTTTTTATTTAAATTCCAGTTAACATACAATGTAATATTAGTTTCAGGTGTACAATATAGTGATTCAATGCTTCCATACAACATGTGGTGCTCATCACGAGCACCCACCTTAATCCCCATCATTTATTTTACCCATCCCCTACCCACCTCTCCTCAAAGTATATTGGACTGGCAAAGATTTTCTTAGCCATTTCTGAGAAATTGGGTTATACAGTATATCTCAAAGGCAAGGAAAAATCTGAGATATAGCTAACAAGTATTTCATAAGTCTTTGTGGTATACTTCCCAGAAATTGAGAAAGTGAATGACTAATGAAAGGGCAACAAATTCTTTCACAAAGTAGATGTTTTCTACTTCTTTGCTTACAATGTGATTGAAAGATGACCTAATTGAATTATCAACTGATGTATCACTTGACATTTTTGATGTTAGATCACTGTGATTTTTTGGCATATCACTCAGTTAAAAGTTGAAAGAATTTAATGCCATTACAAGAACAAAACTCCTTCCATTCCCATATATTTATTTATGTGAACATTTCTCAGCATTTATATTTCTAAAAATAATAACTAGTTACGAAAAATTGTTTGAAACTTTTAATTTTTTGTGGAGCATTGTTGTAACAAGCTTGCATAAAGGATTATCTGATTTTCCAAGAGAATATAACTTAATTTGATTTACCATTTACTATTAAAAAGGGTACAGACATTTTACAACTCAATGGAGTTAGATGTTAACTTATAAAAAAACTAATAAGATGAAAACGATTTCTTTCCCAGGAAGAAGATAACCTTAAATGTGATGGCTCTACTGCCTTTAGGACATTAACCAGCTTTGTATTTGATTTAGCAGTCTTATTTCAGGATTCCTTTTTGTTACTGACAGTATAGATGTACATTTCTTATATCCTCCTTTGAATGGGTTTTGTCATTTTGCTGGTCCTCATTAATGAGTTAATAAAAAATTTGGCATGTGCTCAGAAACTGAGAATGAGGTTTTTAACATTTTAGGAATTACTTTTGATATAAAAGCTAATGCTGAAAACTGCTAGCCATAAGTAACATTCTTCCCACAGATACGTGAACCACATTTTTAGAAAGTTGTATCATTAATAGATGGACTTTCAATAAAGTTTTACTTTTATATTTAATAATTATCAGTATTTGTAATGCTTATTGTTTTGATTGACATACTAATGATTCTTATAGTGATAACTGCATCTGGGAAAATGCTTTAAAATTTTTTAAATTAAAAAAAAATTGTTGGGGCACCTGGGTGGCTCAGCGGATTAAAGCCTCTGCCTTCGGCTCAGGTCATGATCTCAGGGTCCTGGGATCGAGCCCCACATCGGGCTCTCTGCTCAGCAGGGAGCCTGCTTCCCCCTCTCTCTCTGCCTGCCTCTCTGCCTACTTGTGATCTCTCTGTCAAATAAATAAATAAAATCGTTAAAAAAAGAAAAAGAAAAAACAATAGCCAAATTATGGAAATAGCCCAAATGTCCATCGACTAATGAATGCATAAAGAAGTTGTGGTAGATAAACAATGGAATATTACTCAGCCATCAAAAAGGATGGAATCTTGCTATTTGCAATGATGTGGGTGGAGCTAGAGTGTATTATGCTAAGCGAAATATGTCAGAGAAAGACAAATAGCATATGATTTCACTCAAGTGGAATTTAAGAAGCAAAATAGATGAACATATAGGAGGGAGAAAGAAAAGAGAGAGGGAAACAAACAAAAGAGACTCAACGATAGAGAACAAACTGGGGGTTGATGGAAGGAGTGCGGTGGGGGATGGGCTAGATGGGTGACAGGTATTAAGGAGGACACTTGTGATGAGCACTGGGTGTTGTGTGTAAGTGATGAACCACTGAATTCTACTCCTGAAACCAATATTGCACCGTATGTTAACCAACTAGAATTTAAACAAAAATTCGAAAAAAAAGAGATAAGGCAATGCAGTTATAGCTATGTGTCCTCAATCTCCTAATATAGCAGGTCACCACAGCAACAGCTAAGGGGGAAAGAAAGAAGGCAAAAGATTGTAAAATAAGATTTGAAAGTTATCTTACACAGCTTCTTACAGTCAAAGGAAATTTTAGAATTTTAATTCCAGTTAAGTACATATTTTTACTATAGAGAAGTATAGCATGGTGATCAATAAAATACTTTAAAGTATATGAAGCATTTTATTAGGTTAAAATTCTGTGAGTAGAGTGAGGAAAAAACAAGTTTAAGGAGGAACTATGATATCAAATTTACAACTGTTAAGAAGAGCTTGTGTATGTATTAGTTTTAAGTGGATAAGGTGGGTATAAAATTTCTGTGGCACTTAGATTCTAGTGGGTACATTCTGAAAAGTGACATAAATTTTATTTTTAAATGTTGACATTTACCGTATGCCAGAAATTATGTCCTCGGCAGTTATTTAAATAATGAAATTTTAAATCTCAAGTTAAATGTGTTAACTTAAAAGTACATAGTTTTCTAAAATTCTTTCAAGGATCGTTCAACCTAAATTTGTTTTAAGACTACTGATTCCAAACATTCTTCATCTGATAATGCAAATATTTATATAGCACTATGTTCCAGAAACTGTTCTAGACCTTCCAGTGATATTTACTCATTTGATCCTAATAACAACCTGATGGATTTGGTTCTATTACCATCATTATCATCTCTGCTTTATAGATATGGAAACTGAGGCACATAGTGGGTAAGTAACTTACCCAAGCTAGTAGGTATCAGAGCTGGGATTTGAATGTGGGCAGTTTGGTGAATCCATGTTTTTAACCACTATATCATCCAAGGCAGTTTCTAGCCAAGCAACTCAAGGAATGCATCAATACCTATACTGTATAGTGGGTCTACATCTTCAGGATAATTTATATAGTTACAAAAAAAAGGGAACATAATAATATATTCCAAAAATTCTTTCTCAAACCCCCCTTCTTCATGAAAACAGAGAAATTTTTGTAGTCAGATCTGAGATTTTTCAGGTATTTGAGGTTTAAATTGCCAGCTTTTAAAATTTTTCTTTTTTTTTTTTAAGATTTATTTATTGGGATGCCTGGGTGGCTCAGTCAGTTAAGTGGCTGCCTTTGGATCAGGTCATGATCCAGGAGTCCTGGAATCAAGTCCCACATGGGGATCCTTGCTCAGAGGGAGCCTGCTTTTCCCTTTTCCTGTCGCTCCCCCTGCTTGTGCTCTCTCTCTCTCTCTCTGACAATTAAATAAATAAAATCTTTTTATTTTTTATTATTTATTTATTTTAAAGATTTTATTTATTTATTTGACAGAGAGAGAGAGAGAGAGATCACAATAGGCAGAGAGGCAGGCAGAGAGAGCGAGGGGGGAAGCAGGCTCCCCGCTGAGCAGAGAGCCCGATGCGGGGCTCGATCCCAGGACCCTGAGATCATACCTGAGCCGAAGGCTTAACCCACTGAATCATGCAGGCGCCCCAAATAAATAAAATATTTTTTAAAAATAAAAATAAATAAAAATAAAAGATTTATTCATTTATTTTAGGGGGGAAGTGTGGAGGGAGAGAGAGAATCTTGAGCAGATTCCCCGCTGAGTGTAGAGCCCAATAGAGGGCTCTATCCCACAACCCTGAGATCATGACCTGAGCCAAAATCAAGAGTTGGACGCTGAGCCAACTGAGCCACCCAGGCGCCCCTTACATTTTTTTCTTCTCCCTTGAGTGGCTTCTAAATCTCAGGGAATTATGCGGTGTCATGACATCAGATAGGAGACATTGCTTGTGCTGACATCTTCTGGGATGTAGAGTACCCTACCTAGTCCTGGCACATCCTTCCATGAAAGCATCTGCTGAGATGTCTGTTTTCCTATCAGCCTCTGTTCCTTTATCCTGTCAGCGAGACCCCTCTGGCTCCATCAGCTCCTCAGTACCACTTCCGCTCCCTTCTGTGGGCAGGAAAATGTGACCGCCCTCCTGGGCCACTCAAGGCCCCGAGGAGCAGGACAGCGTCAGGACTATGGCTCCCAGTGATGCAGCTTCTCCAGGACTGGCACTGTCGCGTGCCCACTTCGCCAGCAGCAGCACCAACGCTGAGCCTCTGGACTTGGTGCCATGATCCAGAGGCTCCAGCCAAGCACCAAATCAAAATCCATTCAATTACACTGGTTACCTCCTATCACAGACCAAGCAGTGATTTGACTTTATTGGAAGAGAGTCTCTTTTTTTTAAAAAAGATTTTATTTATTTATTTGTCAGAGAAAGAGGGACAGAGAGAGAGAAAGCACAAGCAGGGGGAGAAGTAGACTCCCCGCTAAGCAGGGAGCCCAATGTGGGACTCGATCCCAGGACCCTGGGATCATGACCTGAGCCAAAGACAGATACTTAACCACTAAGCCACCCAGGCATCCCTGGAAGAGAGTCTTGATCTGGATTTCTCTCCCACCAAGCTTCTTTCTACTCTAGTACCACCCTCGGTGGATTTATAGACTGCTTTATTTACCATTATGCTTCCTTGATCAATATTGCCTTTGAGCAGTGAACTCACTTTACAGCGATGCTTGCATGAGGGGCCTGAACTGGAAACTTTGGGGGCAGCTTGTAGCTATGGTTGTGTATTCCAGGAGGACAGTGGCCTCCTTATTCCCAGATTACAGCCACTCTGGTATGACCCTGGAACCGGAACCTAGGAGGCTAGATTCCTGATTCTCCACCTTCCCTATTGATGTAAAACTTTCATGTCCTTTTTCAGGACAGACTATGATGTTATGGAAGTCATTCCTTGAGGCCCAGCCCAGTATCTTTTCCTATAGGCTCTTGCTGATTTTTTAGTACCTAATTCTCTGTATTAAAGGATTTTCTGCCTAAAATAGTTAGAATGGCTCCTATTAACCACAACAGAACCTTGCTGGTTATAGTGGTAAACTTTCTAATTAAGATACCACATATACAGATGTGATTCCAAGGTCATCACTTCGAGGTTCTAAATTTGTAACTGGATGTAGGAAATGAAGAGACTTCAGGTTGCACCACTTTTAGCGAGTAATTGCACTTTGAGTTGCATTATATTAATTGAGATTTTTCTGAAGTGTAAATATGGGGCAGGGGGAAGGATAGAGTTCATGTAGGACAAATAAATTTGTTCATGTAGGGCAAATAAATGGATATTTTAAGATTCTTTTTGGCCATTGCATTAAAATCCCATTCTTAGATTTAAGAAATCCTTCACCTTTTAAATTTTGAAGAGAGGCAAAACCCCCTTCCCATTTTAGAAGTTAGAAATACCAGATAATTGCTTTCCTAGCCTCTGCATCTAGACTTTTGGCTCATGGCCGAGGCCCAGCCAATCAGACCCACCTTCTGCAGCTTTCTGTAGCAGAAATTCGACTGAGTTCTTGAGAGAATGGTGGTTGTAGGGCCCATGGTGGTGTGCAGGGTCGGAAGCTAGTAGTGTTGGCTATCCAAGCTTAGTGCTTAATGGCGACAGCAGTGGTGTCTTCCCCAGCATGTCTGCAATGCATACCCCCAAACCTGGTTCTCCAGCCTCCCTGGATATTTTACGATCTATTCAATGTATATAATATTCTTTCCTTCCGTAAATAAGCCAGAGTAAGTTTCTGGGGTTAGTCACTCACTGTGACTGATTTGGTTGTCAATAACCATTGTTTAAAAGGTTATAGCACGGGGCACCTGGGTGGCTCAGTCAGTTGGGCGTCTGCCTTCGGCTCAGGTTTTGATCCCTGGATCCTGAGATGGAGCCCCACATCCGGCTACCTGCTCAGCGGGGAGTCTGCTTCTCCCTCTCCTTCTGCTGCTCTCTCTCTGTCAAATAAATAAATAAAATCTTCAAAAATAAATAAATAAAATGTTATAGCAGCATCTTCAAAAATATATTTCATGGAACACTAAGTCCCCCTGAAAAAGAGTCCATGGCTCACTAAGTTTGGATGGTAGGGTTTCTCTCGGAATGATTCATAATTCAAAGGAATACTTTAGAACCTCTGAGAGGTCTCTCAAGAAAGAGATTTGTACTTGTTAACAGACTGAGTATGAAGCTGACACATGGAGGGAGGGGGCACACTGAGAAAACTGCAGTGAAACATGGCTGGAGCCAGTGGATTAAGTCAACTTTGAATTCCACTTTGGTTTTGGACTTTGAGATATATGAGGTAACATTCGCCTATATTTAATACAGCTGAATCTCAGCTTCCCATTACTTGCCGTGAAAAGTGATGAAAAACGTCACCTAACATCTTAGCTGCTCATTTATTTAACTTTCTCATCACCAAAGACCTCCACTCTATCTCAGCCACCCCCTCCAATGATCTCATCTTGGTATCACTCAAAACCGTTCTACCTTTGAAATCTGGAACTCGGAAATTCTATTCTTTGACACAACCACCTATTTGTCCTTCTGACCTAACTGATCAACATCTTCTATTACACTTTGACCTTATCCAGAGGAAGTTAATTTGTGTTGTTTAAGTCACTGGGTCTGTGGTACTTGGTTATCGCAGGCCAAGCCAACTAATACATTCTTCATCTCTGTCACCACCACCAGCAGCATTTGTTGCCCAGATTTTTGCAGTGTAAGATCCATCAGGGAAGGGCTTTTATCTATCTTATTTGCTGCTATAGCCTCAAAGCCTAGGATAGAGTCTGGCACATAGTGGGCATTCAATTACTATTAAAGAAACAGGGCGCCTGGTTGGCTCAGTCGGTTAAGTACCTGCCTTCAGCCCAGGTCATGATCCCAGGGTCCTGGGATAGAACCCCTGCATTGGGCTCCCTACTCAGTGGGGAGCCTGCTTCTCCCTCTACCTCTCTTTCTCTCTCCCTGTCTCTCATGAATAATCTTAAGAAAAATATTTAAAAAATAAATATTAATGAAACAGCTAAATAAATGAATAGCTATTTAGGTGGTGTCCTTGTGTCCATCCTTGCTCCTCTCTCCAGCTGTTCTCCACAGAGACTACTTTCTTTATATTAAAATTCTGGTTATACCATTTCCCTGCTTGAAACTCTTTGTTGTCTCTCTTCCATTATTCTCAGGATGAAGTCCAAAATCAATAATATTGTTTAAGTGGGTGGTGTAACTTGGCCTACACATCTCTCTCCATCTTCGATGCATGTAATTCTCTTATTCTATCGTGAGTATTCCAGCCACAAGTGTGTTCTTTCCATTCTCATTCTTCAGAAATCCCACCTAAATGTTACTTTGTAAAACCTTTCCTGATCCTTCCACCACAATGGCCTTTTATATCGCCATTGCTTTTCCTTCAAAACAATTACCACGATGTTAATTATTGATGGATTATTTAATGTCTGATTTCCTCATTAAAATGTAAGCTCTGTGAGAATAGACTCTGTTTTGTTCATTATTGTTTTTCTCATTCTCAGACTGCAATCATACCTGCATATCATAAATGAATAGCTGTTGAATGAAAGCAGGGGTAGTGTTAATTACCTAGGGCTGAACATTCTACTTCAGCTCTCAGTACCAACAGCGAGCCTAAGATCCAGAAATAGTACAAAGGAGGGAGCGATTAAATTATCTCCAAGTAAGAAGGGTGGGATGGATGGCAGGATGAATAAGGAGTTTTCTAGATAAAGGAGGGGTATTTTTTAAAAAGATTTTATTTATTTATTTGACAGAGAGGGAGAGATCACAAGTAGGCAGAAAGGCAGGCAGAAAGAGAGGGGGAAGCAGGCTCCCCACTCAGCAGAGAGCCCGATGTGGGGCCTCGATCCCAGGACCCTGAGATCATGACCTGAGCCAAAGACAGAGGCTTAACCCACTGACCCACCCAGGCACCCTAAAGGAGGGGTATTGAAGACATGCAGGGTAGAAAAGGCGTGTGCAAAAACACTGAGGTTTAAAGTAATTCTGTGTGTACAGAGAGCAGGGACCAAAAGCATTAGTGGTGAGAGATAAAGATAAAAAAAGGATCTGATCAAATTGGCTAAAGAGGTTGAATTTTATTCTATAGTGCAACAAACATCACTGATTTTTCCAGTTCTTTCCTTTATTTAGGTCTGCTTTGTCTCTTATCCATGGATACTTGGAAAAGTCATTTAACCTTGCTGAGCTTTGGTTTCCTTTTCTGTTGAATGGCTGATGAGAGACATGAGATTAGTGCATGGAAGGTACTTCAGAAATAACATAGATGCTTATCAGATGTTAGTTCTCTTTGGGGGTGCCTGGCTGGCTCAGTCAGTAGAGCATGGGACTCTGGATCTCCAGGTCATGAGTTTGAACCCCATGTTGGGTATGCCCAACGTAATTTTTTTTACTTAAAAAAAAGTTAGTTCCCTTTTTTTTCACCCCTATAGTCAGGTTGATTTCAGCACCATGGCTTTTGGTCAGTCCTGAGAGTCTGCAGTTCCCATTCAGAGCACAAGAGGGAGTATGAGAATGAACCTTTGCAGAGGGTCACAGGCCTGACTTAGTCTCCTTTAGCAAGCCCTAGGAGAAAAGACAAATAGAGGAGACATTCTTCCAAAACTAGAAAAGCAACCTGACTTATTTTAAAGATTCTAAGTAAGTGGTAACTGTTCTTCAGGTCTGGACATGTATTTGAGGGGGAGAAACCATCGGCAAGCATGATGGATTTAGTTACAAGAGCTATCAGATCCCTTAAAGTAGCTGGTATTTTTGAATGTCTTATTATACACTAACTATTTTCCATTCATTATCACTTTTAATTTAGCTCTCCCAAAGAGCCAGTGAAATAATTCTCATCCTCTTTGTACAGATGAGCAACCCGTGTGATCAAGAGAAAACTATTAACATAACTACAAATGGTGAAAGTTGGATTTGAACCTAGACTTCTCTGACTCCAAAGCTTATGTGCTTTTGATTATCTTACCCTGGTTTCCCTTAGAAAGCCTTGGGGTTTATTTTAATTCAATTCCCTTATTTAACAGAGATGGTCTAAAAAGAGAACAGATCAGTGGTGAGTGATAACTGATGAGACCAAGGGGGACCGTGTGCCCAGGGTGGGCTTGTGGATGCGAAGACCCTGACCACAGACCATCACTGTGCCCGTGCCGCTGCTGTATAAACATCCTGCAAGAGGGGAGGTTTACAGTTTGGTCAGTTAGCCATAGTCTCACCCTGGGAGAATCACCTGTCCTCTTTGGCCCTTAAGTTCCTCATCTCTGAAATGAGCTAACCCCTTCTCCTTCAACTGTTCTCAACTCAAATGTCACTTCCTCAGAGAGGCTTTCCCTATTTAATCATTCTAAAATAATCCCCTCTCCTAGTTACTTTTATTCCATCCTCTTGGAATATTTCCTCAAATGCACTCATCACTAACTGAAATTATCTTATGTATTTTGTTTGCTTGTTTGTCTCCCCTCCTAGGATTCATAACCTCCCAATAAGCAGGGTTCTGTCTGTCTATTCATTTAAATATTTTGTTTTATTTATTTAAGTAACCTTTATATCTGACAAGGGGCTTGAACTCACAACCCCAAGATCAAGAGTCACATGCAGCCAGGCCTCCTTGTGGTAGGGGATTTTAAATTGGGTTTCGGGAGAGCTCTCTGCTGCTACAATGTGGAGCTTGGATTACAGGGAAATTGGAGGCTATGGTAGCAGTAGGAGAGTGAGGAGGCTGTGGCCCTGGAAGGAATGGAATGGAGAGCTCTCAGGAGGTAGAATGGATATGCTTCTGTGAAGGACTGGCAGGGAGGGTGAAGGAAGAGGGAGGGGGTGGTGGGTGGTAGCTGGGTTCTGACTATTCACATCTTGAATGTTTCCCTGTGTGTCTCAGATTGCACTCCTGCTGACGGTGTTTTGCCCTAATGATGGGGTAGTGTCCTCAATGTACATTTTAACCAATTTCACTTATAAACTTTCGCTAGTGGGGAGAATGGCCATGCACATTCATTTATTTTACAAATCAAGGAACTGAAGCACAGAGAAGGAAGGAACGAATAGTGCATGAAGTGGCATTTGAGATACTCATTATCTAAATCTGTTCCCACTCCTGTGGTAGATTGGTGAAAGGCAATAGATTTCTCTCTTCCCTGAATCCTCTCCATGCCCCTTTGTGATGTGACTTTGCTGTTCTTCCCAATCAGAGGTGAAGTTTATTTCTCCACTCCTTGGTATCTGGGCTGTGCTTGTGACTTCATTTGGCCAATAGAATAAAGTACATATGATGTTATGCAATTTCTGAAGCTAGGCCTTTTTTTTTTAAGACTTTATTATTTTATTTGTCAGAGAGAGACAGCAAGAGAGGGAACACAAGCAGGGGGAGTGGGAGAGGGAGAAGCAGGCTTCCTGCCGAGCAAGGAGCTCAAGGGGCTCAATGTGGGGCTCCATGCAGGGACCTGGGATCATGACCTGAGCCGAAGGCAGACACTTAACGACTGAGCCACACTAGTGCCCGATTCTGAGGCTAGGGCTTAAGAGATTGCATCTTCTGCAGTTCCCCTATTAGAATGGTGCCCTGAGACCACAAGGGAAGCTCGTCTAGCCTACCGACGGATTAGAATTGAAGAAGAGCCATGGCAGCCAGCCCTCTGCCAGAACCAACTGGCAGACCCCATGAGTGAGGCCGTCTTAGACCTCCCGGTACAGGTGACCTTCCAGCTGATCTCAACTAAAACCAGCAGACAATCCATTCAACCATCCACAGAATTGTGAGAAACAATACATTATTGCTGTTTCAAGCCATGAATTTTTGGGAGTGGTTTGTTATGCAGCAGTAGGTAACCAAAACAACTTCTGTGCTCCTGTGTTCAGTAAATAGCTTCCCTGTCTACCTGGTTGTTTATGCCAGTTCCATCTCCCTCATATTGCACATTTAATCCTTCCTAAATATGTATCGAATCTCTCTACTTTTCACTTTCCCCTACTGCTAGGACATGAGTTCTGATCCTCTTCATCTGTCACCTGGAATATCACAGCAATCTCTGATTGTGCTCCCTGTTTATTGAGCGCTGTCTCCCTGCTCTCTACCTTTCCCATTTGGTTTGTCATACCCACCACAATCAGAGCATTCTTTGTTATATGCAGATGTAACCATGTTACTCCATTGCTTAAAGCCTTTTGCTTGCAAGGTAAATTCCCAAATCTTTAGTATGATCTATGAGGCCTTAAGATCACTTGGCCCCTGCCTCTTCTCTGTCCTGTCTTCCACCACTCCTCTCATTGAACCCTGTGTTTTTACAGCTGCGTCATGGATTCTGGTGACCTTCTCGCACCTGCTTAAGCGCCCTCATTGCATGAGGCAACCTCTGAAGGGGTCAGATGAAAACACTTAATCCGTCAACATACCTAAGTTCCCAGGCTGGTCATGAGGGACTCACACAGGGATGTGGATTTGAATCTTGTAAAGATTTGAACATTCCAAATGATATCCACCTTTATGATACTACCTTTTCTAAGTGACTGGTTCTCATTTGATAAAAAGCATCAATTTTATATTTCATATAAAAACCAGGAGCTGGAGAAGGCTGATTACTCTGGCAATTAGAAAAGACTTAAGGAAATTTTGTTTGTAGGACTCTTAACCTCAGTGGTGTTCATTGAGCAACCATTATTCTGGGGTCTAACAGAAAGAGTCCTAGACTTGGAATCAGACGAACTTGGTATCTGGTTCTGCCATTTACCAGATATATACCCTTGGCAAGTGACTTGAATTTTCTGAATTCTGTTTCTTCATTTATAATATAAGAGGGGGATGACAAGTCATACGTTGCATGATTGTATTGAGGACTAAATGAAATAAAATATATGAATGAACCTATCATATTTTAATGTCTTAATGATTATAGTTATATTTTTTAAAGATTTTATTTGTTTATTGGAGAGAGAGTGCATGAGCGGGGGGAGGGGGAGGGGCAGAGGGACAAGCAGACCCAGGACCCTGAGACCATGACCTGAGCCAAAGTCAGATGCTTAACTGACTGAGCCACCCAGGCACCCATTAATTATTATAGTTATTAATCAATCTGATCCAAGGAAAAAGGTAAAATTTTGGGGTAGAATAAGTCTTTCTTCCTGTTTTTATTTGGGCATTTGGATCTGGAAGTGAAGACAGTTAAATATAATTTGATTTGTTTTGTTCTTCTCTCTGGTGGTAACCTGCTAGTTAACAGGGAGATAGCTATTGGGGGACATAACTGATACAGCTCGAGTGTCAGAGTGGCCTCTCTGCCCCATTACGATCTAAATGCAATGGGCTTAAAATTCAATTTTCACATTTTACAACCCTTATAAGTTCTAAGCCTTCCTGGAAATTTTTTGTAAATTCTATGAGGGCTGTGCTCTCATAGTCTCTGCCTCTAGCCTTCTTTTTCAACTCAAAAAAACAAAGCCCTTTGCGTGATTTCCCTACTCACTCATCTTCAATACTCCCCTCAGAAAGCATTCCTGTGTTTAACGGCCTTTACTAAAGTCTCAAGAGTCGCAGAAAGTGGTCACATCATACATGTGACAACGTATCTCATCTTATGCATCCTAGAGCTTAAACATTCTTTTGTCCACCTGCTACGGGAGGGTTTCTTCTGATCTTTTACCCATGTAGCACCTACCCTTATACTGATTTTCCTACTCATCTTTTTCCTTTCCCCCTTCAAGTTCTCTTTATTTCCTCTTCCTCCTATTTTGCCAAGTAAATTCTGAATTCTCCCTTTTCTACCCAGAGCAAAATAATGTTCCTCCTTCTCTTCCCACCCTTATATATCCACACTCTTCTAAGGCCCTGAGTAGGACAAAAGGACCTTCTGTATATTAGGGTCTACCCTTCTTGGAAGGCAGTTGTGGCTAAAAATAGCATTTGTTTATAATAACCACAGATTATGTGCCTGACACAGTATCAAGCGGTTTCCAGTAGCTATCTCATTTTCTTATTTGGTCTTCACAATGACCCTGGGAGGTAGCTCTCATTATTTCTATTGCTACCAATGAGGATGAGGTGTGTGTCTGTGTGTTCAAAAAATTATGCAATTTGCATAAGATCACACAGCAAGCAACTGGTGGAACAAGGATTGAAAACCAGATCTAGCTGGCCCCAATTCTGTGCTCTTCCCATTTTACTACATGGCCTTCCAGGGGAAGGAGAAAGAGAAAGTAATCAGAAGACCTGAGGGTACATAAACACAACACCATCTGTTCTCATATTGTTTCACAACTTTAAAAGTTGTTTTATATGTTATCTCATTATTCCGGTGAAGAATGAATAGTCATTATCATTACACCCATTTTGAAATGAGTACACTAGGGCCTGGTGGGAGACAGGGAGTGAGGGAACAGGTAGTATAGGATATTTGATTTTGAGATCACAGAGGCACTAGTTTGGGGTTAGTAAGAAGTTCAGGGTGTGACCAGGGGAGCCAGTGGCCAAAGTGATGCAAAGAGAAGACCAAGGACTGAGGGATCAGGAAACCACATGGCTACTGAAGTCAGAATGGCAGGCCAGGAGCTAATGAGGATAACCACAAGCCAGGGCCTGAAATTTTCAATGCATAAGCAATAATTGGGGGCCAGTGATGTTTGTGATGATGAGGAGTAGAAGGTGGTATGGCTGAAGAGCAAAGGAGAAGGAATTTTTATACAAGGGTAGGAGTGGCAATGCTGACTCCACCTCTTAGTTTTAGGCCATGTGGGGAGTGGGAAATGAGAAACCTTCTTGCAGAGGGGCTACAAGAGGAGTCCTGGAAGAGGGTGAAGTTTCAACAAAGGCAAAGTTTTCAGGTTATTTCTCTCTGAAGAAGCAGAGGATGTAAGAGAGTTTATTGATAAAGAAACAGGATTCTAGAGGGCACAGTGGAAAGGTCTGCCAGGGAGGTGGGCAGTGGGAAGGGGAGTGAGAGGGAGAGGGATGGAGCAGCTCAGAAATGTATGAAGATGAGTCTGAGAGAGAAGTTAGACAACCGGAGGGACTATCAGTTGGGCAGCTCCCCAGGTTGGAGAAACAAATTGCAGATAGGGTCATAATGGAACTTGGGGGAAATGGTTTTAGTATCTGACTCGGACCTCTAAGATTTGAAATGGAGGAAGAGTGTGGGAGAGCATGATGATTCTACATTAAAGCAGGCAACTAGCCCTATGATCTTGGGAAGATTTAAAGTGAAGTCCAAGTTAGGATGGGAGGTCAAATTGCCTCCTGTACCTGCCTCCTCTGACAGAATTGGCACTTCCTAATGACGAAGCAATAACAATTTCTCACTCCAAGCTACTGCTAGCAATGGGGGAGCCATTGAAAGTTTTTATTTTGTTTTGTTTTAATAAGGTTGATGGTAACATGGTGACATTTAGAACAATCACTCAGGCTGCTGGTGTACAGGATGAATTGAAGAGTATAGGTGGGGAGATCTATTAGGAGATCTATTAGTCCAGGCAAGAAGTGATGAGGTCTGAACCAGGGTGAGAACTGTGGAGATAGAGAGGAAGGGCAGGGATAGGATATGTTAAGGAGGTGTTACTACCAGACTGATGGGATGTGGGAAATGAAGGAGTGCATAGACTAGAGGACATTGCCCAGGTTTCTGACTTAGTTTCCTCTTGTATTCAGCAGTCCAGTTTCTGCCTTTCTCCCTGGGCTTTTGTGGGTATGAAGCAATACGACAGGAGAGTGCTTTGGAAATGGCAAAGCACTGCGTACCCGTCATCATCTACATTATTATCAAAGCTCTCTGATCGCCATAGTAAGTTCGGCCTGTGGAATGAGATGTGACAATTAAGATAAATCACGGTAGTCACCCAGATATCGGCGAACGCGGGGTGGAGGGAGGGCGGGGGACCCAAGATAAAATGAATTTCTTACACCTGCTGGCAGCTGGAGCCCGGGGCGGAGCGAACACGGACTCCGCCCCTGGGCGGGAGCGTGGGTGGGGCCTGGATGCGGCTGTAGCGGAGCCGAGCTGTAGCCCGAGCCTCAGCCCTAAGTAGCCGCGGTGGGTACTGGACCCGAGCTGCACCGACTCGCACCGCCCCGCACCGCCCCGCACCGCCCTGCCGCGCGAACCCGGCTGAGCCTTCTGCCGCGTGCCGCCAGGTCCGCCGTCCAGCTGCTTTGCCAGGAGCTAGCCGCTCGTCCCGCAGTCCCGGAGTCCCAGGTAAGGGGCGCGGCCCGGGCACCCCACCCGGAGAGAATCTGGGACCCACCCCGGCTCGGGGCACTGGCGACAGCGAGCGGGCGCTGAGGAGTGCGGGCAGCGGAGGGCACACCGAGGATAAGGGGCTGGGGGAGGCCGCTGAGGAGGGGGTACTATGGCCGGGAGGGAGGCGCGTAGCCTGGGAAGGGGCGCTGAGGGGGTCTGCCAGACCGTGAGGGCGGCGAGGGGTGCTCCGAGGGTAGGGGGCGGCGGGAGGTGGGAAAGGAGTGGCCACTGGAGCGCAGTAGGGGCTCGCTGGGGGGAAACGTGAGGCGTTGGGGGCGGGGAGATGTAAGGAGGGACTGAGAGGGGCAGTGCGGGAAGGGGGTGCCAGGCAGCTGAGAGGCGTGAAGCGGGAGCTGAGCGAGGGCACTGAGGACAGAGAGGGCAAGGGGCGGCGTGGAGGGCAGTAGACGGGGTCCGCAGGGGTCCTGGTGAGCTGGAGAGGAGTGAGGTGATGAGGGAAAGGGGCGCTGGGCAGAGGGGGGTGTTGGTCGGGGAGAGGGGAAGAGGGCGAGGGCATGTGAATCGAGAGCTGGGAGCGAAAAGGATGCGGAGCCTGAGGCCAGCTTGGCGCGGGCACAGGGGATAACCGTGAGTGGGGGCTGGGGAGTGGGGCTCGGAGCAGGGAAGCCTGCAAGAATGGGAAGGTGGGAGGCAAGGCTGGGTCTACCCAGACTGCAGAGGAAGGGGCGGGGAGCTGGTGGAGGGAGAAGGCAGTGGCCTTGGATATGGGCAGTGGGCGCCTGAGTTCTGGCTAGGGGTGGGGAGTGGAGAGGCACTGGAATAGAGCAAGGGTCTGGCGGCTGGGGGTGGAGGAACTGTCTGGAGTTTCGAGAGATTAGGGTAGTGGGTGTGTTGGGTTAGGTTGGGGAGGAAGCCAGGTGTGGGTTGTGTGAGGGCGGAAAGACAATAGGGCCCGTATGGAGTCCATGGGCACCCAGGTGCTAAACGTGTCTTAGCTACTCAGAAGGCTGAGGAGGGGGCACAGGTGCTGAACTCTGTTACACCACCACCTGGGATCACAGACAAGAGAATTCTGGACAGAAAAATTCATCCACTGGCCACCTCTGTCCCTGAATCCAAATGTAGGAAGGACTTTAGGGAGGGCAGGGCGGCAGCCTCCGGAAGCTAATAAAGATTTGGAGGGGAGTGGGAGAAAGGTAGGGCCTTCCTTTCCAACTTCCTGAAATTCAGATGGAAAGGGGTTGGGGACAGTAAAAGGAGTGTGTGTTTACAGGTGGATGTCCACCTGTTATGTGCATATAAAGGGAGAAAGACCATGGAATACCATGAAAAGCCCTGGCTATGGTAGTGGGAAATCCTGGCACTATGTTAGTCAGAGAAGACATTTTGCCAGAAGTCGATGGATAAGGGAAGGCTTTCTGGTCATGAAGGATTTAGCCAGCAGTGGAGGACAGTGTGTTCCTATCAGGGGAAACACTGGGAAAAAGCAAAACTCTAAAGTGATCTCCAGTCTAATAAAGAAATCTCCAGTTTCTTAAGGAACATAATGTGAAGAGAAATAGCAAACACCCATAGAGGATGTTTTAAAAGGTTTCCCCCTAAGCTCAGAACTCCCTATGGTTCCACTCCACCGCCCCAGAGTACAGCACAGGATGTGGTGCACAGTAGATGCTCAGTGAATGTTGATTTAACGAACAATTGACCTGTGCTGGTGCTTCTGCCTCCAATTCACTCATCCCCCTCCCCCCAATTGTTGTAAGAAGCAAATATGGTAACATGGGTGAAAAGAGTTTCATAAACTATAAAGCAGTGTACAAAAGAGAGAAGCCATTAATATTATGCAGGTGTGCCTACATTCTGTACAAGATAGAATGGATTGAGTAGGCATTTAGTAGGTGTGCAATAAATGGTAGCTATTATGATACCGTTTCTGTGACTCAAAGAGACCTGGGGAAATAGTGAGGAGGTGGGCTGGGCTAGGCTGGCTGTGCTGGGTTGGGGACACCTGGGTGGCTCAGTTGTTAAGCGTCTGCCTTTGCTCGGGTCATGATCCCAGGGTCCTGGGATTCAGCCCCATTTCAGGCTCCCTGCTCAGCAGGACGCCTGCTTCTCCCTCTTCCATTCTCCCCCTGCTTGTAGTCCTTCTCTCGCTGTGTCTCTCTCTGTCAAATAAATAAATAAAATCTTAAAAAAAAAAAAAAGGTTGAATTAAAAAAGTTAGTAGAGTGTGGCTTTAGGGAGGAGTTTACATATAATAGGGTGAGGTCCACATTTGTCCAACTCCCTTCCTATCCTCACTAAATAAATGTTCCCAGTGAGAAGATGGAGTACATTTATTGAGCACCTGCTATATGTCATATATTATCTAGATACTTTACCAACATTGACTATAATTTTCCCAAAAATGCTTGTTTTACAAATGAGGAAACTGTGTCTTAGTCACGTAAAATTTCTTGCCAAATCTCACAGCTAATAAATGACAGACCTGGAAACTGAATCTAGTTTGTTTGATTTGGAACTCCGATCTATTTCTACTACCTAGGATGACTTGGTAGAAGAAAACATGAAGCAGACAGACAAAAAAAAAAAATTTTAAGGGGTTTATAAAGCA
This sequence comes from Potos flavus, assembly GCA_028534135.1. NCBI lineage: Eukaryota > Metazoa > Chordata > Mammalia > Carnivora > Procyonidae > Potos > Potos flavus. Next base: position 129,880,781 of record CM052900.1, read on the forward strand.
CTCTCCCATATATTGGTTTTAATTCTTACAACAGTTTGCCAAATGAGTTAACTCATTTTATAGATGAGAAAACTGATCTGCCTAAGGTTTCACAACTGCTTAGAGAGCTGGGGCTCAACCCTGGTCTCTCGGACTCAATCTTGTGCTCTTTCTATCAAAAGAGGAGTTCAGGGATGCCTGGGTGGCTCAGTCGGTTAAGTGTCTGCCTTCAGTTCAGGTCATGATCCCAGGGTCTTGGGATCAAGCCCTGTGTCAGGCTCCCTGCTCAGCGGGGAGCCTGCTTCTCCCTCTCCCTCTGCTGTTCCCCCTGCTTGTTCTCTCTCTTTCTCTGTCAAATAAATAAATAAAATCTAAAAAAAAAACCCAACCAGGGGCGCCTGGGTGGCTCAGTGGGTTAAAGCCTCTGCCTTCGGCTCAGGTCATGGTCTCAGGGTCCTGGGATGGAGCCCCGCATGGGCTCTCTGCTCAGCAGGGAGCCTGCTTCCCCCTCTCTCTCTGCCTACTTATGATCTCTCTCTCTGCCTACTTGTGATCTCTCTCTCTCTCTCTGTCAAATGAATAAATAAAATCTTAAAAAAAAAATAAAAATAATAAAAAAGAAAAAAGAAAAGAAAAACAACCAAAAAAACCAAAAAACAAAAGAGAAGTTCAGGGTGCCTGGGTGGTTCAGTTGGTTAAGTGTCTTTCTGCCTTCTGCCCAAGTGATGATCCTAGGGGCCTGGGATCAAGTCTAGTGTTGAGCTCCCTGCTCAGCGGGGAGTCTGCTTCTCCCTCTGCCCCTCTCTCCCTCCCTGCCTCTTTCTCTCAAATAAATAAATAAAATCTTAAAAAAAAAAAAAAAAAAGACATTCATTCATTCACTTGTTTACTACATGTAATGAGTTTATCTCTTACTTGATTTTCGAGCTCTCTCCTACTCTCTCCCCTCTTTCTTGCTGGGGTTAGCTTCTTCCTTAGTGCTTCTTTCTGCTGCCTATCAGACTGAAAGCCTTGTTTTTCATACCAGTCCTCGGAGGGGTTGTTTCCTTCTTTCCCCCAGCTTGGGACCAGAGATGACTTCTCAGATGGTCCCTGGGCCTTCATCTTTATTGCTTGTCATGGAGACAGTGAGCTACCCAGCTCTATCATTAATGTGACTGTCACAAAAGACAGAAGATCTGATTGATGCTTATCTTACAAATACGTTCTGCATTCACCACTGTGCAGTGATCTGTCTGCTCATATCTGCCTCTGGCGGCTGCCTGCTGGGATGTTTTTTGCCTCTCTTCCAAATGTCTGTGTAGCCCCTGCCACCTTGCTGAAAAGATTCCCTTGGAGGCCTCCATCTGAATATGCCTTTCGACAGAACCTCTCTGCCCTCCACCTCTCCCTATTCTCACGCCACCTACTGGGAAAGCTACGTTGTGTGCACATAAGCAGATGTTGACAGTACAGTGTGGCAAGTGGTAGGAAAGAGCTGTGCAGGGTGCTGGAGATGCTTCTTTACCCACCCTAAACATGTTGAAGTTTGAAATTTTCCTAAGCCTAATCCAGTCTGGGAGTCATTAAATAACAGAAGGTCTGGTCATGATACTCCGTCTGACTTGCTGTAAAACCTTGGACAAATCACTTCTCTTTATGGATCCTCCTTTTTTTTTTTTTTCTTTTAACCTGTGAAATGAAGGGAAGTGGATCAGATTAGGAACTGAGACTAGTTTTTACTCTTGCCTCACTCCCGGTGGCAGACATAGCTCATAAAGGCAGGCACTTTCCCCACTGATTCTCCACAAGGCCACATGCATTTTTCTCAACACAGTGTAAGAGGCACATTTATATGCATTCTCCTATTTAAAATCCACAGCAGCTTTCGGAAGTAGGTAACATCATCGTATCATAGATGAGAACATTGAGGTTCAGAGTTTAAATGACTTGCCCAAGTTCATACGTTGAATTATGGGAAAGCTGGGACCAGGAGCCAGGCTTTTTGTTATGGTAAAGCTGCCACTCCCAAATCCCTTCTTCCAAAAATCTAAGAGTGTAAACAGCTGCGTCAGAGATAATGAAGACTAATAATATGACATTTACATAAATAGTCTGGGACATGGCAATGCTCAATAAATGATTATTGAGAGGAGTAATGTGCCCTAAAGATTTGCTATAGGTCCAGTGTTGACAGGGTGTAAGGAGGGATAAAACTCAGAGGAGTCCAAAAGAGGAGGCAGACAGCTAATTGTAAAACAAGCTCCAGGGATGTAGTCCAGATTAGGAAGAGAGCAGTTGAACAAGATTTGACTGCAGAAGTGAATTAAAGGGGCCAGTGAAATAATATTTATTGAGTACCTCTCATGGGCCCAGAAACCATGCTAGATTAATTACATATGGCAACTACTCATTCTGTTTACAGTGAAGTAGGTAGTATTTTCTCTATTTTAAAGTAAAAATGCTGTGACTTAGAAAGGTGGTATGACTCACCCAAAAATTCAGCTGAGGAATAGAACAAGGATTTTGAACTTTCCTATAACGATGCACAGTACTAAGTCTAGTCTCAAATGTTGGCTCTAAGGCTTGAGCAAATCCTTAATTTCTGGTCCTCAATTTCTTTCTTGATTAAATGGGAATAATATCTCTTCACCTAATTTTACCTCCCAGGTTTAGAGGATAAAATGAGATAGAGGTTGTGAAATGGGGTAAGGATCAAATCTGTGTTTCAGTAAAGTTACTGAAACTTTATTTATTTATAACTGCTGTTATGTAATCAGCGGTTCCATTTCTTGGGATCTTTCTTAAGGAAATAAATAGGAAACTGAGGAAATATTTATGTAAAAATATAATAAGAATAGAAAAATAAAGGTACGATATTAGAGAAATGGTCCTATGACACATCCATAGGATGGAATACAGTGTAGTCAATTGAAATGACATTTATGAAGAGTTTTAAAAGTCTCAGAAAAAACATTTATGGTATAATGTTAAGTGAAAAGAAGCAGGATAATGTTAAGTGAAAAGAAACAGGATACAAAACGAATGGAAAGTATGGTCTCAGCTATTAAAATATACATAGAAGATGATAGACAAGGATATATGGTATGCTATCATTTATATATAGATAAAAAATATAAACAGACCTCTATGTTTGTATATACAAAGACTACCCTGAAGGATACATACATTGGTATCATATTTGCCTCTGGAGAGAGGAATAGAGGCTGGGAATCAGGGGTGAAAGCAGGACTAACTTTTCACTATAAATCTTTAGGTTACATATTACTTATTTTTTATGGTAAAAATTAAGAAAATAATGCCAGCTACAGATGGTGATAAGATGGTGATAAGATAATGCTTGCAAACAGTGAAAGTTTGAATTATTTTCAGTGTATGTATTACTTTTTAAATCAACAAATAATAAAATATAATTTAAAAACAGATGGTATTTGGTTGCATAAGAAAATAAGGGAGGGAATACATTTAAATGTTAACAATGGCAGTTTCTGAGGGGATGGGGTGTCTTGTGCTCTTTTCTAATTTTATATAATGAATATATACTTTCAAGGCAGAAGTTCTCTCTTGTAAACAAACAAAATGATTGGCAGCAGAGTAGAGGATGGTGTGAGGCTATTGTTGTTGCTTCCCTTGTTTTAAGTAGAAAAAAAGCATAATTCCTTTGAATTGCCAATTCTTGAAATAGGCTCTGCATCTTGTACCATGAAAAGCTGAAAAGTTGGGCTATGAGATAGTTTAAGCAAGCAATGGCACCCTCCCCTCCAATCTCACTTTCTTCTTCCGTGTAAATGTTCCACGTGTCCAAGTGTCCTGGGCATTTTCCACACCCACTAGTGAGCGTTGTCATGGGGCAGATTGATATAGGAATGGGACAGAGGGTCTCAGATAAAGGCTTGAGAGTTGGGAGAAAAGAGAAGGGAGAACAGAGGCCACCGGAGGCTACTGGTAGCATATTAAATGATATGGGAAACAAAGGCAGAAGAAAAATCATTACATTTCCTTACTACCTACAGATCATTGACAAGTCCTTGAAACAGGCAGAGTGACATTCCTCTACGGACTCAACTGCCTTGATGTCTGACACCTTGCTAAGGGCGAAAGGCCCACTTAGCGTGGCCCCTCCCCAATCCTGTCTTGAAGGAGCGAAGGCTGGCTGACCACAAAGCACAAGCCGACACCCTGCAACCTCCCCCCCCCCACTTCCTGGCTGGGACGCGTCCTGAGACTTCTTCCAGGCATCTCCCGACTACCTTAATGTTAATACCTTGCTAGAGGGGAAAACAACCTTAACTTGACAATGGCAAGGCCTCCATTATCTTGTAGGTCCTATTTAGCATATAAAAGTTCTTTTGAAACCTCCCTTTTCCTAATCTTTCCAACCCCATAGTTATATAATCAGCCACCCCTTACAACCCCATGCAGAAACTCTTTCTGCCCACGGGTCCTGTCCCTGTGCTTTAATAAAATCACCTTTTTGCACCAAAGATGTCTCAAGAATTCTTTCTTGGCCATTGGCTTTGAACCCTAAGGTCTTTCCTACATCATTAAAGGGCTATTAATAATCTACATAGTTGTCTGGCTTTTCTTCAAGAGGGCTTTAAATTTTCTACATTTGTAAGTTCCTTGTCCTTGTCGCCTAAGAGGTGTATAGAGCTAATTCTTCCAATCAAAATCTTTCTTTTCCTTTGAGGAACAAAAAGAGGAATTTCTTTTTTTTTTTTTTAATTAAAATTTGTTTAAATTTAAATTCAATTAATTAGCATATAATGTATTATCAGTTTCAGAGGTAGAGGTCAGTGATTCATCAGTTGCCTATAATACCCAGTGCTCCTTATATCCGGTGCCCTCCTTCATGTCCTTCATTTAGTTACCCCATCCCCCTACCTCTCTCCCCTCCAGCAGCCCTCAGTTTGTTTCCTATGATTAAGTGTCTCTTATGGTTTGTCTCCCTCTCTGATTTCATCTTGTTTTATTTTTTTCCTCTCTTCCCCTATGATCCTCTGTTTTGTTTCTTAAATTCCACAAATCAACAGGATCATATGATAATTATCTTTCTCTGATTGGCTTATTTCGCTTAGTGTAACACCCTCTAGTTCCATCCACTCATTGCAAATGGCAAGATTTCATTTTTTTGATGGCTGGGTAGTATTCCGTTGTATATATACCACATCTTCTTTATCCATTCATCTGTCGATGGACACCTGGGCTCTTTCCATAGTTTGGCTATTGTGGACATTGGTGCTATAAACATTAGGGTGCACATGCTCCTTCAGATCACTACATTTGTATCTTTGGGGTAAATACCCAGTAGTGCAATTGCTGGGTTGTAGGGTACCTCTATTTTCAACTTTTTGAGGAACCTCCATACTGTTTTCCAGAGTATCTGCACCAGCTTGCATTCCCACCAACAGTGTAGGAGGGTTCCCCTTTCTCCACATGCCAACCTCTGTCATTTCATGACTTGTTAATTTTAGCCATTCTGACTGGTGCAAGGTGATACCTCGTTGTGATGAGTGATGTTGAGCATTTTTTCATGTATCTGTTGGCCATTTGGATGTCTTCTTTGGAAAAATGTCTGTTCATATTTTCTGCCCATTTCTTGATTGCATTATTTATTCTTTTGGGTGTTGAGTTTGAAAGTTGGTTATAGATTTTGGGTACTAGCTCTTTATCTGATAGGTCATTTGTAAATATTTGCTCCCATTCTGTCGGTTGTCTTTTAGTTTTATTGACTGTTTCCTTCAAAAACAAATTTCTAAAGAGAGTGACACCCTGGACATTATCTCATGTGAGGGCCGTTCTCCCACCCTCCTCTGATCACTTACACAGCCTGTCCAAGACCCCAGTGCTGAGCATAAGGAGAGATTGCAGGTGCAGAAGTATGGCACCTGCTACTCCAATAGGACTGTGGGACCAAGTGCTGGATTATGGGGTTCAGATCCAAAGGTGGCAGTTTGAGAGAGCTGGGATCTCAGGGAAGGCCTGGCACATAAATACTTGCTGAATGGATGAGTGAGCAAATAAATAAATAAACAAAGGATTGAGGCTTTAAAGGATTTGGAACAATGATTTATGTTCACAGCTGTGTGGGATTTACCAGTTTATTAAGGTCTTACTTATTGTTATCTCATTTGAGTCCTGTAACAGTCCTATAAGAAAAGCAGGACAGAAATTGTCCTTTTTTCCAGATGATGAGATTGAGTCCCAGAGAGATGACATAACTTTTATTAATCCAGCACACATTTACTGAGTGCTGATTATGTACTAGGACTTGTGCTAGAGGCTAGAGATGCAGAAGTGAAGTACATTAAGTCCAAGATGCTTGGTCTGAAGGAGTAGCTGGAGTGGTAAGCAGTTTTGAAATGATACCAGTGCTGTTAGTGTACTCTGGGGGCATGGAGGCAGGAGTGCATGCTTCTGCCATGCACAGGGAAGGTGAGACTTCATTTGGATCTATAAGGATGAAGATAAGTTTATTAGAAAAGTGTTATAAACAGAAAGAATACATGTCTCAAGGGACAAAGCAAGAAATAACATGACATATTTAAAGTGTGTCATTTGGTATAAAAGTGGCACAGGTTGGTAGGGAGAAGGCTTAGGGGAAGCTAAATTTTAGAGAGTTTATTCTTTGGTTAGTTGGTTCTTTGTCAGGTTAAACAGTTTGGGCTTGCTCTTTAGAGCCATGGGGAACCATGAACGTTTTTGAAACAGGGGAATGATAGCCCTGTGCTGAGCCTTTCCTGGAATGTTCCTGTGTTTATGTTTTGGCTTTTTCTTTTCAAAATTCAGCTCAGGAGCTGCCTCCTATGGGAGGCTCTCCTTGACCATCATGCCTTCAAATTGGGTTGGATGTTAGATGTTTCTTTTGGGCTTCCTGGGCCTAGGCTTCCCTCTGTCTTATGACTTATCTACTGCCTTGTTACCCTGCGTTTACATGCTTTTTCACTCTAATCTGTGGCCACTCAAAAGTCATACCCCTTGTCTGATTCATATTTGTAGTCCCTATACCCAGCACAGGACTTGACCCAGAGCAACGTGCTCAGTAAATATTTGCAGAAGGAATGAATGGGAGGAACTAGGTTCCACCCCAATCCTGAGACAACATTGGAGCAGCTGCAGTACTGGGGTGATTCTGTGGTGTGTGTTTCTTCAGTGATGCTTGGGTGGAGAGTATGTGTGTGAATGGTGGAGTGACCATTAAAGATTGGTGACACTGGAGGTGTGTTCCTGAGTGACCGCAGGTCTCTCTTACAGATGGCTTCAGTGACTGATAGTAAAGCTGGAATGAAAGATGCTTCTGACCAGAATTTTGACTACATGTTCAAACTGCTCATCATCGGCAACAGCAGCGTTGGCAAAACCTCCTTCCTCTTCCGCTATGCCGATGACACCTTTACCCCGGCCTTCGTCAGCACTGTGGGCATTGACTTCAAGGTGAAGACAGTCTACCGCCATGAAAAGCGAGTGAAACTGCAGATCTGGGTGAGTCCTGGGAATCTTGCATGGGATTATCTCAGGGGGTGACTAGTATAAGGGCTGGGAGGTGGGGGCCAATTTGGAACTTCTGGGTGTTATGGCATCAAGCACTAGTGCTGTTGAAGGTCTGGCCCCTGGACTGCCCTTGCTGATTTTATAGAAGTTTCTCTCCTCTGGGGACTCAGTCGCTTCTGCTTCTTAACTGTCTAAGAGGCTTTATCCTGCCCATACAAATGAGTGACCAAGAATCTGGGCTTTGGAGTTAGAAATCTGGATTCAACTTCTAGTTCTGCCACTTATTAATCAGGGAGTCTTGACTAAATTACTTAACCTCTCTAGGCTACCTTTTCCTCCTTGAGGATTATAATAGCATCTATATCATAGGGCTCTTGGTTCTTAGCATAGTTCCTGGAATGTAGTAAATGCACAGTAAATGTTAGCTCCTGTGTCCATAATCTATCACTGCAAATCACTTCAAAATGTGATAGCTTAAAACAACAATAATTCATTATTACACAGTTTCTGTGGATCAAACATTTGGGAGTGGCTTGGTTTCTGTCTTGTGGCCTCTAAGGAGGTTGCAACCAGATATTGGCTCAGGTTGCAGTCATCTGAAGGCTTGACTGGGGTGAAGGATCCCACTCCAAAGCTGCTTACTCATGTGTATCAGGTATTGGCTGTTAGCAGGAGACCTTAGTTCTTTCCCATGTGGTTCTCTCCATGGAGTTTCTTAAGTATCTTCGTGGCATCCCCCAGGGGGAGACAGCCAAGAAGCCAGAGAGAAAGTGGCAATGTCTCTTATTATTTAGCCTTAGAGTAGTCTACTGGTCACTGATTCAGTGTAGGAGGAAAGTAAACAAGGGTATGAATCCTGGGAGGTGAGGATCATTGGGGACCATCTTAGAAGCTGGCCACCACAACTACTATTATTGGTATTTACTACAAATTTATTAGTACAGTGGTACAAATAAATAAATATGTATGTATGTATTTCAGATGATAGAGTAAAATGTAGATCATATACTTTTTAATAATGAATTAGTACCAGGATTGGAAATTTTGAAAATTAGTGATTTAAAGTATTCAAAGCATGTGTTATTTCGCATCTCTCCATTCAACTTGTTAAATGTACATTACTACATTGTGCATATATCTTATTGGCTGTATACAACACTTTTATTTTTATAAATTATCTCCATGTGTTCTTATCTTACAATTAACCCCATGGGGCAGATATTATTTTAATTCACTCCTATTTTACAGAAGAAAAAACCCAGACTCAGTAATTACCTTGCCTTAGATCGACCACACAGTTGCAAAGTGGGATTCCAACTCAGACCTTCTGATGATTCCAAGTTATGTGCTCTTTTCTCTACACTGTGCGTGTTAGGTCTTACAGAGCCCATACTTCCATTTATGATAAAATTAATTATTAATTTGTATAGAGATAAAATTTTGTTTTGTTCAATTAGTCTCTGTTAAAAGTATTGAGGACTTATGAGTTATTAGAGATGTGAGAAGCTAAACAGACTACTTATTTCAGCGGTTCTGGAAGTGTGGTCTCCAGGTCAGCAGCATCGGCATTACCTGGGAATTTGTTAGAAAGGCAAATTCTCGCGCCACTCCTGATACCCACTGAATAAGAAACTCTGAGCTCTGGCCCAACGATGTGTGTGGTATAACAAGCCTTCCACATGGTTCTGAGGCAGGCTAAAATTGAAGAACCACTTTGGTTTAACTGCTATTTGGTTTGCCGATCTTATGGTGAGATTCAATAAGCATTTATTAAGTACCTATTATGTGCCGAGTGCTTCCCCTTTGTGGTCTAACATCCTCTTCACGGCCAATGCACGAGAGATGAGAGCACAGGATACTGGGGCGTGGTGAACAGTACAGGGGGGGAACTGGAGCAAGGCTGTGAAGAGTAGGGAGGGGCGCTGAGAGAGAAATTTGCTGGAGAGGCTATCAGGCAGCAGCTTGAAGGTCAGGGAGACCTTTCACAGCAAACAGAAGTTTCTTGTCATGGGCCAGAGTTTACCTACCTGATGATTGTTGAGAGAGCTGAAGAAACTATTAGAATTTATTTTTATCTATGAACATAAAATCCATGTTTACTAATATTTCCTGTGTGGATTGACATAAATGTCTTCATGTGATCTCCACATCACACGGTCACGTATCCTGAATTCAAAAAGTCTTCAAGTAAGGGAAGACATTCTGCCCTTCTAAGGAATTGGCAGTGGTGGCTCCCTCACTCCTTCATTTATGTTCAGCCATTATGAGCTTTCGCAGTGGATTTACTCATTATACCACCTAATTTAACTGCATAAACCCTCACAATGGATATGTGGTTTTAAAAATGTCCTGCAAAGAAACCTCTGCCTGAAGACGATACTCAGTATAGTGAGCCCAAGTGAGCATGGAAAATGGCTGAACTGATGTTTCTCTGACTCCCAGCACAAGTTCATTGTCAAACATGTTTTGAGGTAAAATCAACGATGATCTAATTAGATCTGACATAGTCAATCACATCGCTTTTGTTAAAACAAAAAAATTAGCAAAGATTTCATGCACGTATGCTTTCCAATAGCAAAAAAAAGTCTGTACTGCTCATAAATACATTAAAATGTAAATATTGAGATATTAGTTATATAATTTTTATATATTTTAACATCTTTTATGTACAGAAGTAGATATGTATGTACATATGATCTAAGTCAATATACAAATATTGTGGGAATGTGTTCACATGGCCTTACTTACAGGGGCTTAAATTTGGAGACCATTGCCAGACAGTGGGGAGCCATAGAAGGGTTTTAACAAGGTCAGATTTGCATTTTAGAAAAATCCCTTGCTTTAGTTTGGAGGATAGATGGAAGCGAGGCAAAGAAGCCAGTGGTTTGGGTAAGTTATAAAGGGCCTGAATTAAGTGTATTAGTCTGGTCAGGCTGTGGTAACAAAAAACCACAGACTCGGTAGGTTAAACAACAGAAATTTATTTTCTCACAGTTCTAGAGACTGGAGGTCCAAGATCAGGGTACCAGCTAGGTTGAAGTCTGGCAAGAGCTCTCCTCCAAGGGTTGTAGGTGGCTGTGTTCACATGGCGCTTCCTTGGTGCTTATGTATGAGAGTAAGCGGGCTCTCTGGCATCTCTTCTTATAAGGACACTAATCCTATCAGATTGGGACCAGACTCTTATGGCCTCAGTTAACCTTAATCACTGACTTAGAATCCCCATCTCCAAATATAGCTGTATCGGGGGTTAGGTCTTCAATGTATGAATTTTGGGAGAATACAGCATTTGGAACATCCTAGTAAGACAGTGACAAAATGACCTAAGGGATGGAAATGAGGAGAGAGATTTGAGAGAGATTTAGGACTAGAATTTACAGAATTGGATGATCAATTAATTGTTTAGGAAGAAGGAGGAACATATATCTACTTATATATACCTACTTACACATATATACTTCTGCAAACAAAAGTTCCGTGATTTTTTTTTTTAAAGCCGTGTGAGCTTTGGTAAGTTACTTTATTTCTGTGACTAGATAATATCCTCAACTGTAAAAGGCTCACAGGTTTGTCGATGGGGGGCTACATGTGATAACATAGTATTGGGCCTGGCATGTGTTAGGAACACAATAAATGTTAGGTTCCTTTTTCCTCTGCTCCTAATACATATGCAAAGGCTGATGGGGTCCCTTCCCAGGTTTTCCATCTGTGGTTCCAGGAGTGCTGGAACAGGACAGGCGCTGTCTGAAGTGTTCAGTTAAATTTCTCCAGCCAGTTTGATCTCTCAGGATTTCAGAAAGCCATTGTCAGGGTGGAAGGTGGAGAGGGAACAAGAGGAGGTTCTGAGCACTGCTGAGCAGGACCATTCACAAAAGGAGTTTCTCTCATCTCTGGAGGATGTTGGATGATGAAGGCATTGGTAGTGCTTCGTTCCCTGGGGTCTTTGGCTGCATGAGAGGTTAATTATTGTGGATCAGAGAAGAGAATCTTACTGGGGTGGTGGGGGTAGGGGAGATGTCTCATTATTAGAGAGTAAGAGCATGCACAGGTGTGAAGGGAGAGAGACTTGGTAACTCCACAGCAACAGACCTGACTAGAGGCCATTTACTGCTGGGTGCTAGTTGCCAAGCAACCGCTGGAGGCCTGTGGGAAGAGAGGAGTAGGAGAGGGCCTTCCACTACTTCCATTTGGGGCTCACTGCAGGGACTCTTGGGTCTGGTGCTGGTTAAGGGAAGAATCGGGGTCTGTAAGAGGACTGAGCTGCCCTAGGACTCTGGAGTCCTGGGTTTCAGTCCTGGCTCTGCCCTCTTGTCATATGATCTGGAGGGACCCTTCTCCTCCATGGGCCTGTTTCCCTAACTGTCAAAGGGAGAAAATAATCCTTGCTCTTCCTGCCTCCTAAATTGTTAGGAAGATCAAGTGAGGAAATGCAAAGGAAAGCCTAAAGAGAACTCTGAAGCCTTGAGGAGATCAGGGGATTATGGATGTTTTCCGCCATGTGAATTCTTTTTGTATGTGATTTCAGTTGTTCTTTGTATCTTTCCTACCTTCCCTCTGATCCAAGGAGGTAGTTATCTCTGTAAAGAATGGGTGTTTGAGGTTGGAGATGTGAAGTTCCTCATGTGGAGCCAAACTGTAAATTTCATTCTTTAATTCATTCAGTAGACATTGTGCCAGGCATTGTACTGTGGGGAAACAGTCTTCCTGCTCCCATGGAGTTTACCCTCTAGGAGGGGAGATAGACACTAAGTATATGAATAAAAAATACCTAATTTGGGGGCACCTGAGTGGCTCAGTCAGTTAAGCCTCGGACTCTTGGTTTTGGCTCAGATCATGATCTTGGGGTCATGAGATTGAGCCCCACATCAGGCTCCATATTCAGCATGAGTCTGCTTGGGATTCTTTCTGTTTCCCTCCCCCCTGCCCCTCCCCTGCATGCATGCTCTCTCTCTCTCTCTCAAATAAATAAATTAATTAAAAAATCTTTTTTTAAAAGATTTTATTTATTTATTTGTCAGAGAGAGAGCAGAAGCAGGGAGAACTGCAGGCAGAACAGGCAGAGCATCCAGAGGAAGAAGCAGACTCCCCACTGAGCAAGGAGCCTGATGTGGGACTGGATCCCAGGACCCTGTGATCATGACCTGAGCCGAAGGCCGATGCTTAACCGACTGAGCCACCCAAGTGTCCCAATAAATAAAATCTTTTGAAAAAACTAATTTTATCTGTGGTAAGGAAAAGAATAGACTTGTTTCAAACTCTGGCACTGGAACTCAGAACTCTGAAATCACTGAAATGTGACTTAAATCTCATCCCTATGATTGCAGCTGGAGTTCAGGGTCGAATTCTATTCACAACTTAAAAGGCTAGCTTTGTTGATGACCTTCACCACATCAGTTCACCTCAGGACTATCTCTGTCAGGAGACATGATAGCAGGGGTCTCTGTTGTGGAAAGACAGTATCTCCTCCTATTCCCACCAGTGCCTGTTCCTACCAGTGAGGCTTTTTTGGTGCCTTGCATGTCCAGAAGACTTTAAAGATAGGAGTGCTTCATATGTCTGGGGTTATTTGTATATAAATTGGGAAAGGACTGGCTGGCCCGCCCAACATTCTTCTTGTTTTATTCCCACCAGTGCGTATTCCTACCAGTGAGCCTTTTTTGGTGCCCTGCATGTCCAGTAGACTTTAAAGATAAGAGTGCTTCATGTGTCTGGGGTTATTTGTATATAAGTTGGGAAAGGACTGGCTGGCCCACCCAACATTCTTCTTTGATTGTTTAAGAACTCTGTTTAAAAAAAAAAAAAAAAAAAGAACTCCGTTTTGTGAAGGACTTATAGGCCACTGTCCTTACTCCTGGGCCTATCCTGGTATCACAGTTTTCCATCATCTTTCTTTCTCTGCAACTCATTCTTCTGAAGCCCTTCATTACTACAGTGCTTCTGTGTACCGCCATTATTCTATTTGTTGTGTTGGTGATGATGTGGGAAGGATAAAATGTGTGAAGCACTAACATAATGCCTGGCACAGAATAAACACTCAACAAACAGTAATTTTTGTTAAGGTTCCAGGGTGATCAAGAAATGATACTCCTTTTCTTCCCTCCTTAAGTTTGGAACCAAGTGAGAGATAAATGCGGGAGTCAGAGAGATGAGGAGTAACGTGACAGCCTTATTACTGGTAAAAGCTAGGATGAAGAACCTGGTCCAAGTCTTCAGGGAAGTGGAACTTGCTAATACTTCACTCTGGAGTCAGGTAGATGTAGAAACCTATCACAGGCCAACAGGGGCCAGCTGCAGTTAGCTCATGCAATGTGCATCCAAGGTCAAAGTCCTTGTGGCCCAGCCTTACAATGCTTCAGGCCTAAAGCATCCCACCCAGGTCTGCATTAGATGCCTCCATCTCCACGTTCAGTCTTCCTCATGGAGGGGGGAGGGTCCCTCCTCCAACAGCTTTTTTTATAATTGAAGAGATAGATAAAGGTAAGCATTCACTCCAAAGGGAAGTTGGGCAGAATAATGAAAGTTGGGAAAAATAGAAGTCTTAAGAGATTTCCTGGGAATCCTGAATTCTACAATAATAACTTCCTATGTCACCAGGAGTGGAGAATAAGATGAGATGAGATAGGGCTGTTGGGAAGTCAGCTAGGTTCACTTAGTAGCCAATTACCTTATTCCCACACAGCTACCTTGATGAAATTTAGGTTACCACTTGGCTTTCAAGTCACTTATAAATAAGAAAAGTAGTGAATATTAGATTGGGGAATGTCAAAGACTTATATCTTAGAACCAGTAATATAAGAATGCAGTAAATATGGAGTGCCTGGGTGGCTCAGTCAGTTAAGTGTCCAACTCTTGATTTTAGCTCAGGTCATGATCTCAGGGTCGTGAGATTGAGCCCTGAGTAGGGCTCGATCCTGGGTGTGGAGCTTGGTTAAGATTTCTCTCTTCTCTTCCTCTCTCCTTGCCCCTCCCTGCCCTGCTCTCTCACTTGCTCTAAAAAAAAAAAAAAAAAAAAAAAGGGCAATAAATGTAATGGAGCTTAGGAATGTGGGGAAATATAATCATATTAGAAACCTACATTAAGAAGGATTATGGCTCCTTTTTTTTTTTTTTAAGATTTTATTTATTTATGACAGAGAGGGCAAGGGAGGGAACACAAGCAGGGGGAGCTGGAGAGGGAGAAGCAGGCTCCCCACTGAGCAGGGAGCCCAATATGGGGCTCGATCCCAGGATGCTGGGATCATGATCTGAGCCGAAGGCAGCAGCTTAATGACTGAGAGACCCAGGCACCCCACAATTGTGGCTCTTAAGCAGTCTTTTAACAAATATTTACTATGGCTGACATTGGGGATAGAGAAATTAATACAGAGAGTGACACATTCTCTGCTCTCCAGAACTAGTGAGACTGGATTTACCTCTAAGCTCCAAAAGTGAAATAAAATGAGTAGCATAGTTCTCTTGATCTTGTTAAGGGAAACAAACTAGGAGATCAAGAGAGAGACTTTTTCCAAAAATTTAAGTATATATAATAATGGGTTATTATATGAGATTGGGCAGCTGTCTCATGGACGTCTGTATTAGTTTCCTATTGCTGCGCTAACAAATTACCACAAACCTGGTGGCTTAAAACAACGCAGATTTATTATCTAGAGTTCAGACGTTCAAGATTGGTGTCAACTTGGTTAAAAATCTAAGTGTTGGTGGGTATGTTCCTTCTGGTGGTTCTAGGGGAGAATCCGTTAACTGGCCTTTTTCAGCTTCTAGAGGCCACTTGCGTTCCTTTGCTTGTGGCCCCTGCCTCCATCTTCAAAGCCAGAGATGCAACACCTTTTTTTTTTTTTTTAAAGATTTTATTTATTTATTTGATATAGAGAGAGATCACAAGCAGGCAGAGAGGCAGGCAGAGGGAGAGGGGGAAGCAGGCTCCCTGCTGAGCAGAGAGCCTGACGGGGAGCTCGATCCCAGGACCCTGAGATCATGACCTGAGCCGAAGACAGAGGACTTAACCCACTGAGCCACCCAGGCGTCCCCAGAGATGCAACATCTTTTGATCTCTCTCTTGCTTGCTCTCTGACCTTCCTGCTTTTCTCTTACAAGGACCCTTATAATTATCTCAGGCTGACCTGAATAATCAGGATAACCTCCCATCTCCAAACCTTAATTTAATGCTATTTGTGAAGTCCCTTTTGCCATGCAAGGTAACATATTCATAGGTTCTGGGGATTAAGATGTGAGTATCTTTTGGGGCGCTGTTGTTCTGACTACCACAGCATCTGTTGATAACATGGAAAAGATCTATTGTACACATGAAACTAATATTACATAGTATGTTAACTGGAATTTATCTATTTATTTATTTATTTTTGAGAGTGAGAGAGCTTGTGCATGCACAAGGGGCAGGGAGGGGCAGAGGGAGAGAGAAAATCATAAGCAGGCTCCACACCCAGTGCAGAGCCAGACATGGGCTCTATCTCACCACCCTGAGATCATGACCTGAGCTGAAATCAAGAGTTGGATGCCCAACGAACTGAGCCACCCAGGCACCCCATTAACCAACTAGAATTTAAATAAAAACTACAAAAGAAACAAAAACAAACAAAAAGGACACCTGGGTGGCTCAGTCATTAAGCATCTGCCTTTGGCTCAGGTCATGATCCCAGCGTCCTGGGATAGAGTCCCACATCAGGCTCCTTGCTCAGCGGGGAGCCTGCTTCTCCCTCTGCCTGCTGCTCCCCCTACTTGTGCTCTCTCTCTCTCTGACAAACAAACAAACAAATAAATAAATAAAATCTTTTAAAAAGCAAACAATAACTAGCTAGAAGTGATAGAAGCAAAAAAATAATAACAGTAACACGGAAAAAGATCTACTATAAATGTTCCCTACTCTTTAAAGCTCTAACTTGGGTTCTCTTGCCTCCGGTGATCGTCCCCTCTGCTAACTGCCTGAAACAGGTACTGTTTGCATCTTAGGCTCGCACCACCCGCAGAGAGTACCTGTCACTTTGTTAGGTGCCAACCAGCCTATGAGGTCAGAGCTCATCACATCTCAGTTTCCTGTTTTACACATGAGGAGGCTGAGGTCCAGAGAGAGATGCAGACTTTACTAAGGGCCCAGAGGGAGGTTTCTTAACACATTTCAGTACTCTTCCTACCACTTCAGGAAGGTGAAATCTGGCCACCTGAACATAGACTGGGGACCCACAAAAGCACTGGTGGGCAGCACAGAGGAGGCTGGAGGCTGAACAGGGATGCTGGCACTCTGACGGGTCCCTGTGGCTCTAGGAATATGGAGACAGTTCCTGAGTACAGCATCTCATACTTAGCTCTTACAATAATCAGAATTGATTTTTCTAGGCAGCAAGTTTCCTGGTGTGGCTGCAGAGACATGTTGACACTTTCATCTCCCCAAAGCCTGTAGGAACCAGCTGCTGGAAAGGTTTAATCTGATTTTTAAATCACAACAAAGACTATGGGAAGTCAAATCAGAATCACAGGCATAGTCTGCCTTTGTGATTTGCAAATGAATTAACCAAAAGGCATTATTGACTATGCGAGGGGCTCCCATTCTTTGGGGCCACTACCCCCTTACCAGGGGTTCTACTTCATAAATTGGTGTGGGAGAAAAATAAATACCAACGAGCCATTTGTGTACTCATTCATTCAATAAACCTGTACCTATTATGTTCCAGGCACTGTCATAAGGGGACAAATAAACAGCTACAATACAATATGAATGATATAATAAAGGGATAAAGAAAGTGCTGTAGGAAAGAGAAAGGAGCTGTTATCTCTGCCTGGGGAAGTTATTTTTCGCTTTACAAAGGAGGGGACACTTGAGTTGGGTCTTGGCAAATGAGTCAGTTTTTCAGGTTCATGCTGGGGAAGATCTTTACAAGGAAAAGAAAAGATATTTGCAAAAGCATGATCGCTTTTAAGGACCCATCATATGCCTGGCTGTGGTAGGTTCTGCAGGGACCGGTGAGACAACATCCGTACCTCTAAGGGGCACTCAGGGCAGTAAGACAGATACGACATGTATACAAATGTCAGTGATGCTATAGACATGAATGATGCCTCGAGAGGTACAGAACGTTTTAAGGGAGTTCAGAAAGGGAGTGCTCCCTCTCAGCTTGAGAGCATCAGGGAGGGTTTCATGGAGGAGGTGGCCTTATTGTAAGGAGAGTCAGGTCCAGCAGATAATAACATCCTCCAAGGCAGGGCTATCTCTCTCGTTCGTCTAGTTCTGTGGTCCGGGCTGACCTCAGTTTTTGACTCAGTGGCAGTGTTCTGACATTGCCTGGAACGATTTGCATGTTCAGGAAGTTGTGCAGTGAGCGTGTCCTTAGGAGCAGAGGCGTGGGGTGAGCCAGGCCCATGCTCCAGACCCATGTCTGCCATTGTTACCTTGTTAAGTCTTGTTACCTTCCTGTGCTTTGCTTTCTTCTTTCTTAAATAAGGAGAATTTTAGTAACACCTACATAGGGTTGAGAGAAGGAAATAAGATAATGCTTAACATAGTCCCTGGCATGTAGTAAATGATCATTAGTTGGTAGTTGTTGTTTTTATTAACTCTTGTATCCTCGGGCATTGATTTGTGGCACCAGAAGTCTGGATGTGATCTCAGCAGCATCTCTTTTAGGAATCGATGAACATCCACCTGAATTCTTTCTTTGAGTCCTGACTGAGTCCAGGATGGTTGGTGGCTGACCCCTTTGGCAGAGCTGTGCCCTCATGGCAACTGCCGTTTAGCTGGGGAGATAAAACAATTTAGAAAACCGTAAAAACCTGAAATGTGTGATGCAGAGTGAATGCAATGGAAATTTGAAGGAAAGAGTTCAGTATTGGAAAGAGTGGGTAAGAAAGGCTTCTGGAAGGAAGACAGGGTGGGGGGGCATTCATTACAGGTCAGAGGAAGAGGGAGCGGTGTCATGGAGACATCCCGAGCAAGGGGGTTGACATTAAGGGAAGGCACGAGTTGTAGTGCGCTTTGGGCAGTGTTTTTCCGGTGAGGTGATTGGACTCCCCCGAAATCTACCAGTCATAGCTCCTGCCTCTGCTTCCTACACCATGTGGTGTAGCCATTCCCTCCACAAGAAACAGAAGGAATGGCAAATTCAGAAGCCCTGAGGCCCTGAGGCAGGGGTATTCCTGGCACATTCCAGGAATAGCAAAGGAGGAGAGTTGGAACAGGGGGACAGCAGTCAGAGAGGCCAGAGAGTTGGTGGGAGGGACAGATTGTGGAGGCCCTTAGCGGTCTTTGTAAAAACTTGGGTTTCTTAAAAAAATTTTTTTTTAATTTGAGTATAGCTGACACAGAATGTTACATTAGTGTCAGGTGTACAACATAGTGATTCAACTTCTCTATATGTTATGCTGTGCTCCCCACAAGAGTAGTTCCCATCGTCACCATAGAGTGCTATCATAATGTCACCAACCTTATTCCCTATGCTGCGTCCTTTATTCTAATGACTTATTTATCTATAACTGGACTTTAAAAACAAACAGCTTTACTGATGTATCATTGATACACAAGAAACGGTACATTTTTAATGGATCCCATTTGATGAATTTGGACTTAGGCAAACGTGTGAAACCATCACCACAATCAAGATAATAGACAAATTCATCACATCTAAAAGTTTTCTTGTGTCTCCTTCCCCACATCTTTTTTTTTTGGTGGTGGTAGTTTTAACATGAGATTTACCCTTTTAACAAAATTTTAAGTGCACAGTACAGTATTATTAATTATAGGCACTATAGGCACATCAGATCTCTAGAACTTACTCATTTTGTGTAACTGAAACTTTACACCAATGAAACAACTCCCCATTTCCCCCTCCTCCCAGCTCTTGGAAACCAACCAATATTCTATTCTCTGCTTCTTTGAATTTTACTACTTTAGTTATGTCATATAAATAGAACTATGCAGTATTTGCCTTTCTGTGATTGGCTTATTTCATGTGGCATAATGTCTTCCAGGTTCATTCATATGTCGCAAATGGCAGAATTTCCTTTTTTCAAAGGCCGAGTAATATTTCATCGTATGTGTATACTACATTTTCTTTATCCATTCATCTAGCAATGGACATCTGGGTTGTTTCCATATCTTAGTTTTTGTGAATAATGCTGCAGTGAACATGGGATTGCAGATACCTCTTTGAGATTCTGATCTCAGTTCCTCTGGGTACATACCCAGAAGTGGGATTGCTGGATCATATGGCAGTTCTATCAAAGGACTTGAAAAGACGTTTCTCCAGAGAAGACATGCGAATGGCCAACAGGTATATGAGAAAGGCTCAGCGTTACTAATCATCAAGGAAATGCAAATCAAAACCATAAGGTATTACCTCACATATGTTGGGATGGCTATTATAAAAAAAATAACAAGTGTTGGTGAGGATGTGGAGGAATTGGAATCATTGTTCCACTGTACACTTTTCTAACCTTGTGCACTGTTGATGGGAATGTAGGTGCGGCCACTATGGGAAACCGTCTGGAGATTCCTCAGAAAATTAAGGAAAGTCTTTAGGTTTTACTCAGAATGAGTTGAGAGGGTTTTGAGCAGAGGAATTACATGATCTGACTAACATTTTAAAAATCAACTTTACTTTTGGATTATTTTAGATTTATAGGAAATTTGCAAGGAGAGTACAGCAAGTTCTCATATTTCCTTCACCCAGTTTCCCTAATATTAACATCTTACATAACCATGGTGCATTTGTCAAAACTAAGAAATTATTGTTAACTAAACTATGGACTTTATCTAGATTTCACTAGTTTTCAAATAATGTCCTTTTATTGTTCCAGGGTCCGATTCATGTTATATTTGATAACATATTGTAAAAGTTGAGATATAATTCATATCTCATAAAATTCATCCTCTTAAAGTATACAGTTAATGATTTTTAGTATTCCCGAAATTGTGCAACCATCACTACTAACTCTGGAATATTTTAGTGACTTACACCTCAATATTTAATAGGATTGCTCTGAGGAAGGATTATGACTGTTTCAAGGATAAATTATAAACAAAGGGCAGAAGCAGGGAGGATCAGTTAGGATTTGTAATAATCCAGGCCAGGAACGATGTGGCTGGAAGTAGAGTGGTAATCGTGGTGGTCGTTTAAAGTGGTCAGATTCTGTGTATATGTTGAAAATATTGCTGACAGGATTTGGTGATGAATTGAATGTGGGGACAGAAGGAAGAGGAGGAGTCAGGGATGATGCTGAGGGTTTGGGCTGAGTGACCAGAAGGTCAAAGATCCCTCTGACATAGAAAGGAAGACTGCAGGGAGGACAGGATTTGAGGAGATGACTGGGGCTGAGTTTTAGTTATGTTAAGTTTGAGATGCCTCTTGGAAAACCGAGTGGAGATACAGAATAGACTGTTGGATGAATGCGTCTGCAGTTCAAAGCAGAGGCCTTGGCTGGAGATCTAAATTAGCAAGTCATCAGCATAGAGGTGGTGTTTCAAACCATGAAGACAAATAAAATCAACAGATAGCAAGAACACAGAAAGAAGAAAAGTTCTGAGGACTGAGCCCGGAGACATTCCAACACTAAAATGTTTGGAAGATGAGTAAGAAGCAGCGAAGGAGGCTGAAAAAGAGCAACTGAAAAGGGAAAGTTTGGTGTCTTGGCAGCCAAAGTAGAGATAGAGTTTTTTGGAGGAAGGAGAGACCAACTGTGTCAAATGCTACTGCTAGTCATGAATGTGAGGCCTGGGAATCGACTTCGGGATTTAGCAACATGGAGTTCAGTGGTCACCTTGATATGAGCTGTCTGCGGAAATAGTGGGGACGAAAGCCTAATCAGAGTGGGAGAAGAGAAAACAGACCAAGTATGCATGGCACTTTCAAGGCTTTTGCTCTTAGGAAAAGGAGTCAAATGGGTGGTAGCTGAAGGTGAAGGGGGGTGTGAGTCAGAAAAGTTTTGTGTTTTTTCTAAGGTGGTAGAAGTACTGGTATGTTTGTGTGCTGGTGGAACAATCCAATAGAGATCAACCAACTAAGCAACCAACAAAGAAACAAAAACACAAAACTGATGCTACAGGAGAGAGGGGAGGATTGCTGGGATAATATCCTTGAATTAATGAGAGTGGCATCACAAGCAGGGGGTGAGCCCTTGCTAGGAGAACAGACTGTGCAGCCGCATCAACACGGGAGGAAACAGAGATTATGGGCACAGGTATGGCTAGGGGCTACATGTGCTGGTGGGAATTCTCCTGATACAATTTTCTGATGAAGTAGAAAGCAAGGTCATCAGCTGAGAGTGAGGATGGGGGGCAGGAAGTGTGGAGATTTGAGGAAGAGGAGAGTATCATCTAGGAAGGCAGAAGAGTGAACAGACTAGGGAAATTAATTTGATTGCTCATTAACATTAAGGCTCCACTTGAAATTAGTGATTATAAATTTAAATTCATGAATTCATGAATTTGAAGCATGGTTATGTGTTTCTTTCCTACCATGTTTTGCTTTGTGGATACAGTCATAGAATAGGCAGAGAGTTGGATTTAATGAAAGTATTGTTTTGCCAAGTATGGACAAAGCAATAGAAGGCCAGGGGAGGCAGGAGTGTGTGCAGGGAAGTCACTGTATAATTGGCCATAGGATTCAAGCCGGGCAGAGAGGGAGGTGATGACATAAGGGGGATAGAGGACAGTGAAAAGATCATGGGGGTTGATGACCATTAAAGGAATGAATTAGAAAGATCATAGAGATCTGAAAATGGAAGGCTGGAAATGACTATTGGCAATGACAAGGTACAGGGTATGATGATGAGGGTGAGTGGCTGAGCTGGGAGGGGTTAGACATGAACGTCACGGGGGGAAAGAAGCTCAAGGAGAAAAGAGCCCAAGATGTTGGAAGGCTCATCTCTGCAGACATTGAAATCTCCAGAATAACAAATGAACCAGGAATTGTTGATTGGTCAGTAGACAGATAACTGGGTGGCATAGTGTCATGATGTGAGATTCAAAGCTGGAGGTGTTTTGATTTTTGAAGGAGGAAAAGAAAATGATCTGGAAGCAGGGGTGAAAAGCAGCAATATCTATTCTACCTCCTGGCCTAGAGATTCAAAGGTGGTGAGGGAGGAAGCAACCATCAGTTTGGAGGCTTTAGGGGAAGGTGTATCCTCAGGAAAAGCCAGGTTTTGGTCACCATTCAGAGAAGAGGAAAAAAGAGATTTCTCTAATGACTGACTTTGGGTTTCAGAAGGCCCAAGAGAAGTGTCAGCGGGGAGGGTTTAGGATTGGAAAAGATAAAGCGCAGAGCTGTATGGGATTCAGAGTCCAGAAATCAAGGATGGCTTGAGAAACTTGGGCTGCTTGTCGTGGCTGATGTGAATAGAGGAATAAAAGGTACAACATAAAAAATTAAAATGCAGACAGATGGCACCAAGATAGACAGTGGTTATGGAGCAAGGGGGAATAGGGCCTTGCTTTCTCTTGATCCCTGCTTTTAGAGGTCAAGAGGCTAGTGCAGGGGCCCTTGGGTGGTTCAGTCGATTAAGCATCAGATTCTTTTTTTTTTTTAAGATTTTATTTATTTATTTGAGAGAGAGAGAGTGAGCACAAGCAGAGGAGCAGCAAAGGGAGAGGGAGAAGCAGGCTCCCCACTGAGCAAGGAGACTGATGTGGGGCTCGATCCCAGGACCCTGGGATCAGGGCCTGAGCCAAAGGCAGACGCTTAATCGACTGAGCCATCCAGGCTCCCCAAGCATCTGATTCTTCATTTCAGCTGGGTCATGATATCAGGGTTATGGGATAGAGTCCTGCATCTGGCTCCATACTCAGTGGGGAGTCTGCTTAGGATTCTCTCTTTCCCTCCCTCTGCTCCTCCCCCCATGCACGTGCTCCCCGCCCCCCAAGCAAATAAGTAAATCTTAAATAGGAAAGAGGCTGGTGGAGGTGCCATTCTTACTTGGAATGCATCCCTCTCGATTTCACACATCAATAATTATTGTGGCAATAAAGCCCCAGCTACCATTTATGTAAAATATCCTCACCTGTGACATGGGGCTAATAGCTCTCACAGGGCTGGTGTGAGCTGCCAGTGGCACTGGCTGATGGCCATCTGTACTCAGTGCCTTTTTAAAAAAATATTTATATGTTTTAAGTAATCTCTACCCCCAGTGTGGGGCTCAAACTCATGACCCTAGGATCAAGAGTCGCATGCTCTGTCAACTGAGCCAGCGAGGCACCCCTGTGCTCAGTACTTTTATCAACCCATTTCATCCTCACAAAACCCTGTGAGCTAGGTACTGTTACTGTCCCTATTTTACAGATGAGTAAACTGAAGTCCAGAGAAGTTAGGTCGCTTACTTCAGTTCACATAGATAGCAAGTGGCAGAGTCCAGATTTGAATTGAGGTCTGTCTTCAAAACCTCTGTATGTCCTATGCCCTGTTCCCCTCCCCTCCTTCTTATAGCTTCACATGGGTAAGGGCTTGGGTGCTTAGAAAATACTCAATAGATGGTGAAAATGTGGCTAAAAGTTGTAGTTTATTCAGAAGCGACTATATATTGTGCAAATGCTCTCCATGCATTTTTCAAAAAATCATTACAACTATAATGCACAGAACAAATGAGAGAACTAAGACTCAAAAGTTAAGGAACTTGACCAAATCTTACTTATTGGTAAATGGCACAGCTGGGATTCAAAATTAGGGCCATCTGCTGCCAGAGCCTGTATTTTTTTTTTAAGTCTTATTTACTTATTTGAGAGAGAGAGCATGCGCACGAGTGAGTGGGGAGAGGGACAGAGGGAGAGAATCTTTAAACAGACTCCCCGCCGAGCATGGAGCCCCACTCAGGGCTCCATCCGGGCTTGATCCCACCACCCATGAGATCCCATGAGATCATGACCTGAGCTGAAACCAAGGGTCAGATGCTTAACCGACTGAGCCACCCAGGTGCCCCAGATCGCCTGTATTCTTCTCAGAGCCAGCTCCCCTCCGTCTTCCCACTGCCCTATGATACCGCAAGGAATTCAGGGGTGGTAGGGGGCCAATATCATGGCTGAAATTTGGAGCCTCGAAGCAAACACCCAGAAAGAGATGGGTTATGTGTTGTAAACTATCTCCTCTTAGTTTTCCAGCTGCCCTCCTTCTGCTCCCTCTCTCCACACCCCTGCAACTCCACAGGTGATTCTGATGGGCATCCAAAGTTGTGCAACACTGATATATAGGTATGTAAGTGACTTGGCACTTAGCATAGTAGTGTGTAAGGAGCTGCTGCACGTCCTGGCAGAGTGAAAGGAAGGGTGTGGCTGGGTTAGTTCAGCAATGGTAGAAGCAGAATAAAAACACGGAACCAGCAATGTGAAAAGTAATGATGTCTCTGAACCCCAGTTTCCTCAGCTGTAAAATAGGAATAATATTAGTGGCTACTTCTCAGTAGTGCAGTAAAGATTAAATGAGACAATATAAGGAAAGGACCTAACATGGTGCCTGTAACATATTTGGTGTTCAATAAACTTGCCCAAAGCCACCTGGTTGAGTGTAGAGTTGGGATAAGTTCATGAGTGTTTTATTGTGCCACACTATTGTGCCTGATCTTGGTTACTGCCATTTCAAAGCCTGTGAGGCGTGGGATTTACAGGGTAGAGTCCATCAGCAGAGAAATTGGATATAAGTCATGGACCTTTTACCCCCAGTTTCAGTGAGGAATAGAGAGAGCAGCGGGGCTCTGCTTCTAAAGATGCCCAGTTGCCTTCAAAGCCTTCAAAGTTTCTCCCAGCTTGCTTGGGTCCTGCCTGATGGGTCGCTAAGGGCAGGAGCGGGAGGAGGAGGGCCATGCTATTGAGGATTTATAATTCCTTCCTTCTGCGGTCTCCCCTTTCCCCCACACCGTTGCCCCACACCTTGGGTTGCCAGGGGACAGCTGGAAACTCTTATCCTGTCTGTACTCCTGTGCTGCTCCCCTTCCTCTGTGAAGTCTGTCAGCTCTGTGCTAATGACGCAGAGGCTCTGAGCTCAGGCCCCTGTGTGGAGGACGACAAGAGGGCGAAAGGATGGGAGGTGAAGGCCAAGGTAATATCTATACTCCTTCTCTTTTTGAGCCTCTACCTCAAAACTGAGGGTCCCCCTTTTTTCCTCTCAGCTTTTGTCTTAGTCATCCAGGTGTTCATGCGAACGCTCGATCAATTCTGTCTCCCAAATTTCCCTCCTTGGTTCTGCTCCGTGAACATTTATCTAGGGTTAACTGTAAGCCTCCCTTCTGCCACTTTCCTACCTCAGATTCTTCTTACTTTCCCCCTTAGACTGTAGCGGCAACCCGAGCGGCTCCCCCTGTCCCAATCTTGCTCGCTCCATATGCTCTCTGATTACAGTCACTCCACTGCTTAAAACCCAGAAAGGGCTATCTACTGATACCCAATAAATTCCTTTTCCTGGCACTCCAGGCCCTTTGTTGCCTTGCCAGCTCCATCTTCAGTTACTCACCCTTGAGGCAGTCCACACTCTACCCATGTGTTCTCCAAATGCTCAATCCAGACACAGGATGCAGTTTAAAAAACGGGTGCCTGGGTGACTCGGTTGGTTAAAGCCTCTGCCTTCGGCTCAGGTCATGATCTCAGGGTCCCGGGATCGAGCCCCGCATCGGGCTCTCTGCTCAGCAGGGAGCCTGCTTCCCCCTCTCTCTCTGCCTGCCTCTCTGCCTACTTGTGATCTCTCTCTCTGTGTCAAATAAACAAATAAAATCTTTAAAAACAAACAAACCAAACGAAGTTTACTTTTAGAATAGTTTTAGGGGCACCTGGGTGGCTCAGTTGGTTAAGCATCTGCCTTCAGTTCAGGTCATGATCTCAGGGGCCTGGAATAGAGCCTCTCAGCTGGCTCCCTGCTCAGTGGGAAGTCTGCTTCTCCCTCAGCCCCTCCCCCTGCTCGCGCTCTCTCTCCCTTCCTCTCTCTCTCTCTCAGATAAATAAATAAAATCTTAAAAAAAAAATAGAATAGCTTTAGACTGACAGAAAAATTACAAAGACAGCACAAAGAGTTCTCATTTACCCTGCACCCAGTTTCTCCTATTATTACCATCCTACATTAATATGGTACATTTGTTCTAAAGATAACCAATATTGATACCTTGTTATTAACCAAAGTCCAGAGTTTATTCCAAATTTCCTTAGTTTTTACCTAATACCCCTTTTCTGTTCCAGGATCCCATCCAGGATTCCAGACTGCATTTAACTGTAATGCCTGCTTAGGTTTCTCTTGGCTGTGAGTGGTAGGACGGATTTTATCGCATCTTGCTTTCCCTTTCCCTAGGAATTACCTTCCCCTCTCTTTCCCCCTCATCCCTTGACCCCATTTTCCACCAGAAAAATTTGGCTTTAAAGGCTTAGTTTAAATATAACCTCCTCTGGAAAACCTTCCCTGACCCACCTCACCCCTAGCCCGGGTTAAGGGCCCAGCCTTTACTTCCTACACTTACCAGCTGTACTGCAAGGGTTTGGGACTCAGTTTTCCTCCCAGACCGCAAGTTCCCTGAGGGCAGGGTCAGGTCTGATTCAGGTCTACAATTCTATTGCCCAGCAGGGCCTGGCAAAGAGTAAGCATTTAAGAGAGCTTGGCAAAATGGAAGTCAGTGCTCAGGCAGTGGCTTTATACTTCTCCGAGTCAAGGCCCGCCATTCTCCCTGCACCTGGCAAGTCCGACCCTTCTTTTGGCCCCGTATTAAGTTTTGCTTCCCTCAGCAACCTCCTCTGGTCAATTCTGCCCCTCGGTGGCTGGAGATCAGAAGCTCCTCTTCATTTGGCCCCTCTGTAGAACAGCCATATTGCTTTCTCACGTGCTTTCCTCTCAGAGCTACGTGGACACCAGTCCAGTTAGATCACTGGATACATCGGTGATCTCATTTGATCCTGAGAGGTGGTCTTGTCATCCTCATCGGACACAGGAGGACACTGAGGCCGGGAGAGGTGGAGTGTTTGTACTTCTCCAAGGTCACACAGCTGGTAAATGGGTTAAGTGAGGCTGGAACCCAGGCGTTCGTGACCCACCTTTAAACCTGGGCTCTTCTCACTGGATCACAGTGTTCCTACATAGAAAAAAATGAGATCTAACCCCAAGGAACAATTCAGTGCTGTCTTGGAGCCATCCTGGGATATCCCTGCCTCCTCCACGGGCACTGTTTCAAAGAGGACTCCAGGGGCACCTGAGTGGCTCAGTGGGTTAAAGCCTCTGCCTTCAGCTCAGGTCATGATCCCGGGGTCCTGGGATCGAGCCCCGCATCGGGCTTCCTGCTCGGCAGGTAAGCCTGCTTCTCCCTCTCCCACTCCTCCTGCTTGTGTTCCCTCTCTTGCTGTCTCTGTCTCTGTGTCAAATAAATAAATAAAATCTTAAAAAATAAAAAATAAAGAGGACTCCAGGCTGAACCCTTCAGTTTCCTCATCTAGGACTTGGGGAGGAAGAGATGAGGGAGGCAAGAGAGAAGAGAAAGAGCGAATAGAGGAAATCAGAGGTGATTCTAAGGTTGGACATTGTGTCCAGGTTCCTGGGAGGTACCATTTTGTGAGGAGAGAAAAATGTTCTCTCAGGATACTGTCCTCCCCCACCACTGTGTTGCTGTGTCAACTGATTGAGCCCAAAGGCTGGCCTGGAAATTTACCACCAGTGGAGGCATAATTAGCCTTTTAATTTCCTTCCAGCGGAAGTTTGCTCAGGTAGTTACCAGCCCTGTTTTCTTGGGCTCCTCCCTCTTCTCACTTTCCCACACCTCCAGCTCTCCGGGAATCTGCCTGCTCTGAATATGGCACCAGGGGAGGAACAGCAGATAATTGAGGGCAAGCTGTAAATTAAATGAACATGACTAATGTTTATGCTGAGCTTTACAGCTGCACAAGCCCTGTCACAACACTTATTTTATCCTCCTAGCAATGCAGGGGAAAAGATATTACTATCATCCCCATTTTGCAGCTAACAGATCAACTCAGAAAGTCAGATAACTGGTCTAAGTTTACACACCAGGAAGTGACAGCTGGAATTTGATCTCAGATGTGTTCGACCCCCAAATCCATCCTCTTACTGCTGCCCCTCACAGTACCTACTCGTTAAATGCTTATGATGTTTAATTAAGTGACAAATAGGTGCTGAAGATACACTAAAATTAGGGGGATGATGAGGATGAGGATTTTAAGAGGCTTCTTGGAGGAGGTGATCCCACCTCTGAGATGGGAACAGAACTGATTACCAATATATGGGATTTAAAAAAGTATGGGTTTTTTTTATTTTTGGGTCTTGTTTCCAAAGGGATTTAAAGTGGTAAAGAAAGGTTAGACAGAATGAAGAACTTCATCTTTTTTTTTTTTTTTTCCAGTTTGGTTCTGACTCTAGCCTGATTTTTTCCCCTCAGGTGTGCTGCTCCAAATAACCTCCCAGCAGTTCAGTCAATCCTCAAAAGTAAAAACCAGACCAAATGAAAAACAAAACTGGAAGAGCTTGTGGTCTCGTGGATAAGACAACTTGGCAATTTACACAGTATTTCATGAGAGGGAGGGTAGAATGGAGGTTAGGAAGGCTGCGGTCAGATTGCCTGGTTCAGATCTTTATCAGCTGTATGACATTAGGCAAGTATTTAACCTCCGAGTCTCTGTTATTTCATCTGTTGAAGGGGTATGATAATGGAACCTCTCTCAGAAAGAGATAATAATGAATTAGCACATTACCTAGCACACTCTAAGTCTCAGCAAATGGCAGCCAGTCATTCCTTCTGCCTGTGGGTACTGGGGGGAAATGTGAATCAGAGAAGAGGAAACATTTGAATTGAATTCTGAATGGTAAGAAGGGACTAGTTCTGTAGGGCAGGAGATCAGGCTGTTCTAGGCAGAGGGAACAGCATGAAAAAAACAGAGACTTTGAAGAACACAATGTTTGGGACCTGGAGAGTAGCTCAGGGTGGTTAGAAACTGGGTAGAAAGAATGGGAGGAATGGCATGAGCTTAAGGCAGTCAAACTATTAAGTTAGAAAACCAGGGATAAGTTTAGCATCTTAGCATCCTGGAAGGCACAGGGGTTAAACTAGCTTCAGCATTTACTAACTTGGACAAGTAGTTAACCTCTCTATGCCTTAGTTTCTTTGTCCTAC
This sequence comes from Potos flavus, assembly GCA_028534135.1. NCBI lineage: Eukaryota > Metazoa > Chordata > Mammalia > Carnivora > Procyonidae > Potos > Potos flavus. The sequence goes on from CM052900.1 coordinate 129,910,328, forward strand.
CCACCTCCTAGAGCTGTTGTGAAGATTGTGAAGTAATGCATGAAAAACACTTGTCACAATGCCTGACACTTAGTAATACTCGATTTATGTTAATAATTATCATTATTACTATTTATCCTGACTCCTTAGAACTAGAAGGGGCTCTAAAAATTATCTAGTCTGATGTCCCTATTTTAAAGACAGAAAACCCCCATTGTCAGATGAATGGATAAAGATTCCACACACAGTGCAATATTACTCGGCTATCAAAAAGAATGAAATCTTACCATTTACGACAACGTGGGTGGAACTAGAGTGTATTATGTTAAGTGAAATAAGTCAGAGAAAGACAAATACCATATGACTTCACTCATATGTGGAATTTAAGAAACAAAACATATGAACATAGGGGAAGGGAAAAATAAAATAAGATAAAAAGAAGGAAGCAAGCCATAAGAGACTCTTAGCTCTAGGAAACAAACTGAGGGTTGCCGGAGGAGAGGTGGGTGGGGGATGGGGTAACTGGGTGATGGGCATTCAGGAGGGCACTTGAGGGAATGAGCACTGGGTGTTGTATGCAACTGATGAATCACTAAATTCTACCCCTAAAACTAATAGTACACTATATATTAACTAAATTGAATTTAAATAAAAAAATTAAAAAAAAAAAAAAAAAAAACGATGGAAAACCCAAGGCCCAAAGTGGGGCATATTTATAACCCCAGAAAGCAAGTTAGAGGTAGAATTAAATCAGACCCAGGCCTCCTGACTCCCAGCCTGCACCATGTGGCTCCCTTACTGTCATCAAGCTGCCTCTGACAGATTCTCCCTCCCTCTTCAGATGATTATCTCCCCTCCCTTGTAAATACATTTCAAGGCATTTGCTTTGTGTTTATCCTATTTTTAGAACACTCTGGCACCTGTATGCAAATGATCCTCATGGGACTTGTCTGCTATGGTGACTTGGGCCAACTCCCCAAAGAAAACAGCTATGAAACCAAAGAGAAGGCACAGCCCAAGGCAGGGTGGAGATCCTGGACTATCTTTCTAGTTAAGTCCTAGAAGTCCTAGAAGTCCTGGGGAGTTTATTCTAATCTCTCATCTGCCATCTCTATTTTAACTCTTTGTGTCTCTGTTTGGAAATGAGGTCATGAGTAGGTCTCTGGCCAGGTTCCAGGCTGTTTTTGGGATTTGAATGTCATGTCGGAAGGTGCTGTGGACCTTCACATCAGCTGTTCAGCTGTGGTGCTGGCTCAGGTTCTGGAGAAATGATCCTTACTTTCAGGAAAGTGGAAGTACTATAGGGGATTGGAGGGAGAAAGACAACTTTTTTTTTTTTTAAGTTTTTATTTATTTATTTGACAGAGAGATCACAAGTAGGCAGAGAGGCAGGCAGAGGGAGGGAAGCAGGCTCCCCGCTGAGCAGGAAGCCCGATGTGGGGCTCGATCCCAGGACCCAGAGATCGTGACCTGAGCCGAAACGAAGGCAGACGCTTAACCATCTGAGCTACCCAGGCGCTACCGGAGAAAGACAACTTTATGAGACAACCCGATGGTTCTGCCCTGCAGAGCTGAAGAGAATTGGGACTCAGGATGTGATGAGGCAGGCAGAACAAGGCCTCAAACACTTCTCCCATAAAGGGCAATTTCCCTGGCCCTTGGCATAAGCAGCAGTGTCCCCATCCCCAGGGGCCTCACCATTTAGCACATACTTTCTGAATGTCTTGCAGGTGAAGGCCCTATGTTGGGCCCACGAACCCCTCAGTAGCTCCCTGTTCTCTTCAGGACAATGTCTAAGCACCTGGCCTGGCATTCGAGACCTTGATGATCTAGCTAGCTCCAGCCTCACTCTCTACTTCACCCCCCCACCCCAGTATTTTATGCTGTGTTTTGGAGAATCTAAAATGTTATCGATTGTAATTTATATTCTTATTTCAGAGATGCTAAAATGTGAAAAAATGGACATCTTAGAATCCTTCTGAGTATTTTATACTTCAGTGAAAATGGAACTGCTTGTATTTTCCCCAGACACCATGCTGTTTCAGACTTTTTTTTTTCCTTTTTAACTGTTTCTTATGGAAAATTTCACACATACCCTCAAGTAGGGAGACTAAATATAACGTGTACTCCATAATCCAGCTGCAACAATTATCGACTTATAGTTTATCCTCCACGTTTTCCCTATATTTTGTTCTCCTGGGACTGTTAGTATTAATATCAACTGCCACTACTTACTATGGACTTAATTTTTCTTCATTATATATGCTCATTAAAAAAAATACTTTAAGATTACATCCAAGCATAAAGAAGAAAACATTACTGATGTTTTGGTTGGTTTCTTTCCAATTTCTTTTCTATGAGTTTTTAACATAATTACAGTCATACTGTACATTCAATTTTATATCCTCCTTTTCTTAAAAAATGTAACATTATAGGGGCGCCTGGGTGGCTCAGTCATTAAGCATCTGCCTTCAGCTCGGGTCATGATTCCGGGGCCCTGGGATGGAGCCCCGCATCACATCAGGCTCCCTGCTCGGCGAGGAACCTGCTTCTTCCCTCTCCCACTCCGCCTGCTTGTGTTCTCTCTTTCACTGTCTCTCTCTCTCTGTCAAATAAGTAAGTAGGTAAATAAATAAATAAATAAAATATTTTTAAAAAGTAACATTATAGCATAAGTATAGCTAACGTTAGAAAATCTTTATGAATATGTTTTTAATGACTTCATTGTACATTATAGGGAGGGTGCACCAAATTCATTCATTAATTCATGCATTCAATAGTATTTGTTGCACTTATATGTGTTGGGTACCCTAAATCATGATAGAATAAGCTGTAATCTCTGGCCTCTTAAAGCTTGGCTGTTCTCCATTATTTGAATGTTTAACTACTTTTCAGTTTGGAGCTGTTATGAATCATGTTACAGTGATTAGTGATCATCCTTGTGTGAGAACTTTTCCTAGGTTTCAGATTATTTTCTTTAAATAGATTTTCAATAGTGAAATTCCTATTTTGCTCTATCTTTGCCAGCATGGAATATTACATTATTTACTTTTAGCTAATTCAATAGGAAAAAATGTTATCTCATCATTTCAAATTGCATTTCTCTGATTACTTATTGCACAATTATCTATATATGTATTAACCATTTGTTTTCTGCAGATTGTTTGACAAGATTCCTATTTTTATCACTGACAATTTCTCAGTACAAGGTCTGACTCTCATTTCCTTTTACTTGCTGTGACCCGGGAATATATTAAGTATAATCTTGTTCCAAGCTTCTTTTTTTCCTCCTGGCCCTCTCCTACCTCACTTCTTCCCCCACCTCTTCCTGTCTTGAAGGGGAGTTGGGTGAGTCACCTAAAAGATACAGGAAGTGAAAAATTAAGTGAATTCCCCAGAGAGACTTCTCAGAATGCTCTGAATGGTGCTGATGTCAATTTGGAGGCAAAAAGGGTGAGGAGGAAATGGGTTGGCAAGTCTGATGCTAAATTTGTCCATGCCAAAGCACTCAGGTTTTATGGATGATGGCTCATTCAGCAGATATCTTTAAAATACCTGCTATGTGCCCAGGTCTATGCTGGGTACTGATAAGGGCTTATTAGCTAGAGAAGACACAAATGAAATAGGTCATAATTAATAGTTGACTATGTACATTTCAAAGGCATTCAGACTAAGTGGAGAGGTTCAGCAGATAATTGGAAATTTCCATCTGAAACTTGGAAGTGAGGGGCCCAGGGGAGGATAAAGAGCCATTGTAGAAGACAGAGCAGGAGTAGGGGGAGATAAAGGGAACACACTGGTGAAGCAAGGTTTCATAGATGCAGAGGAAAGGAGGGGTTTCAAGAAGAGGAGAGTGTGTTTGGGGATGTCATCTTTGTTATTTAGGGCAACAGATCACATTATCTGCCCTTCTCTCCTTCATTCATTTCTTTGTTCATTTCGTATTTTTGAATACCTGCCAGGTGCCAAGCACTGCTTTAGATATTGCTGAAGGTACAGATATGAAAGACATAGCCCCTACCCACAGTCTAAATGAGGAGATACAGATGGGAGTGGAAACAAATCCCTGATATAAGTGCTGTGATGCATTCATTCAGAAAATATTTATTGAACACCCAAGACATGTCAGATATATTGAGAGACAATGAAAGGAACTCCTATAACCTTTAGTTTACCTGCTTGAAGTAAAATGTCATGCCTATATCTTAATGGAAATCAACAGTAATATCCTTGAGAGATTTTGAGTTTTGAGTTTTTGAGGGTTTTGTGTAAGAGACCAGTGCCAAAAATAAGAATCCAGGGTACTTGTTTCTCTGGGCCTTGGCTTCCCACCTGTAAAATGAGGGAGGTGACCCTATATGTATCTATCATGGGATTTGTCACATCTGAGGTACCTTTCCCACTAGACTGAGAATTCCCAGAGCAGGGATTACGTGGATATTTTTCACTGGCACAGTGTGGGCTCAATAAATATTTGTGGAATTGATTATTCTCATAAGGGAAGCTTCTGCTCTAATATTCTGTGCTCTGCTGTCACTAAAGTAAAGTTCCGTGTACATTCTATGGAAGCTCAGAAGGAATGATGACAAATTTTGATGCTGGATCCCAAAGAACTTTCTGGAATAGATGCCCTTTGACCTGGACCTCAAAGGTTAGATAGGATTACAGCAGGCAGGGAAGTGCTTTATAATCCCCAGTCCTGGATTCCAGTGACTGCTTTCCTGACCTTCACCCTCAAGGATCTATCAGTTACTACCTATATGCCCTTAGACTTTAATTTTCTCACCTGTAAAACAGTAGTGACAATAATACATGGTATGCTGGAAAGAACATCCTGTGGCATCCAAATAGATTTGAATCCCAGACCAGCCAAGTAGCTATATGACCTTGGGAAGACCTCTCTAGGTCTCAGTTTCCCTACCTGCAAAATAAAGGCGTCAAGATGAGCTAAGATTAATTTCTTCTGCTCTGAAAAGTCTGCATCCAGGGTTATTGTTAGTATCCAATGAGATGATGTAACAAAATGTTTATCAACTGTACGTGCTCCGCAGTGTGGTTTACACTGCTGAGGACAGATGGGTGTAACGCCAAGTTAGCTCCAAGAGATCACTTTCTCCATTCCTCAGTCCTCTGCTTCTCCCAGGCACCACCGAACCTCCCTGAAAAGACCTCTACCTCTGATTTCCTCCCATTCCCATGGGACATAATGCCTCGGTTCCCTGCTGCTGCAAAATACAGAGAACTTGGAGCTTGGCAGCTGTGGGTCAGAGAGTGGGGTATGGGGAGAGCCAGTCCAGCAGCTCTTCTTACCTGCCTTCCTGGTGCTCATTATTTCTAACTCCCAACATGGCCCAGAGGTAGTGAATTGAAGAGGGAGGAGGGAAGAGTCTAGCTGGGGGAGAAGGTATGCAACAGGGTGGTATCCAGGGATGGAGGCGCCAGAAATAACCTCTTACTAGTTGTGTGACCTTCCAAGGTCTGTCACTGCTCTGGGCCTCTCCCTTTGTCTATAACATGGAAAGGGACCAGTAAGAGGAGGTGGTTTGTATGATCTCACAGACCCTTTTCTAATCAGTCTTGAAGTTATAAGGGAGTTTTCCCTATCCAGCACATGGTCAGCGCTTGAGTTTCATTCAGCATTCTTATTAAGAGCCTACTGTGTATCAGGTGCTATAGTCAAGGGCCTGGGATTTAGTTAAATATAAGATTGGGTCTTAAGATGTTCATAATCTGAAAGGGGAGACAGATAAGTAAACCAGTAGCTATAATAAATGTGACGTGTCCAGGGATGTAGCGCCAAAGCATAAAAGGGCAGAGAGGGAAGTTACTTTGTCAGGGGAGAGGGGGTCAGGGAGGGCTTCAGAGAGGATGTGACCTTTGAAAGAGTTTGTGAATTATAGAAGAGAAGGGGATTCCAGGCAAACATCTGCAAATTAGCAAAAGGCCCACGGGTAGTCAGGCAAAACTGGAACTCATGGGTCCAATGGAGATAAGAGAGGGAAGGAACTGGAAGGGAAGCCTGAGCTAGATCCTGAAGGGTCTGTATGTTCTACTGGGAAGTCTGGACCCTGTGGTGTGGGCTGTGGGAGACCAGAGAAAGGATTTAGATCAAGAGGGAAATAATGAGATTTGGATTTTAGAAAAGACCCATCTGACATTCAGTGTGCTCTATTGAAAATGTTGCAGACACCCAATAAATTCATCCTTTCCACAAGTATTTATTGGAAATCTCCCCCACCTTATGTGCTAGTGCTATGCCAGGCACCGTGACACAATGGTAAGCAAAACCAGACATCCTGTTCTTGTGGCACTTGCAGTTTGGCAGGGGAGACAGACTTTAACCAAATAATTACACAAATAAATACAAAATTACAGTGGGGATGAGTGCCACAAAGGAGAAGTATGCGGTGCCAGGACAGCATGTAATTGGAGCATTTGACTTTGCCAGGATGGTCAGGGGAGCTTCTCTGCTGAGCTGAACGGAAGCCGAGCTTCAAAGGAAGAGTATGGCCTCTAGAAAAGGCACAGGAGGGCTCTATGAGAACAGCCCCTCAGGCTTCAGAATCCCATCCAATGCTTGTTTACCTTCTGCCGGAGATTTGAAGCCAGTATCCTGTTGTATTCATCCTTTGATCTTCAGGACCTGGCCAACACTGCCACACCCAGCAAAGATTTGAAAGAAAAGAAAGGCAAAGGAGGAAAAGCAGTTAGGCAACTTTAGATATTTGAAGATAGCAGTGCTATTCCCCAGAGTACTAAACATCTTCCTTCCTGTAGTCCTCCCGTGAGACAGTTTCAAGTTCCCATCACTGTTCTGGTCCCTCTGCTAATTGTCCAAGTCCCTGTGACAGGTGATTTAAAACTCAGCTGTAACCTTGTGTAAAGAGCCATGGTCCCTTGGAGCCAAAAGCCTGGGTTTTAGTTAAGCCCCTTTCCATTATTCATTGTCTTTTGCCTCCGCAAGCTTCAGTTGCCTCCGTTGTGGAATGGGGATTTGGTTCTTCCTCTCATAGGATTTCTTTGGGAATTAACCTAGATAATAAGAACAAATTTTATAACCTCTAAGAGCTAAACAAACATAGGATTTAAATATTTGGAAGGCTGCCACATGAGTGAAAAATTAGATTTATTCTTTGTCTCCAGAGAACAGAATTAAATCAATGGATAGAAATTACCACATACAGAGTTCAGCTCAACAGAAGGAAGAAATGTTCTAATAATCAGAACCGTCCATCAGGGCTGCCTTTTAAGGTGGTGGGGCATCCAACATTAGAAACACTCAATACAAGTATGCTGTAGAGTGAATTCCTGTTTTGAGTGAGAGGGTAAATTGAATAACTCTTAAGGTTTCCTTTTAACTTTAGAATTCAACAATCTGGTAGTCAAGACAAGTGGAGGAGCTGAGAGAGAGAAGATGTGGCGGAGAGTAGCGTGAACAGAAATATGGAGCAGAAATGAGTGTGGCATGTGTGGGCGACTATGAGGAAACTCTAAAAAAGAAATGAAGGGTCTGTGTTGGGTTGATGATTCAGTGGAAGATAAAGACGGTAGCTCATATTGATTGAGCACCTGAGTGCCAGACACATGTGATTCCATTTAAGCTCTGTGGGTTCAGCCTTACCTTCTGGTGGAGGGGAAATCGTTCACCCCAGGTAGCCTTAGAGGACCTCTTATCTGGGGGGATGGGGTGCCGCAGAGTGGGCTGGGTCCTGTCTTAGGGGACACAAAGAGCTCAAGAATACTCTGGTTGGGCTATAGGTTGTATTGAAAATGCACAGGCTGTGGTCAAAAGACAGAATTTGAATCCTGACTCTTGTCTCCTTACAGCTTATGACTCTAGCAATTTACTTAACCTCTGTGATCCTCAGCTAATTTATATAGAAAATAATGGAGACTCAACTTATCCTGCTTTAAGGCTGCTGTAACAATTAAGAGAAATGATGTGAAATAAAGGGCATCCTGGGAAGAGCATGGGCTTTGCAATCAGACAGACCCAGGGTTGACTCTGCCATGAACCAGTTGCAAGATCTTAGGCAAGTTATTTAACTTTTTCTCATCTGTAAGTAGAGATAACAGTATGTCAAGGCTGTTTGATAATTAAATAAAATAGGAAAGGTGCTTAGCATGGTGCCTGGCATATAACAGTACTCAACTAACAGTTTTATTTTATTACTGTAAGTAATGAGATCCCATATATAAAGCATTTATCAAAATGTCTGGCACACAGTAGGTGTTCAATTGATGTTAGCATCTTTCCCCCTTGCCCGTGTGTCTGTCTGCCCCATGGGGCTGCTGGAGGCTGGGGCAGTGGCTTGCTCACCCTGGTGTCCACTCTCTGGCATAGTGCTCTGCCCACAGAAAGAGCTCAATGAATGCCTGTTTCATAGAAGTGAATTGATTGCTCTTGATGACATGGTCTCCTTCCTCAAGTAGCCAGTGAGTCATACCTCTTTCTTTCTCCTCCTTCCTGTCTCCTCTTGGTTCTATTTCTGACTCTCATCAGTAGGAGGGGAATCAATGTTTGTCAAAGTGATTTTTAAAAATAAAAGAGAGAAGGAGAGAGAGGGAGGTTCAGGAGTAATTCTCTGGGCTACTTTCCATTGAGCACGGGATAGTGAGAGCTGAATTGTTGTTCCAACCTTGCTTTTCTTCAAGTGAAATAACCATAACAACAATATCAACAGTAGTAGCAGGAACTACTATGAGCTTTACTGAGCACCTACTGTGTGCCTGGCATTCTGCCAGGCTCTACAAATATATTATCTGTAATCCTTACACAAGCACTTCAAGGGTGGTATTATTATCACCACTTTATAGATGAGAAAACTAAGGCTTAGAAGAGTTAAGTAATAGTGAAAATGATATGCCCATATTTGAGTACCGGTTATGAGCTAGACATTTTTAAAAATCTTCCTTAATTGCAAACAGCCTACAATGTAGGCATTATTATTTCTAGTCTAGATGTGAGGAAGCCGAGTCTCAGAGAGATGAAAAAAAAAAACAAAAAACAAGCTTTCCAAAATCATACAACTGATGAATGCAGAGCTGGGAGTCAGACCAAGCCCTGCTCAACTTTTATGCTCATCCGTTCCCTTTCTGTCAGGCCATTTGCTTCTCTTTGAAGGAAGCATCATATTAAGACTGTGGCTGGAGGCAGCCCTGGGTAGGTTTGAATGAGTGGGAAGTGACACATAGCACGAAGCTCATCGACTCCAGCTGGGTAGACCCTGGGAAGCTGGCCCTGTTCCTGGGGCTAACTCTGCAAGTGCAGAAATAACAATTCTGATTCTTTTATGGCACTTACTATGTACTAGGAAACATTCCAAGCATTTTAGATATAATAACTTTCTTAATCTTCACAATAAGTAGATACTGCTATTATTCCCACTTTATAGATGAAGAGAATACGGCTCAAAAAGGAAAATTGCCCAAGGAGAGGATTACATAAGAGCATAAATACCAGGGGACAGTGATTTGGGAGGCGTTTTAGAGGCTGCCTACCGTAGCCACATAGTAAGTGATAGAATAGGGATTCACATCCAGGAGTCTAACTCCAGAGACCATGCTCAGTCTCAAAACTATGTGGCCTCTTTGTTTAGCAAGTGGTGATTGAATCCCTACTGTATGCACAGTCCTGTACTAGGCACTAGGAGCATGGAGATGAAACTGGTTCCATGTCCAAGCTCATTTATTATTCCATACCAGGATTTTGTTTTATTTTATTTTATAGTATGTTATGTTATGTTACTTATTTTATTTTATGTAATCTCTACACCCAATGTGGGGCTTAATTGGACATCAGTTGGGTGACAGGACTCTTCTGTCAAAGAGCTGGGGCACAGGGCCAGGCTCCACTCAGAGGTAGGGGACTAGAAACTCTCACAGGGAAGTGGTACAACACAGATGGAGTGAGAAGATTTGAGACCTGCTAGCAGTGCAGCTGCTCAGAAATCCTGCCTGGGCCTCTAAATCACTACTTGGGATGGTTGGCTAAACTCTAAACCCTACAGGACAAGATTTGGGGCCTGGCCTACAGATGGGTAGAAAAAGTCTCATCTGTGGTGTTGACTCCAAGGAGCTCAGGAAGCTGAGGCAAGGGTGTGGGGGGGGCGGGGGGAAGTGGATCAAATACTGCTGAAGGGTTCCATAGCTACACACAGAACTTTTTCATAGATATGTCACACTGATGATTTCTCTCAGTAGTGCCTAAAATTTCCAGTGTTATGTGTTCACTCACTCATCCATCTCTTTACTCATTCATTAATTCATTCATCTACACACTCATTTATGAACTGGAGAAAATTATATTTGCCAGAACTCTTAGGAAGAAGTATTATATGCGGTTAGAAGGAATACTCTGATAAGCCACTTGAGGTGAAGAGTGAGACACCCAAGGACCATGCTCAACAAAAGGAGATGGAGATTATATGCTCCCCAGGAATGGTAGGTGTAGTAAGTACAGATTTTGTTTTGCTGAGTAAGGTTGTGCAAGTCTGGGCCAGAGCCGAATTGCTGAGAACATCGAGAAAATGAGCCCTGCCAGAAACATAACTGTTATCTTTAATTTCTCATCTCTTCACCTCTAATCCATCACCATGCCCTACAGTTCACCTCTTAAGCACCTCTTGGATCTGTTTCTACCCCATTCTCAACTGCTACCACTCTATTTCAAATGCTTACTGGGACTCATTGGAACCACTGCAAAAATCTTCTAACTAGCCTTCCTGCTTCCCATCTCTTCTTTCAGTCCATTCTCCACATCACATCCAGAGTGATCTTTCTACATAAAGTTCAGATCTAATTATGTTAATTCCCTTCCTCAAAATCTTTCATTTTAAAAGATAAAGTCCAGAGGTACCTGGGTGGCTCAGTCGGTTGAGTGTGTGACTCTTGATCTCAGCTCAGATCTTGATCTCGGGGTCATGAGTTCGAGCCCCACGTAGGGCTCTGTGCTGGGCATGGAGCCTTAAAAAAAATTAAAAAAAAAAAAAAAAAAGATAAATTCCAAACCCCGTAGCATAACATTTAAAGCTCTTTCTAGTTTTAGCACCTACCCATTTCCCATTTCCTACCAATCCTTAAGTTCTTTTGGAGTACTCACTGGCAAAAACTCTTCCTTCTGCCAAAATACTTTCCTTCACTTCTCTGCTTGGAAAATTCTTCTTTAGAAAAGTCCTTGTCCTCCTACTATTGTCAGATAAGCACATCTTCAGGCCAGTGCTTCTGGACTTGGTACAGATTCCATTAGTAGGAGCTACGCTGTCTACCACATTTATGATTCTCCTCCTGGGCATATTATAAGATTGCATTTTCTTGGATGTGGGCGTGTGACTCGCTTTGGCTAGCGAAATGGGAGAAGTGGAAGTTTTAAGAGCCAGCACATGACTCACACACTTTTTTCCTCTGGTAGCTGCTCTGTCTGTCTTTATCTGGGAATAAGGAAGACAAAAAACAGAACACCCAGCTCTTAATGGATATGTAGTAATAGTAAAAAATAAAACCTTGTTTAAGCTGTTGAGATTGGGGGATTGCTTTGTTACTGAATAACTCAGTATATCCTAACAGATACACTATCTCTGCTTTGACATCTTCTATAATTACCCAAAACCACCATGTTTCTACCTTACCTGACTTGTGTGACACATTTTCTTTATACTGATTATCTGGAACTCATGACATATTGCCACATACTGCTTATTATCAGTCTACTAGTGTATGTCTCAGCTACTTCTACACTTCTACTGAGGTTCTGAGGGCAGGGATAGTGCTTGTTCCATTTTTATTTCACACAAAGTATGGTTCATGGCTCAGGTATAAATTGTAATGAGTGTATTTTGAATCGCAGTTCTGACACTTAGTGGCGATCTCTCTGAGCCTCAATTTCCTCATCTGGAGTAAAATGGAGTAACCTACAGAGTTTTTCTGAGTATGTGGATAACAGGTGCAGCATATGTACAAATAATGGCATGGTGTAGTTATTATTGTTCCCTTATTTGTTTTTTTATTACCATTATAGACTGTGTTCAGGAAATATTTGTGCATACATCCTTCTTTGATTGAGGTTTAGTGGTATGTGCTTTGGACTTGGAATCAGAAGTCCTGGATTTAAGGGATAGTTTGTGTCACCAGCTTTGTGACCTTGGGAAAGCCACTTACCCTGGCTGCATTTTTATATTCTCAACTATAAAATGTAAATGCTAATAATACCTACCTCACAGGGATTTTTATAAAATTTAAATAAGCTGATATATGACAAAATGTTTTATACATCCTCAAGTATCATGCATTCTAACAGAAGATTGGCTGGTCCCTCGCATGAGGACTTCGTGGACATTTGTGAAGCATCCCAGTGTGCTCCAATAACACTTTGCTGTTGGTCTTGTTTTTGCTTGCTTGCTTACACGTCTGTCTTTCCAACTAGGCTGTGATCTGCTTGAGATAAAGAATTGTGTTGGTTATTTTTTAAGCAAAATGTTTATTTCTCCTTCTATAAGAGCAATATGTGCTTATTGTAGATAAAATAAAAGTGCATGAAAAAAATTAAAATCCCTGCAATTCTTGACTCTCATACAGAGATAATCACTATTAATCTTTTGATGTGCTTCTTTCCAGTTTTCTACATATATAATTAGAAAACTGATACCATATTAAATATACAAGCATTGTCCCATGTCCCAACAAATATTTTTATGCATAGGTCTGATTTTCTAATTTTTTTTAAAAGACTTTATTTATTTATTTGAGAGAGAGAGCATGAGAGAGGAGAAGGGGAACCCCCCCGCGGAGCTGGGAGCCCGATGCAGGACTCAATCCCGGGACTCCGGGATCATGACCCGAGCCAAAGGCAGTGGCTCAACCAACTGAGCCACCAGGCACCCTGATTTTCTAATTTTGTGACAAAAGTTTTGAGGAGGAAAATTTCTGGGTCTAGAGTGCAAATATTGGGGCACTTTGGGCTCAGTCATTAGGCATCTGCCTTTGGCTCAGGTCATGATCCTGGTGTCCTGGGATTGAGTTCCATCAGGCTCCTTGCTCAGTGGGGAGCCTGCTTCTTCCTCTCCAGCTCCCTGTGTTCCCTTTCTCACTGTCTCTGTCATGAATGAATAAAATCTTAAAAAGAAAAAAAAAGAGTGCAAGTATTTTTAACGGTTTTGAGACTTCCAAATTGATTTTCAGAAAGATTGAACCAAGTTTCCATGAGCAAGGTGTGAGGTTGTACATCTCAGTATATCCTCATCTATAATGGGAATTATAATTTAAAATAGTTCAAATCTGGGGCGCCTGGGTGGCTCAGTTGTTAAGCGTCTGCCTTCAGCTCAGGTCATGAACCCAGGGTCCTGGGATCGAGCCCTGCATTGGGCTCTCTGCTCTGCCAGCTTGTTTCTCCCTCTCCCACTGCCTGCTGCTCCTTCTGTCAAATGAATGAATGAAATCTTAAAAAAAAAAAAAGTTCAAATCTTTTAATATAATAATTATTCATTGGCCTTTTCCTCTGTGAATTGTTTGTTCCTCTTGCCCATTTTTCTGTTGAAATTTCAATTATTTTTCCTTCTTTCCTCCCTCCTTCCCTCCCTCCTTCCCTCCCTCCTTCCCTCCCTCCTTCCCTCCCTCCTTCCCTCCCTCCTTCCCTCCCTCCTTCCCTCCCTCCTTCCCTCCATCCTTCCCTCCCTCCCTTCCTTCCTTCTTGTAAACTCTGCCCTCAACATGGGGCTCAAACTCATGACCCCCCAAGATCAAGAGTTGCCTGCCCTACTGACTGAGCCAGCCATGTACCCCTCAATTATTTTCTTATTAAATTTTATGAGGTTTTATTTATTTTTTGAAGATTTTTATTTATTCGAGAGGGAGAGAGCATAGGGGATGGGAGGAGCAGGAGGAGAAGGAAAAGCTGAGCAGGGAGCCCACTGCAGGGCTCAATACCAGGACCCTGAGACCATCACCTGAGCTGAAGGCAGACACTTAACTGACTGAGCCACCCCGGTGCCCCAATTTTTATGAAGTTTTAAAAACCATTTTATTCTATCCACCAAGTACAATATAAGACATGTAATAGGTGCTCCTTAAACATACCTTGGGTTATTTGTTAATTATTCTGAGGACTTTTTAGGAACAACACTAGACTTTCTCGAGGCTAACTCTTTCTTTTCCTACCCAGGACACAGCTGGACAAGAGCGGTACCGGACCATCACCACAGCCTATTACCGTGGGGCCATGGGCTTCATTCTGATGTATGACATTACCAATGAGGATTCCTTCAATGCTGTCCAAGATTGGTATGAGATTCATTCATTCACCTCATTCATTCATTCACCTCACTCATTCACTACTCATCAAACTGTCTAGAAAAATCTAATGTATGTTAGGCCTTGTGCTATATGCTAGGGAAATCTGGATGAATCAGACGTGGCTCCTGGCCTCAAGGAACACGCAGATGAGAGGAGAGGACAGATCAGCAAGCAAGCAGTGAGAATATCATGTGACATGTGCAGTAATGGAGACAGGCACCAGGGCTGTGGGAACCTAACAGAGGGCTCTGACCCAGCTTGGGGAGTCAGGGAAGGGATCCTGGAGTTGCTGATTCAGACGCTGCATTTTGTAAGATGAGCCGGAGTTAGCCAGGGGGTGAGTAGATAAGAGTATTTCAGGAAAAAAAAAAAAAGAATATTTCAGGAAAAGAATGCAGATGCACAAAGTGAGGGGTGTAGGAAGAGCAGAGGTCCTGAAGAATTTCGAGGGCTGGGATAAGGAGTTCGGAGTTCATCCCCTAGGTGATGACATTTGAACGGGGAACCAGCAGGTTCAGATTAATGTTTTGGGAAGATCATTCTGGTCACAGTAGTGAATGAATCCACATATGACTTCCCCATAAAGTTTATCCCTAGGTTGGGGGTCAAGAGCACATCCAGTCCAAGTTTGTAAAGATTCAGTATACGATGGAAATCAGCACAGCTCCAGAGGTACAACCTCTGAGTAATTTACTCTTTCTTCCTGGAGCATAACTCACAGGGAGAAGGGAGCTGAGGGAAAGGATAGGGAAGAGGGCGGGCCTGGAAGCCTTGCCCAGTGGGAAGGATGAGAATGGGAGAAGGTGGAACATCTGTGCCATGGGTCTTCTTCAGAATCTGAGAGGCTGAACGGGCTGAACAGCAGCAGCGCTGGCCAGGACCAAGCTTATCTCCTGTTCCCTTTTGCATAATAGCCACCCTTTGAGAACTTCCCTTCTCTGACAAAACAGTTGCCATGATTTTTGAAGTACTGTTCGTGCCTTGCAGCCTTGAGCTGAGTGGCTTTGCAGACTGTCCTGGATGCCGTCCACATGTCTGTCCTTCACGGTGGTCTGCGTTCTCCTTCTCAGCCTAGCAGTCGTCTTCATCTTCCCCTTCCTCCTTTCTCTCTCTTCCCTTCTAACAAGTACCTCCTATCTTCCCTTCTAACAAGTACCTCCTATCTTCCTTTTTCTCCTTTCCTTCCTCTCTTTTCTCTTTACTCCCTTTTTTCTCTTCTCTTTTCTCTTCCTTCCCCCCTTTTTATTCCCTCTCTTCTCTTCAATCATGATTTGTCTCTCCTCCTCCTCTTTCTCCTTTTCCATCTTTCCCCCCACCTCCTACCATGGAGTGATTAGCTCTTTCTTTAAGTGCCTCCACACTGCTCATTCCCTGTTGGCCTTGACCTTCCTTTTCACCACCAGTCCGTGTTCCTTCTGTCTCAGGAACACAGTGATTTTAACACCTGGTGACGATTCCTCCAAGAATAACCTGAGTTGCTAATCTGGGAGCTGAGAGTGAGTGGGGGTGGGAGGAGGGAGGAAGAGGACAGGAAGAGTAGTATGAGGAGACAAGGAGACTTGACTCCAGTTATCTGCCTTGAGGCTGAAGATTGAGTGTCTATTTCTCCCAAGCCCTAGCCTTTCAATTTTGCCTCTGAGCAAATTGGCCCTAGACTAGCCATCTAAGTTCCAGCGCTCAGCGCAGAACCTGGCGCTTTGTCAGCCCACAACAAATGTGGCTGAGTGAATTCTGCACCTTGAAAGGAATGGCTTCTCACCCTTAAAGAGAGGATTAGTGGGGGATCAGCTTCAGGAACAGAATCGTTCATAGATCCAGGTTGCAGTTAGAATTGCGTTAGATTGAGTGTCAGTGTCAAGATAGGGTCACATTTAAGATCTGCTTCGGGATTAACCATTAGGTGGCTTATTCATTCATCAGGCATTTGCTGACACCTTCTCTGCTCTGTGCTGCGGACTGGCACTCCAGAGATGAATGAGACTATTCTCGCCTTTAAGGAGAGACTTATAAATTCAGCCAAATATAACAGGTGCCATGGTAAAGGTGTAGGGGACGAAAAGGAGAAGTAATCATTTCTATTTGTTGGGGTGGTTAGAGACAGAGTCCCATCCCCACAAATAGATGTATCCACAATATAAGGGTCCTTATTTTATTCTTTATATTAAAATTTTGTTTCTCATTATAGAAGTAGCATATGCTCACTTTCAAAAATTTGAAAAATATGGAAAAGTATTTTGTAAAGATTTTATTTATTTAAGAGAGAGTGAGCGAGCAAACAGGGAGGGGGGAGGAGCAGAGGGAGAGGGACAAGCAGACTCTGCACTGAGCTGGAGTCTGACTCTAGGCTGAATCCCATAACCTGAGATCATGACCTGAACCAAAATCTAGAGTCGGTTGCCTAACCAACTGAACCACCCTGGCGCCCCCTACAGAAAAGTTTTTTTTTTTTTTTTTTTTTTTTTTTTAAAGATTTTAT
>CM052900.1:129927568-129957317 GCA_028534135.1 Potos flavus
CCAAGGAATTATGAGACTAGCCCTGGGCCCTGGGTGATGAGTTAGTGTGAGGAAGGGACTCCCAGTATAGGCAAAGGCACAAGCCATGGAAGAGCATTTCGGGATAAGTGAGAAGTGGGAGGAAGTGGGATGAAGCTACAGAGACAGGATGTGAATGGTCTTGAACCGGAGGGATCTAGACTTCATCACACAGCTAGTGGGGGAGGGGGGTACAGGAGAGTCCTTTTAAGAAAGGACTTACTGTGGTCAGATAGATGTTTTAGGGACGTCTGGGTGGCTCAGTCAGTTAAGCGTCTGCCTTCGGCTCAGGTCATGATCCCTGGGTCCTGGGATCGAGTCCTGCATCAGGCTCCCTGCTCAGTGGGAAGCCTGCTTCTCCCTCTGCCACTCTCCCTGCTTGTGCTCTCTCTCTTTCTATCTCTGACAAATGAATAAATAAAATCTTAAAAAAAAAAAAAAAAATAGGTGTTTTAAAAAGAACTCTCTGCCCAGTGAGGAGAAGGATAGGCAGATGTATTAGAGGAGGGCTTCTAGGAGCTGGGTTGAGGTTTGCAAGCAGAGCTGGGGCAGGCGTCCGTCTGTCCTTAGCTTGGGTGTAGCTAGCCCCTGGAAGGGAAACCACGTCTCCGAGTTTTGCAGGGTCCTTGCTAGCATAGCAGAATGTCATTAACACTGTTCTCTCTCTGTCTCTCTTTAGGGCTACTCAGATCAAGACCTACTCGTGGGACAATGCACAGGTTATCCTGGTTGGGAACAAGTGTGACATGGAGGAAGAGAGGGTCGTTCCCACTGAGAAGGGCCGGCTCCTTGCCGAGCAGCTTGGTATGGGCACAACGCATGTGCATGTGTGCATGTTTACATGGGAATGTAACATTAAGGGTGTGCTGTGATTGTGAATTATGTGCATGTGCGCTCTGTGTATATTGTTTTACGTTTGTGCGATGTGCATGTAAGCTTTGTGCTAGTGAATTTTAGGTCATTTGTTATTTACGATGTATATATTTTATTACACTGAATTAATAAGTAAAGTTTAAATTTATGAACTCTTTTTCACCAGTTCCTTCCACAAAGGCTCTGAGGCGTCTTATAAAAATCATCATAGTACATCAATAAAAAAATAAGAAAATTGGAGTAAAGGGAAAACAAAGGCAAGAGAAAATAAGAGGAAGCCAGGGGTGAGATAAATGTGTATGTTTTAAGTTCCCTGGCATGTGTAAGAGTTGGGCCAAAATATTGGCTTTGAGCTTCCTACCAGCCATGGAAGGCAAGAAACATAATCAAGTACATGGTCTTGAGATGGTCCTTAAAATAAAAACAAACCCATTATTCAGAGAAGCGCTTCTCTTCATTGGCAGCTGTAGAGCAGGCTCTATATGCTGGACAAGACAATGTCCTTAATATCGAACGCCCTTATAGCAGCCACAACATTACGTCTTAGAATTTCTCTCAATGTAAACTGAGATTTCTTTACCAAAACACAATTCACAACAAAAATAATTGTATGAAGGGATGAAACAATGTGGTTTAAGTATGCAGCTTAGTGATGCTCTGGCATTTTCCAAGGTTCAAGCACCTTTATCTCTGTGCTTCACTGAGACCCAAGTGCCTCAGATGTGTCTTGGTGGCCCGAGAGCAGAACTCCTACACATACTTGCTTCAAAGAGCAGCTCCTTGCCTTGCCTTGCCTTGCCAGAGAGAGAAAGAGAGAGCACAAGCACGGAGAGTGGCAGGACCAGGGAGAAGCAGGCCCCTGCTTAGGAAGGAGCCCGATGCAGAACTCGATCCCAGAACCGTGGGATCATGACCTGAGCTGAAGGCAGACATTTAACCAACTGAGCCACCCAGGCTTCCCTCTTTTGTTTTGTTTTGTTTTCTTTCCTTTTCCTTTCTTTTCTATATTGGGGTTCAGTGTAGGATCACCTCGGAGAAAACGTCCCCTGGAAGAAAGGCTATGTTGCTTAACTGTTAGCCAGTCTCCCTAAATAGGTCTCATAACTTAGGTGTTGTAAATATTGAGGAGTAGGGAGTTTAAAGTCATTTTCTCTGATGGTCTCCGAAGTATAGATACTTGGACTTATAGGTGGGCAAACTGTATAATATACAAATGTGAGTTGTGTGTGGTATATATTTGTATTATGCGTATTATGAGTACATGTGTGGGAGAGTGTCTTATACTTCTTTCTTCTCTCCCCTGTTCCCCAGGGTGGCCTGGATTAGAAATCAGCAAACTGTAGGTGTTTAATAAAGAGGGAGGTTGGGTTATCTTGGATTTTGCTGTTCTTACCCCATCACAGAAGGTCACAGGATCCAGAAAGTGCCTCTACCCGTCCCCCTGGTTCAAAGAACAGTGAGCATGTGGTCAAGCATACATTTGGGTAACCTTAGGCTATCACTTGATGCCTTCAACCTGCTGTCCCCAGGGAGACTCCCAGCACTTTTCCCTGGAGTGGCTACACCCCATCTGTTTAGAGTCCTGTCTTCTACTCCCCACCCCGCACCCTCATCCAGCCAGTAAACCTCCACTCACTTTTCAAAACAGCTCAAGCTTCACATCTTCTGTGAAGCCTCTTCTGGCCCCCAGAGCTCTTTTCTTCGTGCCCCCGCCTCTCACACAGCAGACACAGCCCCTATCACACTTGGGTGCACTTGTTTACTTGTCTATCTCCCCTAAAGTTCCATGAGGACAGGAAATGAGTCTAGTTTATTTTTGTGCCTACAGTGCCTACTTATATGGCCTGGCACTGAGTAGACACTGCAAAAATATGTTTTGATTAAATTTTATTATGTTAAGTATTTGGCTGCTTCATTTTACTTCAATCCAGTTAAGACTTCCTGAGTGCCTACTCTATGCCAGGTACTGTGCAGTGAAATAGGATACACACTCCCCTGTTTGAAGGACAGAAACAGTGATACCCCAAGTGATCGGTGTTGTGATAGAGGGACGTGCTGGGGGTTGTGGGGGCACAGAGGGGGCACCTCACTCAGTGGGGACCAGAGAACATGATGCCCAAGCTGAATGTTAAAGACAAATAGGAGCAGCCAAGTGAGGAGGAGAAGCAAGGATATTTCAGGGGAATACACTGGCAAAGGCAAGGAACAGCACTGTGTGTTCAGGGAACTATAGATCATTGACAGTGTGAGTCGAGAGTAGCATTTCCCAAAGAGAAAGACTTATGCCATTGGAAGGGTGCAAGATGATTTTATGTATATACTTTGATGTATTAGAAACAAGTATATATAATCAGCATGTCAACCCTTAAAATTAAACAAGACTGAGTTCTAAAAGGTGAGTTAGTTTTATATTTGGAAAAATATACAATTGGCATGGCAAGCCCTCATGACTAAGATTTTTAAAAAGTGAGTTGGTTAAATATTTATTAGGTGCTTACCTTGTGCCAGGCACTATTCTAAGTGTTTTAAAGTATTACTCATTTAACTTAATCCCACTAGAGCCCTCTGACATACGTACTTCTCTTATCTCTAAATTGTTTTGTTTTTTTTTTTTTTTTTAAACAGATGAGAAAACTGAGGCACAGAGAAATCGAGTAACTTGCTTAAGGTCACACGGCTAGTAATAGGTAGAGTCAGAATTAGAACCCAAGCAGAAGTCTGGCCCCATAGCCTGTGCTCCTAACTACTTAACCTCACTGTATAGTAAACATGATAGTGGGTGATATTGATCCAGGCATTATATGAGATGCTGTGTATTAATTATTTCATTTAATTCGCACTATAACCCTTCCAAGTAGGTACTCTAGGGTATGTCCAATACTCTGAAAAATGAAGTTCAGAGGGGTTAAATAATTTACTCAAGTTTGTGTAGTTAAGAAGTAGTGGAGTCAGTTTAGATCTATCAGATTTATGTAGGAACATAGATGAAGTCAGATTAATTCTTGAGTTTAGGGAGGCACTTAAAGAAGGCCTTAATGAATAGGTCAGATTTGGGCAAATTATAGTAAACCATGTCTGTCCTACACAATTTCCTGAGCTTTTCTCTGTTGCTTACCAGTATTTGCCTATTTAGATACCTGTCTCTCTTGCTAGACCTCAAGAGCGACAAGGTTATGTCTAATTTGGTTCATTATCCTAAGCACCTGGAATAAGTTAGATATTCATTCATTCATTCATACATTTATTCACTTATTCATTGAGCACTTACTCTGAGCTGGGCTCTGTCTTGGTACTTGGGATATAATAGTGAACAAAACAGCTATTGTACTTATTATCATGGAACTAATGGAAAAGAGACAATAAATAAGTATACAAGTATATAATTTAAAATGTTTTAAATAGACAAATTGAATGGTGTGTGAATTATCTCAATAAACCTGTTGTGATAAGAAATTGTGATAAGTTCTGCATGAGGTAGGACTCCTCTCATGGCAAGTGATAAAATCCCAAATCAAACTAGCTTTAAATTTTTTAAAAATTAAAAAAAAAATTTTAAGTAGAATTTATTAGCTCTTGTAGCTGGAAAGTCCACTAGGCCCAGGATTCAATTGCACGTTCCATTTCTCAACTTTGCTTATCCCTTCAGCCTCCTTCCTTCTCCAGTCAGACTGCATGAGGAGTAAGATGGATGATGGCAGCTCCAGATTATCTTCCCCACTCCTGCAAAAAAAGGCCTTCTCTGTCCCAGCCACTATATATCGATGTCAGGGAAGACTGTGATTGGCCACCTGTGAGTCACGTGCCTGTCCCAGTGGCTGGGGGAGGCGGGTATGATAACCTATAGTGCCACCACAACTCTTTAAAATAGTGATTCCCTAAAGGAAGGAGTGGTGGGCAGATAAAAGTAACATAAGTTACAAGTGCTGTGAAGAAAGTGAGAAAGAGAGACCTAATTTTAGACTGGAGACTCAAGATCTTCTGAGAAAGTAACACTGAAGCTGAGAACTAAAAGATGAGAAAAAGTTAGCCAGGCAAAGAGTGGGTGTGAGTGTGTGTGTGGGTAGGTGTGGTTGGGGAGGCAGAGGGCCATATTCCAGATCAAGAATAGTCCTACAGTGGGGTAGAGCTTGAAGCATTCATGATATTGAAAGAAGCCCATGCCACAGGGACTAGACAATCAAGGGGAGAGTACTGTGAGGGGAGAGTAGAGAGGCAGGCAGGGGCCAGGTCATGAAGGGTCTTGTGGACCTAATTTTAAGAATTTTGCAAGGACGTGATCAGATCTGGGAACAGTGAGGGAGGGTGCTCAGCCTCCCTCATCCCCACATCCATCCTTTCCCTCTGCTATTCCAACAAGTAAGTTTCAGTGGTCTGCTGGCCACCACAGTAGAGCTCTTCTTCTGGTTTATGGGATTCCTCTTCAGGACTCCCTTTCCTGTAGCTTTTCTCAGCTCACTAGGCCAAGACTAGTGATACAGCCAGCAGCTAGCTTTTATTAAAGCTGTGAGTAGCAGCAGGCCGTCAGTACCCTCAAAGTTCCTGGGACATGGGTGAAACTGTGGAGTCACTGAGGCAAGTGGATCTTTGGGAGAGTGAGGGAGTTTCAGGGATTCCTGTTCTTTTTTTTTTTTTTTTTTTAAGATTTTATTTATTTATTTGACAGAGAGAGACACAACAAGAGAGGGAACACAAGCAGGGGGAGTGGGAGAGGGAGAAGCAGGCCTCCTGTCCAGCAGGGAGCCCGAGGCAGGGCTCGATCCCAGGACCCCGGGACCATGACCTGAGCCAAAGGCAGACGCTTAACTACGGAGCCACTCAGGCGCCCCAGGGACTCCTGTTCTAAGAAACATGGCATTTTAGGGCCTCTACCCTCCTGTGACCCTCAGAAAGGGGCTTCTTGTCCCTTCCCTAGATCTGAATGCAAATGGGTCTGGCCAAAGCCCAAAGGATAGTAAAAGAGAAATGCACTTCTGCCTACAAGGGAAGGAGAGACTCATTTACAATATAGTTTTGGAGCACACACATACACTCAGTCCTGCAAAGTATAGTGGAAAAAGCACCAGACTAGGAGTTAGGAGGCCAAAGGTTTTATCCTGTTTCTGCCTCGTTTACTGTGTGACTTTGAGCATCTTGTTTCCTGTCCCTGGCTCTTAGTTTGCCCATCTGAAAAACAGGGGATTTGGATTCGTTGAATGTGAAGGTACATTTGGCTCTTTGAGTTCATGATTTCAATTCACCTAATTCCTACTTATCACTCAGACTCCACAGACCCTTGTATACTGCCTTGCTTATTTTAGGTGCCTGTTAGATGTTGTGGTTTTTGTTTTTGTTTTTGTTTTTGTTTTTGTTGGATTAGAATGAACAACTGAAACCTGCATCACTGAGCCTGGTTACAGAGAATCAAAGACCCAACCGACATTGATAGTAACTAACTTTGGTGCAGTGACTTAGAGTTTACAAGGTGTTTTCACAACAATTTTCTGTGATCCTCACTCTTACTCCTAGCCTGGAAGATGCCATTATCATCAGTTCCATTATACTGATGAAGAAGCTGAGTCCAGACTTGTGTTTTCTTGCATGCAATGAGCCGTGCCACACTTCTGTGTCTTTAGTTATGATTATGTAACTTTTCTAAACCATTCAGGTAACATGTATTAGGCCTAGTACTCAAACTCAGTCTTTGGACTAAAAATCCTAATGTCCCCATTATATCATCATCCAATGGTGTTTTCCCAAAAAGCTTGCCATAGTTTCTCATCAAATTTCTACCCTCAGTCACAGTGTTAGTGAGATTTCTTTAGATTCTATTGTGGTCACACATAACTCAAGTCAGGAGCTTAGATAATAAAGCTTATTTCTCACAGATGCCAGCTACAAGTTAGCTGTGACTCTGTTCCATGTGTCTTCTTACTCTGGGATCCAATCTGAGCTGGCTAAACCAGACAAAGGCTCTTAAATCTTCTGTTGGGGCTTGGAATGCCCACAGTCATTGGCCAAAGCAAGTGAAACGATCAAATCTGATGTCATTGGAACAGGGATGTATTCCTTCCACAAGCAGGCACCTCAAGCCACTTGCCAATGGGAGGGGGAGCCAGATCCTCTAGAGGGAGGCCAGGGAATGATCTGCCACAATCACCTAACACATGACGGACCCTGGGGACACAGAGGTGAGTGGGTTCCCTGCCCTCAAGATGCTCATGGATGGGGAACCTGGGTGGTATAGTCAGTTAAGCATCTGACTCTTGGTTTTGGCTCAGGTCATGATCTCAGGGTCATGAGATCCAGCCCTGTATTGGGCTCCACACTCAGTGCTGAGTCTGCTTGATATTCTCTCTCCCTCTCCCCCTGCCCCTCCCCTTTGCTCTAAATAAATAAATAAAATCTTTAAAATAAATAAATAGGGGTGCCTGAGTGGCTCAGTCGTTAAGCATCTGCCTTCGACTCAGGTCATGATCCCCAGGGTCCTGGGATTGAGCCCCACGTTGGGTTCCCTGCTCCACAGGAAGCCTTCTTTTCCCCCTCCCACTCCCCCTGCTTATGTTCTCTCTCTCGCTATCTCTCTCTCTGTCAAATAAATAAATAAAATCTTTAAAAAAATAATAAATAAATAAAATATTTTTTAAAATAAACAAAATCTTAAATAAAAGAAAAATATTTTTTAAATAAGATGTTCATTGACTAGAGGAACAAAATAATAGAGAGATAATTTCAACATCCTTTGGGTAGATGGCTTTGCCAGCCTTTAGCCTGTGAGCTATCATTCTTCACTTCTTTCTGCTCTCTCTCCTGCAAACACGCCCGTCCTTTGCCCCAGGTTTGACATTTGCAGGCTGTGTTTCCCAGGCTCCTGTGACAGTGGCTTCTGTCTGGGTTTAGCCAAGGAGAGACACTGGAAGGGCCAAAGGGGCACCTGAATATTCCCACTCCTCATTCCTCAAGTAGAGGCTGCTCCTCTTCTCTGGCTCCTGCTCCCATGGTTCTAGCTTCTTTTGGCCTTAGTAATAGGTTTATTAGTTTGTTTGCAGTTGATGATCTCTGGTTTCCTCACTATTCTGTGGGCCTCTTTGTTCTTCTATCACCTATATAACCAATTCCCTCTGGTTTAAATGTGAAGAATAATTCCCATTTTCCTGTTGGAAACTGACTGAAACGACTGTGTAAGGTGCCATGAGAGTACAGTGGAGAGCTCCATTGTATGTTCTGAGTGGTGGAGGTGGGGTAGGAAGAGAAAGGGAAGGCTCTTTGCAGTCAGTGATTCCACGGGTGAATAATGAAGGTGATTGGGAATAGGAACTGGAGAGTAATAGCATGAGCGATGGCACCAAATAAAGTGTTAAGAGGTGCCTGGGTGCCTCAGTTGGTTAAGTGCCTGACTCGATTTGGGCTCACGTCATGATCTCAGGGTCCTGGGATCGAGAACCGTGTCAGGCTCCCTGCCCAGTGGAGAGTCTGCTTCAGGATTCTCTCGCTCCCTCTGCCCCTCCCCCTGCTCTCTCTCTCTCTAAAATAGATAATCTTAAAAGAAAAAGTGTCAATGTCTCTAGAGCATGGTGTGAGCCAGGAAGATGAGGTTGGGGAAGTAGATAGAGGTCACGCCATGCAGGATCTTGGGTGTTAAGTCAATGAGGTTGGGTATTGCATTAATTAGGCCTCTGTTAGTCTCAGCTATATAAATCCAAGTCAAAGTAGCTCAAATTATAAAGACAGAAGCATAGCTGAGCAAAATAGAAGAAAAGGTTTCTCTAAATGAGATGATAAATTAAGGGTGTTGGATGAATGGTCCACATGAAACCCAAAGTTCCTGAAAATGAGAACAACTCTGGACAGAAAGGAACGCAGTGAGTCCCTTGCCGAATCATCAGTGACCAGAGGGGCATGAGTTGAAGACTGATACATGACAGAGATGGGACGTATCAGAGTGAGATAGAAAAGGAATTTGAACATAAAAGTGGAGGAGAAATGTTCTGGGGCAGTATCAGGATGGTCAGTTCAGTTGGTTATGAGTTTTGAATAGAATTCTGAGGTCAAATTCAGAAGTAGGCAGTGTGGACAAACTCTGTGGGTCTGTGGCAGCTGCCTTTGGACGGGATAGGTAAACATGACCGTGGGGGGTGGTATGGATTATTTCAGATTCAGCTAAGATTAAAGACAGCAGAGATATTGTTCTGAAGCCAATTAGAGGGAGGAAAGGATTGAGGGCTAGTCTGATTAATTGGTTGTCATCTTCCTGACCTCACTAGGTTCTCAGCTCCTGAGAATCCTTATTAATGAACCCGAGGAAAAGGTTACCATCTGGGCCTGCTAATGAAGGTCCTTCCAGAAGTCTGACAGTAATTGGGTGGGTGTGCATTTGGGGTGGTTCTGCTAGGAAAAGAGACCCATGAGCTGGCTAGGGCCGTGAGCTGGTTATTTGAATCAGAGTTCCCATACCCTGGGTACCTTTGAGATGACAGTGACGACATCTCCTTGATATGACATACGAGCTCTCCATGAGTCTCCACGAGACTTACTGCCTCATCGCTCATCACTTTGGGCTTTCTGCTCTAATGATAACAAACTGCTATTCTTTGCCCCATTATCTGTGCTCATGCTGTTTCCCCTGCCTGGTAGGCTACACATGCATGTGCTCACACATACACTCACAATCACCTGTCCTTTCACAGACATGTACCCTGGGGCAAATAATACATTATGTGTTAAAAATATATAAATCAATCAATCAATCAATCAATCACCGGTCTTGATCTAGCTGATACCTGCTTAGGAATCACCGTCTCCGAGAAGCCTTCCCTGGCCCCCAGGACAGTTAGGTGCCTCCTCTCATGCCCTGCTAATCCCCTCACTTCCCACCATTCCAGCATTTATCACTATACTGTTGTCAATGTGGCTGTTTCCCACACTAGACTAGTAGCTCCTTGAAGGCGAGAACTCCTGATTCACCTCAGTGTCCTCATGCATGCTGAGCTGAGCTCTCATGACCCCTGCTGTATGTATACCACTGCTGTCCACATCCTCTCAAGCACGTTCTCCATGCTCATTCCCACCTCCTTCATTCATCTGTTCATCAGCCAACACTCTCCAAGCACCTATGCCTCTGGCTAGTGCTGGGGCTCAGATGAATGACATGATCCCCGCACAGGGAGCTCCTTGTCAAATGGACTTCTGCTATGCAGGGAAACATGTGCTATAGCAGAGGGAAGCACAGAGGAAAATGAAGGAGCTGTATCTAAGCCGAGTCCTGAAGAATGAGAAGTTAGTTAGGTGAAGAGTTTTGCTCAATTCTAGCCTTAAAGTCTCCCCTCTCCACCAACTTCTGGAAGCCTCCTCCTGCAGCCTCTTCCCCTGCCACACTCTCTCTCCACTGTATTCCAGCACTGCCTCTGGTTTGCTCTACCTGGGTTAGAAATGTTATAGTGTGTTCGGTCACTGTTCCAACTGAGAGCGAGACAAGGGGACCTAAGGGATAGAGCTCTGGCTTACGTCCAACTCTGAGTCTAGGTTTTCCTATCTGTAAATTACAAATAACTTCTGCCTTGTCCTACCCTGCTCACAAGGTTTTAAAATTGTATTTTTGAACTGTTATAGGTAATACTCACCCCATTCTACAGATGAAGAAATAGAGGGTGAGAGAGATTGGGCAACTTGCCCAAGGTCACACAGCTAGTAACTGACAGAGACTATATTCAAATCCAGGCTGTATGACTCCTGGGCTTCTTCCCACTGCCCACCTATACAACATGACATGTCCTCCCGTTGGTGCCAATTCCTCAGAAGGGATTTGTGCCCTTGGCCTTGACCTGTGTCCTCATCTTCATCCATACTGATAGTTAGAACCTATTTAACTTCTTTACCTGTTTGCCCCTTTCCTAGGCAAGCAACACACTTCCTTCACCTCCCCAAACATTGTCATTTATGATAAGCCAAAGGCCAGAAAGTCAATTTTTATGATATTCATTAAGGAAAACATGCTGGGGGGGCAGCTCTGAAGCTGGCTGGGTTTCTGTGGCCTGCAGATAATGAATCAGCAGCCACCTCCTTCTTTACCACGTGACCACAGTTAGGGCGCACTTCTGCTGCTGGCCTTTCTCAGGTTAGGAAATGGGCCACAGAGAGGCTTCAACCAGAGGAGGCCTGGGCGGAGCTGGGAGTGCCTTCAAGCTGAGATGGCAGGGGAAGAGGAACCCTGTACCTGGGGGCTTCAGCCCTCTCTGTGGACAGTGGGCTAATAGGGAGAAGGAGGGAGGAGGAAAAAGAGCCCCTCCTTTGTGGGAAAAGACGATAAAAGGAGAATGAGATGAAGAGGAGGTGAGAGGAGCAAGACAAAAGTAGAGAAAAAGCAACCGTCATTCCAACAGGCAACTCTGGACAGCAGTTCATCCATCGTCTCACTCAGTTCTCCCAGTTGCTCTCAGCAGAAAGGCACTGTGGTATTCCTACTTGACAGCCGAGGAGTCTGAGACTCAGAGAGGCTAAGTGATTCAGAGAAATAAAGCGACTTGCCCAGATTCATACATGTGATAGTCAGATTAAAGCAGAGGGGGTAAGGGGCACCTGGGTGGCTCAATCAGTTAAGCATCTGCCTTTGGCTCAGGTCATGATCCCAGGGTCCTGGGATTGAGCCCCACGTTGGACTCCCTGCTCAGTGGGGAGTCTGTTTCTTCCTCTCTCTCTGACCCTGCCCCCATTCGTGCGTGTGCTCTCTGTCTCTAACAAATAAAATTTGATTTAAAAAAAAAAAAATCAAGAAGGGGCCAAAGGAACTTGTAAAGAAGAGAAAGATATGGTCAAGGAAGGAAGGAAATTGAGTGGGAGAAAGAAAAAAAGAAAGGGAGAAAGAGAAGTGGGAGACAGCGCTGTGTATGGACTTAGAGACAGCCAAACCTGGATCTAAACCCAATTTCCACTAATACAGCCATGTGACCTTGTGTGAGTTATGTAATCTCTTGAAGGCTTCATTTTCTCATTTATAAATTGAAGATGATTACATTTACCCACAGGCTGTTGTGAGGATTAAATAAGATAGTATTTCCCAAGCTCCTGGCATAGTGTCCAACATTTAGTAGGTGATCAACAAATATAAAGAATCCCAAGGAGAAAGTGTGAGGAACATAAGTGAAAAAAAAAAGGGAAGAGAGAAGCTTTTGAGGAGAAAAAAAGATGGGCCTGGAAGGAAAAGAAAGAGGAAGGTAGATGGACAAGAGAGGAGGGAGGAGGCTAGGGCAGAAACATGTAGAGAAGGACTGCCACCAACCTGGCCAGAATTCCACAGCTGGGAAGCAGCCAGGGTCTTTCTTACGTCTGAATCAGGAGGGTCTTTCTTATGTCTCCCAGGACAACCAAGTTCTCTTTATTGTCCCAGAAAGTGTCATTCAGAATCTTAAGGTATAAAATAGACAAGAATATCTCACGCTTCAGGTGCAGTCCTCCAGGTGACTTTTGTTGGGTTTGTGTGGGGAGGAAGAGGTGCAGGGGAATTCCAGAGGGATCCTGGGGAGGAGGAACTTCATGGAGTGGAGATATGCCAGTGTGTTTGGTGTGGAAAGGGCAAATGAAACTTTGTTCAGTGTGGATCTTGGAGTGCCTTCCAGATCCTAGACTGGAGCTTGCCAGGCTGAGATGAGTGGAAGGCAGGGGAAAGAGGAAAAGCCCTAGTCAAAAAGGTCAAAGCCTGGACTTTTCACACTGGTTCCTCTATTTACCTTGGGCAATTCGGCTTATTTCTCTGAGCCACAGTGTCTGCATCAGTGAAATGGAGAGGGTCTGCAGGGAGACATGAGGATCAGATGAAGTAACGGATGTGAGAAACACATTGGGAAAATGCGAAGTGCTGTGTACACATATTAAAGTATTCACTCCTTCAGGGGCGCCTGTGTGGCTCAGTGGGTTAAAGCCTCTGCCTTCAGCTCAGGTCATGATCTCAGCATCCTGGGATCGAGCCCCGAATCAGGCTCTGCTCAGCAGGGAGCCTGCTTTCCCCTCTCTCTCTGCCTGCCTCTCTGCCTACTTGTGATCTCTCTCTCTCTGTCTTTATTTCTATAAAGAAATAAAATCTTAAAAAAATTCACTCTTTCAGAAAACACCTAATGACACCCACTCTGTGTCAGGCCCAGCGCTATACACTTTACCTGCATTATCTTGTTTAATGAGGTAGGTAAAATCATCCCCATTTATAAACCAGGGAATTGATTCATAAAGAGAATTAGGGGACTTGCTGGGGGTAACACAGCTGGCCAATGGTAGAACCAGGATTTCTCTGAGTCTACAGCCAGTGCAGGTAATCCCTGCCCTGCACCACCTCTTTATTTATTTATTATTTATTTATTTTATTTTATTTTAATTTTTTTAAAGGTTTTATTTATATATTTGAGAGAGAGTGAGCAAGAGGGAGAGAGCATGAGCGGGATAGGGGCAGAAGACGAGGGAGAAGCAGACTGCGCACTGAGCAGGGAGCCCGACGTGGGGCTCAATCCCAGGACCCCAGGACCATGACCTGAGCTGAAGGCAGACGCTTCCCTGCCTGAGCCACCCCAGGCGCCCCCGTACCTTCTCTTTAAAGCAGAATCCTCCGCCATGGAATTTGGAATTAGGCCTCCCTGCTTCACTGCTTTGCACTGGCTGTATTAATCCAGAGTGTTCTGGCCAGGGGGCATAAAAAGGAAGAGAAAAATCCTTACTGTTATCCCTCTTCTCTCTTTAGGGTTTGACTTCTTTGAAGCCAGCGCCAAGGAGAACATCAGTGTGAGGCAGGCCTTCGAGCGCCTGGTAGATGCCATTTGTGACAAGATGTCTGATTCGCTGGACACAGACCCTTCTGTGTTGGGCACCTCCAAGAACACCCGTCTCTCAGACACCCCACCGCTGCTGCAGCAGAACTGCTCGTGTTAGGCAAGGCCCACCCTCCTGATCTCCCCTTCTTGTGACCCCATACCCACTCTGCTTCCCCATTACACTCTGTCACCCCCAGCCCCAAGCAGGCTGAGTTGCCACTGTCCTTTGCCTGCAGCAGAGGTGGAAGCATGCCTCTTGGGTTCTCTGTAGATGGCCCCACTAATAGACACCCAGTCCTAGACTAAGAACCAGGTCACAGCATGGGTAGAGATTCACTTTACAAAAGAAGACTCCATCTTACAAAGGGGATTCACTTCAGGGACTTGGAAAGTGAGTCTCTTTTCTGCCTTTAAAATAAGATTTCCTCCATTTGCCAAAATTTGACACAGCACACTTTTCAGGGCCCACCTGCACAGCTAATCCTATTAAAGAAAATGTCCTCATACACAACGTGCTTGTTTCCTATCAGGCTCCCTGTGGGGCTTTCTGTCACTGCAAGCCAAGCTTTGACTCTCAAAGCCCTCCGCCTGTTACCAGGGATGCCCACAGGGCCCGGGCAGTTGCTGTGGTGACAGGCCAGAGCTAATCTCCAGAGAGCTCAGACTCACTAATGATGCTGAAGGAGCAAAGGCTGAGGCAGAAATATACTTAAAAGAAAAGATTATTCCCTGCAAAATGTCAAAGGTTCCTGCTATATAAAAGAGCAGGAGAGTGAGCTCAAGAAAGACAACAAGAAAGAAAAGAGAAACACAGGCAAGATGAAGGAACAGGGCATGACTTCCTGATTTTGCTGCTTTCCAGCTGGTTCTTAACTGTGGGAACTCCATGAAATCGGTCTTTGTTTTTTAGACTCCCAGAATTTGAAATATTTAGAGTTACCTAGTCTGACTAGTCAATTTCAATCTTCACATCTCTGATAAGTGGCTGCCAAGCCTCACAATCAGATCTCTTTCTCCTCTTCCTCCTCCTCCTCCTCCTCCTCCTTCTTCTTCTTCCTCCTCCTCCTCCTCCTCCTCTTCTTCTTCTTCTTCTCTTTTTTTTTTTTGCCTCACAACCAAATTTCTTTCTTCTTTTTTTTAGGGATGTTATTTATTTATTTAGAGAGAAAGAGTTGAGGGGGGGCATATGGAGAGGGAGAGAGAGACTCTCCAGCAGACTCTCTGCTGAGCACGGAGCCCAACTTGGGGCTCAATCCCACAACCCTGAGATCATGACCTGAGCCAAAATCAAGAGACAGATGCTTAACTGACTGAGCTACCCCAGGTGCCCCCCAAATCTCTTTCTTCTAAAACACACCTTCTAGGCAGGGCTGGGAGCTCATTTTCTTTCTTTCTTTTTTTTTTTTTTAATTTTATTTATTTATTTGACAGAGAGGTAGAGATTACAAGTAGACAGAGAGGCAGGCAGAGAGAGAGGGGGAAGCAGGCTCCCTGCTGAGCAGAGAGCCCAATGTGGGGCTCGATCCCAGGACCCTGAGATTATGACCTGAGCTGAAGGCAGAGGCTTTAACCCACTGAGCCACCCAGGCGCCCCTGGGAGCTCATTTTCTATACCACCTTTGGACAGCTCTCATAATCAGAAAGTTTTCCTTACTTTAAGCTGAAATCTGTCCCCTGGAAATTCTTCTTCCTCTCCTCACCCCATTTATCCCAGCTCTGCTGTCAGACCTCACAGTCCATGCTCCTTCTGCTCCTTGACACCCTCAGATGATTTGAGAACAGAAATCATGACCTCTGCCCTTTCTCTAAATCAAGTAGTTCTGCCATTCTTCATAGTGTCTTCCCACCATCCTGCCCTTTCTTCCAACCCATCTTTCAGTTGCTCCTGAGTAGTCCGACTGGGAAATGTGATTCAAAGCAGAATAAATCTAAGGGGGAATAACCCTGACAAAATTGGGAAAACTGAACTCAGAGGTCCCAATCCCAAACTCATTCTCCTGGGAGTGAAATCTTAGTTTCTACTGAAGAGTGGATGTGAAACCACTCCTAGTGGAAACTACTTAATTAAACACCTGAAGGGAAAAACTGAACCAAAATCAAAACTACAAAAACCCTCTGACACCAGAAAAAAACTGAATGGATTCTAGTTTGTCTAGACATGGAAGATGTTTGGTTTTTAGCTGAAATAATGACATGGAACTAACAGTGATTCCTGAAAATCTCTCCTCCCCGGCCTGACCCAAATCCCCAGCTTCCCCCTGCACTAACATGCCACCTCAGAAGTTGGTGGGGGAACGGGAGAGTCTCTTCCAAGTTTTTTCTCCATTTCAAATGCGTCTCATTGTCCTAGGAAAGTGCATTAACTCACATAGGTCCAACAACTACATAAAAGGACCCTCCAAAGTCAGCTCTATGGAGATGTTGCTTTCTCTGATGCAATGCACAGGGTAGAGCTTTGGACTTTGGAATCAGGAATCCTGGACTCTGCCCTTAAATCAAGTGTGACTCTGGATCAGTCACTCCATCTCTGAGTCTTGATTTCCTACCTATAAAATGAAGGGGCTATTTGGGTAATCTTTAAAGTCCCTTCTAGTGCTAATAACTCTGTGACTCTTTTTTTTTTCACTTTCATCATTTCAGTTGATTTGCAAAATAAACCTAAGAGGTGAGGATTCCCGGTGTCATTGTAGCTAACACTGATGTCATGCTTACTGTGTACTAGGCCTTGTTCCAAGCACTTTACATGTATTAACTTACTTATCTTCTCAACATCTTTGTGAAGGAGGCACTATAATCAACCTCATTTAAAGATGAGGAAATTAAGGTACAAGAAGATTCTCTAGCTTGCCTAAGGTCACATAATGAATCAACAGTAGAACTGGGGTTCCAATCCAGGCAGTAGGCTCCAAGGTTGATGCCCTTCACCACATTCTGGACTACATTTTTAATGAATAAACTGTGACCCAAAAAGGTTAAGGGCATGGCCAAGATGGTACAGCTAGCAAGTATTAGAGCCATGTTAGGATTAATCCCAAGGCCATCAGATTCTAAGTCCACTGGAGAAAAGACTTGTCTCTTTTCTGTTAACAAATCGCTCAACTATTCAGACTAATCCGAGGTGATGGATGCCTAATGCTTCTGGAAAGGAGTCAGTCTCTGAGGCAACCAGGTCCCAAGAGAGTGAGCAAAAATTGTCCAGTGTTTCTCAGGTTCAAGTCCCTATATCTGCCATTGTCAGGCAATTCTTACCTAGCTTTCAAGCAGTGCTTTAAGCAGCTGCCTGCTCCAGCAATGGGGCATTTTGCAGGAGTGACTTGGTTAACTTCTTTGACCACGGAAAGATGTGATCCCTTTACAGACAGTGGTTCTAGATGTACTTTTTACACTGTCCAGTCAATACGGGTCAGGCATAATTACTGTTTTTCTGGGCAGTAACACCCATCCGCTTTAGTCCTAGGATTTCAGACTAAGCTCCCCGTGACCCTTGGATATTTTAGGACATATATCCAGTAATCTTTTGTTTCATATTGGATATCCAGGCAAAGATTGAAATTTTTACTTAAAAATTGTTAAACTCTTTACAACTCGGGACCCAGCAAAAGAGAGCAATTTTCTTCACAACAGATAGAATCAAGAGTCAAATGTAATTATGGCAAACTCTTCTGCTGGGCAGCAGACAAGCAGAGCTGCTTGCTAGATGGCAGTTCCCCAGCTCTGCTCTGTGACCTTGTTTCTGCTGTGTGGAAGGCAGGAGCTTCCAGCTGATTACAGTGCAATGTTCATCAATCACGGTAATAGTGCAATTAGCCACCAAGGTTCAAGCTGCAGAGAATGTTAGTAGCAACTTGACCCGGTTTTCCTTTCGCTTAACAATCCAAATAAAGATCTAAAAATAAAAACAAAACTCTTGACCTCAAAAGAGGCAAAAGTAGGACAAAGGTGCAATACAGTATTGTAGCTTTTTACAGAACCTGTTTTAAGTGCATGCGTATCTGTAAATACAAAGTGATTTGTGGCTTACTCTTGTTTCCTCAGTCTGTAGCATTAATTAACTTCTAGGAGCAGCAATGGGGTAGAATGGCCACAGACTTGTTAAATATTAGATCAGGAAGGGAACTTAGAGAAAATCCTGTCCAGGCTCCTCATTTTGCAAAGAGGAAGGTTGAGGTCCAGGGAGGAAAAGGAAATTTCCTAGGGCCACTCTGAAAGTATATTAGTGATGGAGTCAGGACTTGGTCCTGGATCACCTCTACGTAGAAATTTATCACGTCTACAGAAATGTATCTACTGTGGGCCTGGTGCTGTTAAACACTAGATAAATATATATGAACATAAATGATCCCTGCCTGCAAGGATATATAGTTTAATGGAGGTGCTGTTTCTAAAATATTATCCCAATTTGGCAGTCAAGGAAACATAGCCTTGGAAAAGTTAACATATTCAAGTCACTCAGCAATATCATTTGAATTCACTTCTGACTCATGCTCATTCCATTTTTCTCTTCAGATTTCTCTCGGATGAAGGGTAAATGGAGTGGTGGTAGTGACAGGCTCCAGTGTCCCAACTGATAGTGTTTCATTAACTCTGAGAGTCCTTGGCCTCACAATTACTTTGTGACTGCAGCCTTGTAATGTCCAGAGAATGATAGGATTATCTGCCAGACTTGACTTTCCCGTTCACATTACCTGCTCCTGCTCCAAAGCTCTTTGCTTGGGTATCAAGAGTGTCTTGAGGAATGTTTGTTTGAGTTTGTTCGCTGAGAGTTTGGGGTAAGGAGAAGGAATTACAGTAACCAGTGTCCTCGGATCTCATTGATTTCAGATTCTGCATCTCTACTAAGTTACCCCTGATTACCTGCCAGTTGAAGGATCAGCCCGTGCCTGGGATTGCATGCAAGAGAAGACAGGCCCGTGAGATACGAATACTGTTAAGTGATGTTTTTGAAGGCCTTTATCCCTTATATGAAGTAGGCAAAACTCAAATTTATGCATTCATATTTACTCGTTCAATAAATAAATGTATGCATCAGGATATAATCAATGGCAAATTAAACACAAGCCTTGCCTTCAAGAAGCTTAGAGTCTAGTAGCTTGTGGTTTAGTCTAGACATAGTAAAATACTCACCCAAATGTAATTAAAAAGTGCTCTGAAGAAAGGGAACATCATTCTATGAGAATACAACTGGGAAAACGGAATCATTTGTGGAGCTGTTTCAGGAGTCCTAGGAAGACTCCACTGCCCCCAAATACCTCCACTATCCACTGGCCATTGCTTTATAGTCCTCAAGCTTTCATCCTTTAGTTCAAACCTTTGATGACTAGTCAAACACAAATCCTCCAAAAAGAGTAAGGATGAGAGAAACAGTATCTGTACCTGTGAAATATGTTTAGACTGCCTGGTTCAGAGTTAATTATTATCTTCTGAGGGACATAAAAAATGACCACAAAACTTAGTGACTTGAAACCACGAACATTTGTTATTTCTCATGATTCTGTGGGTTGGCTGGGTGATTCTTCTTCTGGTCTAGAATGATGTCATTCACATGCCTGAAGTCCCAGCTGAAATGATTAGGGTAGTTGAGGTGCCTCTCCATGTGTTTTCATCTTCCAGAAGGCTGCCCAGACTTGTTCACATGGTGGTAGAAATTTTTCCAGCAGCAAGAGAGGGCAAGCTCCAATGCAGAAGTACTTCTCAAGCCTCTGTTTGTATCATGTTTGGTAATGTCCCACTGACTAATGCAAGTCACATACAAGGGGTGGAGAAAAAATGCCATCTCTTGATGGGAGGAGCTGTAAAATATTGTGGCCGTTTTTTCAAGCCACCGAAGGAGGCAACAGTAAGTCGTCTGAAACCAAGTCTGACAAATTTCCCTGGGTCTTAAAAACCTGCTATCCCCAAAGAGAAATGTCAGAATGGTTCGTAACAGGGCAATATCACCATTTGTTTAATTGTCCGAAGGATCTACTTTGGAGGAATGAAGACACATCCGTATGGCGTTTTGATGCATATTTCACCATTCATTTGGTTACTTCTTAGTTACTCCCTGAGGGATGAATCTGACTTCTCATTCTATGGAATTAACTGTAATAACGATTGTGATTCCCACCTGAGATTCCTGGCTGGAGGCCGAGCAGAAGGATTCAGTGTATGCAGAAAAGATGGCTCAAAGAATAGTTGAGGGGCACCTGGCTGGCTCAGTCGGTAGAGCATGAGACTCTTGATCTCAGGGTTGTAAGTTTGAACCCCACGTTGGATGTAGAGATTACTTAAAACTAAAATCTTAAAAAAAAAAAAAAAAAAGAACAGTTGGTCCCTCTGCTGTAGCTATACTGTCTTCCTTGGAGACTTCGTCTGGTCCTGTGGCTTTAGATGCCAAGTCTTTGGTAATGACATGTATACACAGGGTCCAGTAGACATCTCCATGTCTCAAATTTAACATGTCCACATTGGAACTCTTAATTCTTAATTCCTTCTTTTTCTTTCTTTTCTTTTCTTTCTTTTCCTCCCTCCCTCCCTCCCTCTCTCTCTCTCTCTTTCTCTCTCTCTTTCTTTCTTTATCTCTTGTTTCTACATCCAGCACAAGTCCTATGAGTCTACTTTTAAAATATATTTCAAGTCTGCCTACTTTTCTCCATTTCCATTGCTATGATCTTGGTCCAAGCCACTTGTTTCTCCCCTAGAGAGATACCATAGAGTTCATAACCAGTTTCCCTAGTCCACACTTGCTCTCCCATGGTCCATCCTCTACACAACACAAATCTTTTAAAAATATAAATGAACAGCTCAGTAACGCTGGGCTTTACTTCAATACCACACATGGAAAGAATCCAGAGACTTCGATTATTATTAATAATGGTTATTTTATCAATTCTCTTTCTAGCCCTGAACCTTCCCCTAACTTATTATAGGACCCCTGGTAAATAATTTCTTGTAATAGCCAGCTATCACTTCTCCCCAGAAT
This sequence comes from Potos flavus, assembly GCA_028534135.1. NCBI lineage: Eukaryota > Metazoa > Chordata > Mammalia > Carnivora > Procyonidae > Potos > Potos flavus. Next base: position 129,948,188 of record CM052900.1, read on the forward strand.
TTCTTCTGGAAATAGTAATCTCTTCTTTTGTAGCACTACTACTCCTTCATCCAAACCAGATGATTCTAGTAAAGACTGTCAGTAAAGTGACCATGTGATCAAGCAAAGCGAATCAGAATTCTTCCCTAGGATTTGAAAAGAAGAAATTGGAGCTATTTTCTTCCCTTTTGAGTGGCAAATATTATGAAGATGCCTTCTCTAAAACTGTGATGATCTATCCTCAACCTATGTATAGAATAGGAGATAACAAGGCCATCATGCAGACAGAAGCATATGTATAGGATGAGAAAGTGTGTCCTGTGGCTTTCTTAGCCCTGATTCTGCCTTTTCGAGATTTGGCAGATCACCTCTGATTCTGTTAGACACCTCAGTGTTTCCAACAAAGTCCCCATTTAGTTTTGCTCATTGGAGTTAGGATCTTAACACTTAATAACCAAAAATATATTGTCCCCCTTTGCTCCTCAGTCTTCTCCTTCATACATCCTTTTAGCTCCCAAATACAATAATTCTGATTTTTAAACACTGAATCTTTAGAAAAATTCTACTTCTGTGGACTTTCTGATGAAGATTTTTGCATAATCTGGAACAAAACCTACTTTCTTCGCCATTTTCTCTTCATGTGCCTGAATAGAGGAGGAAGAGGGATTTCTCAAGGTGAAAAGTACTTCTCCACAAACACTGATGATAGCACAGAGAAAGGTTCCTATGGTTAGGTTACTAGTCCACACGCAGACTAGCCTCTCAGGGACCCAGACAAAATAGCTAACACCTCTGCTGCTTTTTCTCTACATCTGTTCCTATGTCTACCAACTCAGTGACACCCACCATCTTGACAGAATACCATGGACTGCACTGAGTTGTGTGACATCTGTTTTGCCTGCTTCTCTTCTATCATTTTGAAGTGGCCAAACAGCAAATACCCAAATAGGAAGTCTCTGGGAGACTTGAATAAGAGTTTCCTTTGTTGGTACAAAATCATGTCATAGAAAGGCTAATGTCTGGCAAAGTAAATCATCAAGTCCCTGAGGGGTGTGATTAGGATTCCCAGCTCCCTTCAGATTCTGATACATCTCTTCCCAAGTTTTACCAATGGACTGGGATAAAGCTAATAGGCTGTGCAACCTTGATTAAGTCACTCCCTATTTCTGGGCTTCAGGAGGTTAGACCAGTTAATTTCTGCAGGCCCTCTTGGAGATAATGCTCTGTGATTTTAGGCCCATTTTCAGTCAGAGCTGCAAGTGGCAAACAGTATTTTGGCAGGAATCTTTTCATTATGAAAGCCTTCTTCTTGGGTAGGATGAAAACAGTCAAGGCTGTGTGGACTCCCACCCTCATCACTCAGCCAGGCTTGTTTCCTTGATTTCTGAGGCTTCCAGAAAGCATCTTAGTAATTAAGTGCATCTGGATTGGATGGTCCATGCCTGCCTGTACTAGGCCAGAAGTTCCTAAAGGTTAACAAGAGGGGAGAGGAACAAGAATCTCTGATGAGACTTTTTGAGAATAGAGTACAGACATATGGATTTGAGAAGCGACGCCAGGCATCCATGTTTAAGAGCCAGAAATGTATTCCAATTCAAGGGGGAATTAATTTACCAAGCACCAAACATGTTCCAGGATGAGCTGGATAAGATCTTTCTAGGGACAATTGCTGTTATATAGCTGGGAGCCTGGAAACTAAAGGCTGAGAGATTTGTGTTGAGCTATCTTCCAGTCCCTCCAAACATCAAGTTACAGGATGAGGACTGAGAAAGTAGCATGGTTGAGTGGTTGAGAGCATAAGATTTGTAGTCCAAGAGACCTGGGTTCAATCCTTGGATCTTCATCACTAAATAGTTGTGTGGCTTTGAGAAAATTACTCTTGGAGCCTCAATTACTTCATATAGAAATAGTATAATATCTGCCTTAAGAGGTTGTTGAGAGATTTAAATGTGGGAATGAATGTAAAGCCCTTAGTGCGATGCCTGACACCCACGGTAGGTGCTGAACATGTGGTGTGGACTACACAAGGTCATTCCCATGAGGCAGTGTCCTGGAGCCTTTGTCAAAAGATGCCCCACTGTCAGGTTAGTCAGTAAAGCATGTGGCTCTCGAGCTTGGGGTGTGAGTTTGAGCCCCATGTTGGGGGTAGAATTTACTTTTAAAAAAATGCTCCCCCAGTGCTGAGAAAACCAGGATTCCAAAAGACCTGGGTTTGAGTCCTACAATATACCGTGTAAACTTGGATAAACATATTTTCATCTATAAAATAAGATTCATTATCTTGCCTACTTTGCAAAATAGTTGTGAGAGTCAAATGCATTTTATAAACTGTGAAGTATTGTGGACATATAAGACAGAGCCAATGTGAGGGGCTGGGAGTAGGCAGAATTCATCCCAGAATGAAACTGGGCATATCCCTCCTGGAACCATTTCTGAGGGTGCCTTCCACCTCTACCAACTTTCCCTTCTCCCCCCACATTTTGTCCCCAGGAACCTAACCTCATGCCAACATGCCTTTTACCCAGAAGTCTGGTTGGCTGAAGAGAAGCTTCCAGAGGCTAAGATCTGCCAAAGAGAATCAGCCAGTGCATGCTGAACAGAGCAGTGAGCTATGGATGGGGTTGGGGCTCAGGAGGGGCAGACAGTAGAGTCCATTTGTCCTATGATTAGTATATTATAACAAAATCATCAGTTGTGTGTTCGGCACTTCACAGTTCCCAAAGTACTTTCTCAGTGAAGTTTCAGTGGTCTTTGACACAACTCTGTGATGTGGGTTTTATTATTCCCAGTACTCAGATAAGGAAAACTGAGGCCTGCATCAATGAAGCAGATGCTCGAAACTACATAACGAAGGCAGCAAATGGCTTGATTGGTCTCAGAACAGGGTAGGATCTGCCCCAAGGAGTGAGCAGTGCTGATCTTGAACCTGGCCTATTTGGGGGGATTGGTGGTAGCTGAAGAGAAAACCTAGGCATCAGTTGTGCCTATATCTGGCTTCCTCTCTGCTTGTGAGAGAGAAGGAAGGAGAGGAACACACACTGTGCTCACCATCCCCACATCCTTAATGCAATTAAACCTTAGAACAGAGGCTTTCCTCATATCATGGGGCCAAAGGCTGATGGTCTTAGCAGTTACACAGAGAAATGTCAACCTTACTCAATTTGCACACCACCTTCAACTCTCCCAGTTGCTCTTTCTAATTTATTCAACCAGGGACTGGGCTGGTCTCATGCCAGCCTAGGAGATGTGCCATAATAGGAGAGCAGAATTCCTCAGGAGGAGCAATTAGCAAAAATTGGAGTTCTCCCTCCATGGGACTGAGCAGAAAAAGGAATGATAACGCTCAGATCTCTCCCTATAAGATTCTAGCTAAGCAGATGTTTTCAGGCTTTTTTTTTTTTTTAATTATTCCTGTGTTCTGTACACTGACAGTTATTCTCAGTGATATATGAAATGTTAAGTGGTATTGGGAGTTTCTACAGATGCAAAGATACACACACACACACACACACACACACACACACACACATATGTATACACAGTAACAAAAGGGAAGATCCCATTTGCAAATATCTGCGGTGTCTCCCTGTTCTGTGTTGATATGTTTTATTGATATAAACTGGCTTATTTTAATGTATCTCCTATCCTTATTGTAATGGCAATGATGGTATGTGCATTAAAGTTCACCTGAACTATACATCTTTTATGGAGTGACTCTTCCCTGGGCTTGTGCTAAGAACTTTGAGGGTAGACTTCTGAGATCTTAGAAAGGAACTGGAAAAAAACAGGTCCAGCACCAATGCAATGGAAGCCACAGTACAAGGCAGTATTCAAGTCATGATGGACAAGGCAAGTTCATGATGGACTCAGGATAGGGGAAAATCAGGATGGGTATAACTGTTGGGAAGGCTTCAAGGAAAGACTGGCACTGCAAGAGATCAGGGACAGCCAGTCAGCTTGTACTTCTGGGGACCCCATGGCTCCCGGCTGTATACTGGCTGTTGTAGAAAATGCAGAGAATCCCAAGGAGCAGTGTGTACCCCAACAAAGAGTTAGGCTCTACTGCTGGACAGCACGCGGAAGCAAGGCCGCTGAGCTGGAGAGAAAGTGGTGAACCCACCAGAAAATGAAATAAAATGCAGACGGAATTGACAGCTCTGGAAAGCAGCCCAACCCACTCCCCACCTGCCAACTTCCCCAAACTATAACAAATCTAAGAAGATAGCAAATTCAGTCCAGTTCTTCGCCCATTCCCACTGCAGTGTAGTAGGGAACCGTTTCCCTTTCTTTAGCCTGGTTAACTCCTCCTCATCTGTCAAGACTTAGGCATGGAGACCCTGAAGGGCCAGAGCAGGTGAAGAGCTGTGGAAATGCAGAGCGGGAGTGACAGAAGTGTCAGATTCGGCATTCAGTCAAGATTCTTTTGATTATAAGTGACATATCCCCACTTTAAATAATCCTAAGAAAAGAAAGAGGTCATGGTGGGAGGGGAATTTGTCAGCTCATGTTACTGTAAAATCCTGTGGTATATCTAGCTTCAGGCCCTTCTGGAACTAGGTGATCGAATTATATTATCAGGATTCTCTGGGTTGGCTTCATTCTCAGTCCATTCCAGGCTTACCCTACCAATATAGCCATCAAACAGAGAGTCTTTGCTTTAATAGTTCTGGCAGAAGTCTTGGGTCGTGTACCTATTCCGGGATTAATGATGCCAGGAGGTGAGGTGTTCCGATGGGCTAAGCCTAGGTCTTGTCCAACTCCATCTCTGGAGCTGGAGGCTGGGGTCAGTATTACTCAAACCAGATGAACTGAAAGTGGGAGAAAAGTGGTTGCTTGAAAAGAAAATTAGGGCACTTTTTCCAGAAGAGAAAAGAATGGGTGCTGGCTAGGGAAAAATATTAGCTATTCACAGGAGATACAGAATCAGATCAATGCACAAAGGACATTTTAAAGCTGGACAGAAGAGAACAAAAATGGATTCTTCCCCTAGGGTATGGGAATGGAAGGAGTAAAGTGGGCAGGGATGGAGGCACAGAGCTCAGGAAGTCAGCTGAGCGCAGAGCGGTCAGGGTCCGATTTGACGTGATAGGGTGTGTCTTGCCAAGGTGGACAGCAGGGGTTGACTAGGGATTGAAATAATAGCCTTGAGATGGGTGGCTCAGTTGGTTAAGCATCTGCCTTCGACTCAGGTCATGATCCCAGGGTCCTGGGATCGAGTCCCGCATTGGGCTCCTTGCCCAGCGGGGAGCCTGCTTCTCCCTCTGCCTGCCGTTCCCTCTGTTTGTGCTCTTGCTCTCTCTCTCTCTCTGACAAATAAATACAATCTTTAAAAAAAAATCTTAAAAAAAAAAGTGAAATACAGCTTCGCGTCTAAGTGCAGAACCTTGTATCCTAGTGTGGAGTTACCTCCACGAGGAGGAAGGATTCCTTTGTGTAATTCACACAAAAGTGGCATCTGCTCACCAAAGCCATGAGTATAGAGATAGCATCCATCCAGAGGGGACACCTATCTCCAATTTGCTAAAGGTGCTGCAGTGGGTTGAATCATGTCCTCCAAAAGATATATTTAAGTTCTTATCCCTGGTACTTCCGAATGTGACTTTATTTGGAAATAGAGTCTTTGCAGTTGTAATCCAGTTAAGATGGGACTATTCCGAATTGGGGTAGGCACTAAAACCAACAACTGGTGGCTTTATAAGAGAAAGGAGCAGGAAAATGGACACGGAGACACAGAGGTCGAGACATAAGGAGGAAGGCTACGTGATGATACAGGTAGAGCTTGGAGGGATGCAGCTACATACCAAGGAAGGCAAAAGATTGCTGGCCACCACCAGAAGCTAAGAGACAGGCATGAGAAAGGTTCTGCCTCAAAACCTTCAGAAGAAGTCAACTCTCCCAACACCTTGATTTTGGACTCCCAGCTTCCAGATCTATAAGAGAATAAATATTGTTTTAAGCCCCCCAGTTTGTGGTACTGTAGCACAGCATCCTTTGGAAAGTAATACAGGTGCTACATGAGCTAGTGGCAATCCTGAGACTAAGGCTCTCCTCTATCCCTAGTCCTGGTGGAAGATATGGACAACCCAGATACTTAAGAGATCCCAACAGAAAATCTAGGCCTGTTCGTGGGTCCTACTGCCCAACAGTCTCCTGGAGGTGCCTGTTACCTTCACCATGACACAGAAAATAAACACTATTTTCAAATGGTAGTAGTTCATGGAGTGAGGGCTCCTAATAAAATGAGGGACAGTCTCTCCTTGGTTTGAGAAGAGGACTTGGGCCCACATTAGAGGTAAGCTTCTGCATATGCTGTTCTCTCTACTCCTGGTTCCCAAGCTGAGTTAGGTACCTCCTCTGGGGAACTATATCCCCCTTTGTTTTCCTTTGCCCTAGAACTAACTGTGATACTGTGATTTCCTGGTCACTTGTGGGAATAGACTGTCCCATGTTTCTGTGAAATAAACTTTTTTTTTCCTGTGAAATAAACAAGGCAAGCAGTAGGCAAATGTGCATAAGAAGTCTGGAGACCTATTTAAACAAGAAAATGAGACTCCAGTAGTTTCACTCACAAGATTCAGAGCTATTGAAATGTGTTGAGGTAAACCAGGGTGGCTGTGTACACAGGCCCGTGACAGGGAAGGGCATCTGTGGAAGTCATTCCTCAGAGAACTATACCCCAACTTCCTCATACCCCTTCATCTTGTTTTACTTATTATCTTCTTCATGGCATGGATCATGATGAAATTATTTTATTTGTTTAATGAAAGTTGGCATGATAGCAGGGATCTTGCCTATTTTGTTCACTGCTGTACCCTCAGAGCCTTTGGCAAGTTACTTTACTTCTATCTTACTTAAAACCTTTGTTACAAACCTCTCATGTGTATAACATACCAACCTCATAGGTTATTATGAGGATTAAAGGTGTTAGTGTAAGAGCTTAGATTGGTACACCTGGGACATAAGTGATAGTCAATACTAGCCAGCATTTATATTTTTCCAAGGCACCATTCTAAGCCCTTTACCTATATATTAATTTAATCTTCACAACTTTATTAGATAGGTTTCATTAGTATCCTTATGAGATAGATACTATTCTTAGCCCCATAATGATGAGGAACAGAGAGGGTATTTAACTTTCCTAAGGCCACACAATTGAAACCCCAGAGTCCCTGCCCTTAACCATGACACTATGTTGTCTCCTAATACAAATACTTTTTGAATGAATAAAATCACCAAGAGAATGGAAAGAGATAGAGGCAGTGGACCGACTCAAAAATCAAGACAGTATTGAAGGGGAATAGTAGTTGGAGTCTGTGAGGCATGAAATTTGCATCTAATTTGTCCTCCTGTGGGCAGGCTTGTGCCTGGGGAAATGGCTGTGAGGATCAGTTTATAAAGTAGTAAGGAGCAAGGTAATTCGTGGTTGAGGGTAGCCCTGGGATGGGGTGTCGCCTTCCTTCACATCCTGAAGAGGTTCTGAAACTTGGTCAGGGATTCACTCTAGTGGCAAGCACAGGGACTGAGGCTGGAGACCCAGCTCCTGTATCAGACCCAGTATCCTTCATGGGATACACCCAAAGCAACCCCCTCTAGGGTGTAACAGAAGCAGAGGAAAGGATCTGTCTCAACTGGCCCTGTTTCAGATACCTCTGGCTTTGGCACCTGCATCAGTGCTTTGCAGAACACTACTGGGGCATTCTCTAAGAGATAAACATGTTCTGGGGCCCAGCCAGTTTCTCTTTGCCACCACTAAAGAGTGAGCTCCTGGAGGTCAGAGAAGAGGGTTTTCTTTCTCTCTTAATCCCCTGATTTCTACAGATGCCAGCACGTTAAGGGTTTCCGATGGCCATTTGTTGAAAGAAAGGAAATGAATGCTTGTTCTGAACAGATGGGATGATTCCTGGACAAGGCAGTTGCTAATTCCTCAGATTTTTTAGCTGAAGGGTGATGGTGGCGATGGTATTTTGGAAGGGTGTTGAGAGCGTGCCAGAATCATAGTTAAGCTAGTTCCGGAGTGGGCCATGAAGGAAATGGTTTGTTCAGGTGGTCACAAGTTTAAGGCCCTTCATGGCCAAAGGTCTTATTTAAATCCTTTCGTAATACTTCTACAGTCTGCTTAAGCTGGAGAACCCCCTTTTTTTTCCCGTTTTTCTTCAAAGATAAATTGGCTGTGATATCCAGAGTCCACTATCAGGCACCTATGGGGAGCTGTCTTTCCAAACTTTTGCAAGAGCTGCCTGGATCACACTTGTGCTTATTCAAAGGGAAGCTTCTGTGCCTTCCTTAACGATGTCCTCCTGCCTGTCATGGTATATAGGATGCCTGTGAATCAACTGGTAATTTCTAAATTAAATACTTAGGTTGTCTATGCATGACTCAATTAACTGACTTTAAAAGAACAGCTCTAAAAATAAGATTAGCTATTTTTCAACTTACATATATATATATAACATTATATATACATATATAAGACATTATATATATATCTTCACATAAGCAGATTTCTTTACATATATTGAAAACATGATTCTAGAAATACTTCTGCTCCACAAATGCAGATTAGATTTGCATAAATACTCCTTAGCTACTAGGATCAGGATCACCCCTCTCTACTTTCATCTGTTGCCCTTTGCAAAGGGCACCATCTTTCAGGTAACCATAATCTCCATGTTGCCTTAGATCCTGTTCTGTCTTACTCCAACATTAAAGTGACCACACTCCAGATCCTGATAGACACTAATAAATTATTCTCCCATTGACATGATCTGAAAGATACTGGCTTAATATATAATCTCTCCAGAGGAACTAATATCGAATAAGCCTTTGGGAGCTGAAGTCCCTAAGACTAGGCTCTCAGGCACTGTGACAGGTTAGCAGAATATACAGAGAATCCAGGAAAAAACTAATACATATATTGAAACAAGTCTTTTGTCACAGAAAGCATTTGCAGCCAGTTGGGAAAAAACATGGACTATTCAATAATTGGTTATCTATATGGAAAAATTAAATCTGACCCCTGCCTTACACCATACACAAATATCAGTTCCAGGTAAATTTAATACTTAACTATGAAAGACTTAAAGCTTATAGTATAATGTAAAACAATGGACCTTTCAGAAGACAAAATAAGAAAAATCTTTATGACCTCAGC
>CM052900.1:129957817-130028107 GCA_028534135.1 Potos flavus
AAAAAAGAAAAGAAATTATTAACACAAAATTCAGGATGGTTATTACTTCTGTGTGTGTGTAAACATGATATAAAAAAGCCAGTGGGGAACTCATTATGTACTGGAAGTATTCTATTTCTTAAGCTGCGCTGTTTATAGATGTGTATTTGCTTTACGATGATTATTCTTTAATATGGTCCCATATGTTGTGGATAACCTTTTGTATGTATATCTTCCAACAAAGATAAAATATAATAAACGCCCACTAGAATGAAAGGTTGGGAGGGTAGATTTTTGTCTTGTTTCTTTGCTAGAATGGTATTGATACATTAAGTATTAAACAAATATGTGTTGAATATTGACCCAGTGGATATCTAACTTTGGCGCAGGACCTCCCTATCTATGATACAGAGTCAAGAAATCTTCACTTGGGGGCACCTGGGTGGCTCAGTGGGTTAAAGCCTCTGCATTCAGCTCAGGTCATGATCTCAGGGTCCTGGGATCGAGCCCCGCATAGGGCTCTCTGCTCAGCAGGGAGCCTGCTTCCCTCTCTCTCTCTGCCTGCCTCTCTGCCTACTTGTGATCTCTCTCTGTGTCAAATAAATAAATAAAATCTTAAAAAAAAAAAAAGAAATCTTCACTCAGACTTTTTTTTTAAGATGTATTTATTTGTTTTAGAGAGAGAGAGCATCCACGCATGTGCACGTGGAGGGTGGGTGGGCAGAGGGAGAGGAAGAGTGAATCTGAAGGAGACTCCCCACTGAGAGTGGAGCCCAACGTGGGGCTCAATCTCACGACCCTGAGATCATGACCTGAGCCGAAATCAAGAGTCAGACGCTTAACCGACTAAGCCACCCAGGCACCCCTAACACTTTTTTTTAAAACTCAAAATCCCATTGCACAAGCCTGGAAGAGCTTCTTTTATCCTGTCTTCTTTGCTACAAGCACCACAGACTTTGTCTCCTTTTCTCTCTTCCTGATGGTTACCAGCACACACTCTGTGTTTGGGGTGTTCTGCCACCCCTCCACCTCGTCCCTCTCTCAATCCAGCTACAGAATTAGATACATTCTCTCTTCATATGGAATGGATTTTTTCTATTAATTTTTTAAAAAGCATTTTATTACCAACAGTTTTAGGGAAATACAAAAGGAATAATAATAAAAAAAAAAAAACAGGAAGTATTTGCAAAGGACTCTACCCTTATGACCTTATTTAACTTTAACTGCTTCCTTAAAGGCACTATCTCTAAATACAGTCACATTGGGATTTCAGGCTTTAACATGTGAATTTTGGGTAGACACAATTCAGTACATAATAGGGCCATACCTTTATGCCTTCTCTTTCATCCCATATTTAAACAATTCATCACACAAGTAAATCATACTCCCTGGGCCTTAACGTTTATCCAGTGGAGCACAACAAAATCAGGAACTTGAATTAGCAGGCCATGATTTAATTACACACATATTGACCTACGTGATGCAAAGTATTTTGCTAGGTATTGCAGGGGGATACAAAGATGTTGGTGATAAAGGCCAGGTCCAACTTTCAGAAACTAGGACCTTCACCAAGACTATCCCTAAAATAGATTATTTTGTCCACCACCATCCTTTTCCTATTCTTTAACAGAAACTCTGAGTCAAAAAACTTAGATTATTATATTAGTTTTTCATCTAAATATCACATAGTTTCCTTAGTTTCATGGGGACTGGATGCTGACAACATGTTACAGCTTTGGAATCAGTTATAAGTTTTGTGAGCTCAACCCTCTTGGTTTACTAATATAAGATGGATGGCTGTGTGGAAAAATAAACTTGGAAAGACTTTATTTTTCACAGGAATCATTCCATTTAATTTTAAAACAACACTTGAAGGAAGCACAGATGGGCAAGCAAGGAGGTTATTTTTCTCAGAATGGGGAGGAGGGAGATGTACAGGTAAGCTAACCAAAGAGGGCTTCTGAGGAGGTGCACGTGATGTGGCCAGGAGCAGGAGTAGTTTGAGCCAAATCTTGGTGGATGGAAAAGATTTGAAGAGAAAAGGCTGAAAAGAAAGCATTTCAGGGCCGCCTGGGTGGCTGGGTTGGATGAGCATCCGATTCTTGATTTCAGCTTAGGTCATGATTTCTGGGTGGTGAGATCCATGATGGGAGTGGAACCTGCTTAAGATTCTCTCTCTGCCCCTTCCCCACCTCACCCCCTCACGCTCTCTCTCTTTCTCTTTCTCTCTCAAAAGAAAGTAGTTCAGGCTGAGGAACTAGTCAAAGTAAGGAGATGGAAATCAGCATGTTGTTGGGGGAGTGAGCATTGAGGAAACATCTGGCAGGCGCAGACAAAGTTATACATTGGCTGTGCAGCAGATCGTGAGAGACTGAAATTTAGGGCTAACTGGGATCAATTCTTCAGAAGCAGAAAAACTTCAGCCCCTGGGCCAAGGACATGGTAGCAATATCAAGCCAGTTTCAATGATCAAGTTGATCTGTGAAGGGCCCAGTGCCAGGTTCCTCAAAACGTGGGCCTAGGAATCTGCATGTCTGGCATTTAAACTATCTCCCTAGTTATTTTTTAAGACCCCTAAAGTTTGAGACTTACTCATTTGCCTAGTGTTAAGGAGGCCAGACTCAGAGTAATGCCCCAAGTACTAGGCTTCATGTACGACTTAAAAAAGAAAGTATGGTGCCTCCTAAGTGTCTCTCTACCCTCAGCAGTATGTGGATAACATTTGTTAATGTGAGCCAGCCAGCATTTTTAGCTTTCACAATTCTTTTATGTCTGTGAAGTACGTTCTGTTATCCTCATTACACATGGGGAAATTGAGGCACATTGAAGATATGTAACTTGCTCAGTATCTCACAGCATTAGAGCCTGGATTTGAATCCAGCTAATCTGACTCCACCATCTCTACTGTGCTAGGCTGCCAGTTTCCTATAACTGCTTCATGTTAGTTCCTTCATTTAACAAATATTTACTCAGCACCTACTGTGTGCCAGGCTTTGTGAATAAATAAGAAAAGTGATCAATAAAGTAGCAGAGTTATTTTCTCATCTTCATGACAGCAGGAAAGGCAAATTGAGATAAAACTCAGGGAATAATTTCCTAGGAGTGTTGAGTTATTTGTCCATTCAGTAAGTATTACCGAGCACTTACTGTGTGCTACAAATTACGGTAGTTTAAAGCTAAGGATATGAATCAGGATTCTATGACTCTGACCTTGACTAATGGGGCTTCACAGGGGAGAGAGATATATAAACCACTAAGTCTAACAGCAGACAGAGTTAAAGACATGCCATAAAGATGCCACAGATAACCAAAGTACTGTGGACACCCAAAGGAAAGAAATGTCCAACCGTGTTGTTGCAAATAGCAGGATTTCCTTTTTTTTATGGTTGAATAATGTTCTACTGTGTGTGTGTGTGTGTGTGTGTGTGTGTGTGTGTACCACATTTTCTTTATTCATTCATCCATCAGTGCACACTTCAATTGTTTCCATGTCTTAGCTATTATAAATACGTTGCGGTGAATGTGGGGGTGCAGATATCTTTTTAAGTTAGTGTTCATTTCCTTCAGATCAATATCCAGAAGTAGAGTTGCTGGATCATCTCTACTGTTGTTTTCCGCAGTGGCTACACCAATTTACATTCCCATCAACAGTGCACAAGGGTTCCCTTTTCTCCTCATCCTCACCAACCCTTCTTATTTCTTATTTTTTTTTAATAGCCATTCTAATGGGTGTGAGAGGATATCTCATTGTATTTTTGATTTGTATTTCCTGGATAATTAGTGATTTGATCATCTTTCCAAATACCTGTTGGCTATGTGCATGTCTTCTTTGGAAAAATGTCTGTTCAGACATTCAAAATGTCTACCCACTTTTTTTCTTTTCTTTTCTTCTCTTTTTTAGAGATTTTATTAGAGAGAGCACACACACGCAGGTGCACGAGTGGGGGGAGGGGCAGAGGGAGAGGGAGAAGCAGACTCCCTGCCGAGCAGGGAGCCTAATGAAGGACTTGATCCCAGGACCCTGGGATCATGACCTGATCTGAAGGCAGATGCCCAACAGACTGAGCCACCCAGGTGCCCCTCCTCTACCCATTTTTAAATTGAATTATTTGCTTGTTTATTTACTGCTATTGAGTTCTTGATGTATTTTAGATATTAACCCATTATCAGATATATGATTTGCAAATATTTTCTCTCATTCCATGGGTTCCCTTTTCATTTGGTTGATGTTTCCTTTGCTGAGCAAAAGCTTTTTAGTTTGATGTAGACCCACTTGTTTATTTTTGCTTTTGTTGACTTTGCTTTTGGTGTCAAATCCAAAACATCATTTCCAAAACCAATGTCAAGGAGCTTACCCTTATATTTCTTCTAGGAGTTTTATAGTTTCAGGTCTTACATTCGAGTCTTTAATTTATTTTCAGGTTTTTTGTTTTGTTTTGTTTTGTTTTTTGTATGGTGTAAGATAAGGTCCAGTTTCATTCTTTTGCATGTGGGTGTCTAGTTTTTCCAACACCATTTATTGAAGAGACTATCCTTTCCCCATTGTATATTCTTGGCTCTTTTATAAATTAACTGACCACATATATGTGGGTTTATTTCTGAACTCTTCTGTTCTATTGATCTATGTGTCTTTTTTTAATGTCAATATCATACTATTTTAATAACTATGGCTTGTAATACAGTTTGAAGTCAGAAGGTGTTATGTCTTCAGATTTGCTCTTCTTTCTCAAGATTGCTTTGGCTATTTATGGTCTTCTGTAGTGCCAAACAAATTTTAGGATTACTTGTTCTATTTCTATGAAAAATCCCATTGGAATTTTGATAGGAATTGCCCTGAATCTATAAATTGCTTTGGGTCATAGGGACATTTTAACAATATTAATTCCTCTAATCTGTGAGCACAAAATATCTTTCCACTTATTTGTGTCTTCTTCAGTTTCTTTTATCAACATATGATAGTTTTCAGTGTACAGGTCTTTGACTTCCTTGGTTAAATTTATTCCTTGGTATCTTATTCTTTTTGTTGCAATGGTAAATGGGATTGTTTTCTTGATTTCTCTTTCTGATAGCTCATTATTAGTGTTTAGAAATGCAAATTGATTTTGTGTCCTGTAGCTTTACTGAATTTGTTTATTAATCTCACAGTTTTTCCGTGGAGTCTCTCTCTCTCTCTGCAAATGAAGACAGTTCTCCTTTTTCCTTTTTGTTTTTTTGTTTTTTTCAGAAAAGTACTTTTATTTATTTATTTGTTTGTTTGTTCGTTTGACAGAGAGAGAGCATGCTCACAAGCAGGGGGAGGAGCTGAGGCAGCGGGAGAAGCTGGCTCTCTGCCTAGCAGGGAGCCCTATGTGGGACTCAGCCCCAGGACCCCGAGATCATGACCAGAGTCAAAAGCAGACACTTAACCCACTGAGCCACCCAGGTGCCCTACTTTTCCCTTTTTGATTTAGATGCCTTTTGTTTCTTTTTCTTGCCTAACTGTTCTGGCTGAGACTTCCAATACTTTGTTTAATTCTTAAAGCCGCTCCATGGAGTATTATTGGTCCCATTTTACAGATGAAGAAACTAAAACCTGGAAAGATAAAGTGACTTATTCAAGATCACCCAGGTAGTAAGATACGAATTATAAACAATCCCTTTCGTTCTTAAACCAATGCATTTATATTGTCTCTTGATCCCAACTATTCTTCCAAATTATGCTGAGATTCGCAATAATATCTCTTAAATCCTTCCATTCTTCTCCATTCCACTGATATTGCTTCAGCTTACAACACTGACTCTTACCTCATCAGAGGAGTATATTCGTTAAGAACACAGACTCTGGAAACAGACTGTGGATTTGAATTATGGTTTAGCTCCTTACTAGTTACTTTGGGAAAACTATTAATCTCTCTATACCTCAGATTCCATATTTGTAAAGGAGGGATACTTCATAGAGTTGCTGTGAGCATTAAATGAGTTAATGTATGTACAGTTTAGGAGAATGCTTGGAACATAACTAATGTTAGCTGTCATTACTATTTCTTGTTTCTTTCTATGTCAGTTAGAGTCCTGGCAGGAAATAGAGAGCACACTCAGACTAGATAATTTCCAGTGTGTTTAATAAAGGAACTATTTACAAAATGTGTGCAGGGTTTGGGGAACCAGCAAGGGATACAACACTCCCCTGGGGCTAGCAACAGTGGGCATCATTACTAGCCAATGAAAAAATAAGGGAGAGAATGATTACCAGAAACTGAACAGGGCAGCTGAATGGAGAGTGCTGTCTGATAAGAGCTAAGGCCTTTGGTAGAGGGAAGTATCCTTACAAAGTGACTCAGCAGCGAGGCGCCTGGGTGGCTCAGTGGGTTAAAGCCTCTGCCTTCGGCTCAGGTCATGATCTCAGGGTCCTGGGATTGAGCCCCGCATCGGGCTCTCTGCTCAGTGGGGAGCCTGCTTCCCCCTCTCTCTCTGCCTGCCTCTCTGCCTGCTTGTGATCTCTCTCTCTCTCTCTCTCTGTCAAATAAATAAATAAAATCTTTAAAAACAAAACAAACAAACAAACAAAAAAAACACAGTGACTCAGCAGGGAGGGAGCTTGGGGATAAGTACTCAGGCTTTTCTTTCCTTCAGACCTCTGATCTCCTGAGACTCTTTCCCAATGCTGGACCCAATCAGAAGCCAGAGGGCAAGGGAGCCTGTTGAGAGCTCATATAGGTCAGGCTTCTGTGACACAAAACAAGTGGAGTAGGGTAGAACGACCATCGGGAGAGATAAACAAAATATTGAGCACACCTTCCATCTAGTCTTGCCTTCCTCTAGTCTCTATCTTGCAGGCAGAATGATCTTTCTAAAGCATGAATCTGATCTTGTCTTGCCCCAACTTGATGTCCTTTGGTGACTCTGCATTGTCCTCCAATAAAGTCCATACTCAACATAAAACATAGGGCCTAATGATTTATTTCCAGCTTATCCCTCCAGTTTTAACTATTGCCATTCCCCTCTCAGTCTTTACTGTTAAGCCATTTGTAATTACTTTCAAACCTACAAGAACACTGCTTTTTCTTCTTTGACTCTTCACATGTCTTGGAACTCAACTTCAAATGATCTTTCCTCTTTCATTCTTCACTGGGCTAATGCTTATTCATCCTTTAGTTATACATAGAGATGAAGGGGGTTCTTTTATCTAATTAGATATTGGGGGAAATCTAAGCTCTGCTTCTACAGTTAATGTTTTCTCGAGTCCTAAAAGTAGTGGCCCTTTGAAGTTGATATTTGATAGTACCTTCATCTTCTAAGTGGACTTTATGATTTTATTGAGATTCTAATCTTAATTATATATATATAGTATATATATAAATTTTTGATATTATAATTATAATAGGTCATAGCCTATAAGATTGTGCCTGAAGGTAATGAGAGTTCAGCTTTTAGCGAATTTATCAAAATATACCTACAAAGTGATCTTCTGAGAACTGAAGCCAAATCTATATCCTGAGAATCCTGAGATGATGCCAAGATAGACTTCTGGGAGTCCTATTCTCATGAGGACCCAATGGGCTTCTTGGGGGAAAGGGTAAATATGCCTTTTAGGCCAAAGGGTGCAGTCAAAACTGTCTTGGGGCTCCTGGGTGGCTCAGGTTGAGCCTGGCTGGGAAGGGCAGCAAAGACATGACAGAGCAGCTGGAAGAGTGATGGCAGTACAGGGGCATAAGAGATACCAGATCATGTATCTTTTTTGATGGGAATGACCTAGAAGAGATAGATCAATGAGAAAGACATGCCAGATGTTTCTGTTGTTCCAAATAAAAGTATGAAATGAGACTGTCAATAGCTGAGGAGAGGGTGCCTGGGTGGCTCAGTTGGTTAAGCAACTGCCTTCGGCTCAGGTCATGGTCCCAGGGTCCTGGGATCAAGTCCTGCATCGGGCTCCCTGCTCAGTGGGGAGCCTGCTTCTCCCTCTCCCTCTGCCTGCTACTTCCCCTGCTTGTGCTTTCTCTCTCTGTCAAATAAATAAGTAAAATCTTTAAAAAAAAAGAATTAAAAAAATGGCTGAGGAGATATGAAATATGAATTCCCTCCATTTTAAAAAATATCTAGACCATGGTTTATGATTTGGCAGGAAGATTAAAAAAAATGATAAGAGAACAGGAAATGAAGCTGAGCCTCAAGGGTAATCCACTCTAAAAATACAAATTCAATTAGCCATCCCAACATTAGAGGAAAAATGCTACCAAACTGGAAACACCTGACTGAAAAATGTTCAATTCATGGAAAACTCATCATCTCTGTTAGATATCCTTTTAAAAATCTTAAAAATTATATACAGCCAGTTCAATTAAAATATCTTTAAGTTACCTACCCAGCCACCGTTAGGCACTGAAGTTCAGCTGCAATTCAGATGCTCGGTTGAGCATCTAACTTTTGTTTTGGCTCAGGTCTTGATCTCAGAGTCGTGAGATCGAGCACTATGTTGAACTCCACATTTGTCACGGGGTCTGCTTGGGATGCTCTCTCTCCCTCTCCCTCTATCTCTTCCCCTGCATGCACTCTCCCTCTCTAAAATAAATAAATTTTCTAAAAATCTTATAAAAACAAAAAACCTACCCTGCCTCTTGTCTCTGGACTGATGAAGCAGAAGAAAATAAGTGTATTAAAGATTTTCTCTCATAGCAGTTGTACAGTCATCTCTTCTGTATCAGATACCACATTTTCTCCAAGTGGAAGTAAAATTCACATTATTAAAGAATGTCTATTGAAAGGTCCTTCGTGTATTTGACTGTCTCTGAAAAACAAAAAACAGAAGAAAAACAAAGGCTCTCATAATAGAGGAATAGGTGTGTCTTAAAGGCAGATAGGATCTATTCTGTTAAGACCCAGATGGAAAGCCTACTCCTTTTACCCCCTTAAATTGAAAATTCCTGAATCAAGATATACATTCCTGTGTCTCTACCTCCACCTTGTGGTTGGTCAAGAAATCACCCATTCCAGAATCTCTTCGTGAATTAGTTAAAGGAGCCATCAGGATTTTTATTAACACTTGCCAACAATTCTTAGACACAAACGTTGAGCCAGGCTCTGTCATAAGTGTTCTTCAAGAATTATGACATGTAATTCTCACAGCAACCCTATGAATGATGTATTTTATAGATCAGAAAATTAAGGTTAAGAATTTACCAGAAGTTTGGGATTTGTCCATGATCATACAAGAGGCAGAATCAGGATTGGATCGAGCCTCTTCTAAGCCTTTCTTTCTTTCTTTCTTTCTTTCTTTCTTTCTTTCTTTCTTTCTTTCTTTCTTTCTTTCTTTCTTTCTTTCTTTCTTTCTTCTTCCTTTCTTCTAAGCCTTCCTTTCTTTCACAACTGTCTGCTTATATACTAAGGCATATCAATCACATATGCTTTTTTCTCTCTTTTACAACATATGTGTACAACCATTATCTTATTTAATCTGCTACTGGAAGGATTTGTATTAATCTTCCGCAAGGATTTACATTTGCAAGGCAGTGCATAAAAAGTAGATGATCCAAAGGAACAGATTGGTATTTAAGTCACAGACATTAAATTAGGGCATTAGGCCCTGGGAGGAGCTACTCCTGATGAAGAAATGGTATAAATGGAAAAGCCCTAATCTTTGCGATAGGACTTAAGTTTGAATTCCTACTCTGCCACTTACTAGCTGTGTGTCCTTGATGAAGTTACCTAATGTCACTGGCCTCAATTCCCTTATTTGTTGAGTTAAGAACTACTGGACTCAGAGAATACTAATTTTTGTAAATCAGACTCTGGCTCATTTTTCATAAAAATGAATTTCTAGAAATTAAAAATGTTTAGTAAATAAAGTGTCCTATTAGAACCTGATGATTGATTTTCAATAGATTGAAGAACTGTTCAAATCATGATTTAAGATGTTAAAGTGCTCAGGGAATTTGGGGAAGTGAAACTTTGAGGAACATACAGATGATAGAATAGTGGCCCCCAAAGTTGTCCATGTGTTAATCTCTGGAATCTGTTAATATGTTAGAATACATAGCAAAGGAGAATTAAGGTTGCAGAAGGTATTAAGGTTGCTAATCAACTGACCCTAATATAGGGTGATTATCTTGGATTATCTGCGTAGGTCCAACTTTAATCACAAGAGTTTTTACAAATGGAAGAGAGAGTAAGAGGAAGATGTAATTATAGACAGAGGCACAAAGAGATGCACTGTTGCTTGCTTTGAAGATGGAGAAAGGGGGACGTGAGCCAAAGAACATGATTAGCATCGATGAACTAGACAGGTCAAAGAAATGAATTCTCTTCTAGAGTCTGTAGGAGGAATATAACCCTGCAGACTCCTTAATTTTACCCCAGTGAGACCCCTGTTAGACTTCTAACAAGCAAGCGAATGTATTTGCTTTGTGTAAGCCACTATATTTGTGATAACTGGTTACAGTAGCAATAGAAAATTAATACAATATGACCATCAGTGTGTCCAGACTTGTTACCTGTTTCCGATGGTGATGTCGAAGAAGCGCTGGACTTGGAATCTGAAGACCAAGTTTTGGCATCCCAATTCTGTGTTAAATGGCTGTGTGACTTGCCGTAAATCACATGAGCATGTTTATCATGTGGCAGCACTGACCTCATTTGTTATGTAGAACAAACGAGATAATGGATTTGTAGGTGCTACATAAACTGTAAAGCATTCTATACAGGTGAGAAATTATTATTTGCAGTACCTGATACATAGTGGGGATGCAAGTAATATCAATTATCAATTGAGATCAGTTATCCTTTGACAGTCCTTGGAATGTGGAAATATGATTGCAAAACCTGCTGGGTACCATAACTACAGAGTTGTCAAATCACTATGCTGTACACCTGACAATAATGTGATGTTGTGTATCAACTATACTTGAATAAAAAACAACAAACATATGCTGGATCCCATGGGAAAAAAAAGATCATACATGGTGTTTGGTCCCAAGCTGATTACAACATTATTATGGAGATGATATATCATGAGAGGAGTTAACAAGAACCCAAAAATTATGTATGATAATAGGACAAGAGAGGTCACAAGGTTATATATGATTAAATGCCAAGGAGGTGATGCAAAAAATACGTACCCTGAGTGCTGGTATGGAATGCATGATGAGTGTGGGCTAGAAGAGTCAAAGGCTTCCAGGAGGAGGTAGATTTCTATAGGGATCTTGGCGGGTGTGGTTAGATGGAGAATAATTGCTATTATAAGCCCACAAAGTAATGGTTTTCTACCCACAATTCCAGGAATCACAATTTCCATTTAAGACATTGGCAGTCAGTTCCAATGTTTGGAAGGGTATTCTTTTGGACCCCCTTGCTAATATTTTTTCCTTTTTATTTTAAAAGATTTCAAACTTATAGGAAGTTTATAAGAACAGTACAAAAAGGATATTTTATTTATTTTTTTAAAAGATTTTATTTATTTATTTGACAGAGAGAGAGGGAACACAACAAGGGGAGGTGGGAGAGGGAGAAGCAGGCTTCCCGCTGAGCAGGGAGCCCCTGATGCGGGGCTCAATCCCAGGACTCTGGGATCATGACCTGAGCCGAAGGCAGACGTGTAACGACTGAGCCACCCAGGCGCCCCCAAAAAGGATATTTTAATTTCTACACCTTTGAGAGTAGGTTGCCCATATGATTTTTCATCATCCACAAATTGTAAAAATCAGGCAATTAACATTGATGCATTACTCTCATCTTATCCACAGGCTCCACACAAGTTTAGCCAATTGTTCCCAATAATGGCCTTTATAGTGATGCATTTAATTATCACCCCTTGTGAGTCTTTAATCAAAACACTTCCGTAGCCTTTCTTTGATTTTCATGACCTTGCTACCTTTAAAGATTATAGGTGAGTTATTTTATAGAATGTTCTGCAGTTTGGGTTAGTCTCATGTTTCCTCTTCATTAGATTCAGATTATGCATTTTTAACAAGAATAGCACAGAAGTGATGCTGTTTTTTCTCATTGCATGCCATCAGATGGTAACAATTTCAATTTTCCTATTACCGATGTTAACTGTTCACAGACTAAGTGGTATTTGCCTGTTTTTTAGTAAAGTTCTTCTTTTCCCCTTCCTAATTAATAAATATTTTGTGGGGAAGTATTTTGAGGCTATATAAACATCCTATTCCCCATCAAGTTTTCACCAAGTGGCTTAGCATACACAGATGTTTCTTGGCTTAATTAATTATTACTACTGTGGTTGCCAAATGGTGAATTTCTAATTCTATCATCCCTTCTACATTCACCGTTGACATTCTACTTTAACAAAAAGCTTTCTTCTATCCCATTTTATTCATTTATATCAGTTTAGATGCATGGATTCCAATTTAATACAATGGGTTATAATCTGTTGCTATTATTTATTTTGATTCCCAAATTGTTCCATTCTGGTCCTATGGGGGTCTCTTCAAGCTGTCCTCTGTGTCCTTTTGACATGGTCTCATCATTCTTTGAATACTTCCTTACTTTCTGGCATATAAGATGTTCATCTTGTACCTTCCCTGCCTTAGCCTTGGAATCAGTTATTTCTCTAAGAAGCAGTTCCTTTTAGAGGAAAATGGCCTTTTAGTGGAGAACAGAATTTAGAAACCAAGATGGAGATATTAGGTATGCTTATTGTTGCTGTCAATTAAGCAATGCTTGAGAATATATGTATATATAAATATATATATGTTTACATATGCATATACACAATCTATATTTATTTCTATACCTATCTATTGAAAATTATGAGTTCATATTGATACCTACAATTCCAATCCAACACCACAGAGTTCACTCTAATTTCTTTTTTGTTTTTGTTTGTTTGTTTTTTGTTTTCATTTTTATTTAAATTCAGTTAACATATAATGTATTATTGGTTTCAGAGGTAGAGTTCAGTGATTCATAGTCTTATGTAATACCCAGTGCTCCTTACATCCCGTGCCCTACTTAATGTCCTTCATTCAGTTACCCCATCCCCCCACCTCCTTCCCCTCCAGCAGCCCTCAGTTTGTTTCCTATGATTAAGAGTCTCTTATGTCTCCTATGTTTCCTATGATTAAGAGTCTCTTATGTCTCCCTCTCTGATTTCATCTTGTTTTATTTTTTTCCTCTCTTCCCCTATGATCCTCTGTTTTGTTTCTTAAATTTCACATATCAATGGGATCATATGATAATTATCTTTCTCTGATTGGCTTATTTCGCTTAGTATGACACCCTCTAGTTCCATCCACTCATTGAAAATGGCAAGATTTCATTTTTTGATGGCTGAGTAGTATTCTGTTGTATCTGTATACCACATCTTTATTCATTCATCTGTCGATGGACATCTGGGCTCTTTCCATAGTTTGGCTATTGTGGACATTGGTGCTATAAACATTGGGCTGCAGGTGCTCCTTCAGATCACTACATTTGTATCTTTGGGGTAAATACCCAGTGAGTTCACTCTAATTTCCGCTTTTTTTTTTCTTTTTAAAGATTTCATTCATTCACCTGAGAGAGAGATCACAAGTAGGCAGAGAGGCAGGCAGAGAGGGAGAGGGGGAAGCACGCTCCCCGCTGAGCAGAGAGCCCCATGCAGGGCTCAATCCCAGGACCCCGAGATCATGACCTGAGCTCAAGGCAAAGGCCCAACCCTCTAAGCCACCAGGCGCCCCTAATTTCTGCTTTTCCATATTTATAACTCCCTTCTCCCATCTTCCTTCAGTAAGAAGAAACCTGACTTCCATTATCCTCAATATGTTTATTTGATAAGTCACCCCTGTATGTATTCAATTGCCATTGCCACTGCTGCCATCGTCTCTCACCCTCCTTACTCTGCTTAGACTCTGATATCCTGCACCATCTGCCCACATATTCACCCTTCTCATATTGCTCATGCTCCAACACCTCTCATCAGGCTGCTCTTCCACACCCTGCGCACAGGACCTAGTTTGCTTAGCCCTACCTATGCAAATGACTTTTAGATATAATTATTCAGAAAGGAAGGAAGGAAGGCTGATGGAAAGCCAGATGCTTTCTTAATGATACTTATGAACTGTCCTTTTGGGATATGTAAGTTATGACATTTGTTATTTTGCATATTGCATTTAAAAACTGGACTGGGTGTTAACCACAACAAGGAATATCAATGATCAAATTAATAAATGAGAAGTCTGTTTATTCTAGGTATTTGACAGGTATCATGTAAGACACAAAAAAATAAAATTTTTCGAATTTTGGTAATATTACTTTCCCATTGTGTGATTTTGTGTAAGTTATTTAACCTTTCTGAACCTCAGTTTCTTCATCTATAAACTGGTGAATAACAGACTTATGTTGTTATGAGGAGTTATGTAAAGTAATAAATGTTTGGCCCGAACTATTGCTAATCAGGAAATGAAAACTACTAACTGGGCTTGGCTTCAAGATGTGTAATTTAAACAAACTAAAAAAGCAAATATTTACTGATTCCTACAGAAGCAGGACCCATCACTATCTATCCTCTCATTCCAGCATTCACTTTGTATTACATTTCAAAAAGAAGGTGGTGGTTTTTAAAGATTTTTATTTATTTACTTGAGAGAAAGAGAGAGAATGCACATCCATGCAGGGAGGGGAAAAGGGAGAGGGAGAAGGAAAAGAAGACTCTTTGCTGAGCATGGAGCCCCACGTAGGTCTTGATCTCAGGACCCTGAGATCATGACCTGAGCCCATATCAAGAGACTGACCCTCAACTGACTGAGCCATCCAAGTGCCCTGGAAGGTGGAGGCTTTTAAATTTCTACCCCTTCATTCCTCCTAACAACATTTAAAATCTTTGCTGCTTCTGTACCTATCTGTGCCTCTTTTCTTCCATGCCCAATGATAAAAGTGTCCGTTTCTAATTTAAGGCTAATCCTTCTCTTCTGCCTCCCTTGGGACTTTGTAACTTCAATGGTCCCCTCTTTCTCCTGTATCGTCATTCATTAATTCAACAAATATTTATTGAGTACTCACTATGTGCCTGGCACTATTTTTGATGCTGGGGACGTGGTAGGGAACAAGACAAAGTACCAGCTCTCCAATGGACCTCATAAAATAGAGGGGATATATAGACAAAAATAGCATACTTTCAGTTAATGAGCGCTATTTTAGATAGAATGATAAGAGAAGGCCTCTTTTAAGAGGTGACATTTGAAGTGACATATGACTGGCAAAGAGGAGCCATGATACAAAATCTAAAGGAAGAACAGTCCAGGCATAGGAATAGATGTAATGACCCTAAGGCAAAAACTACCCTAGTGTGTTGAAAAACATTGAGAAAACTAGGGTGGGGCACCTGGGTGGCTCAGTCAGTTAAGTGTCCAACTCTTGATTTCAGCTCGGTCATGATATCAAGGTCATAATCTCCGGATGGTGAGATCAACCCCTGCATGGGGCTTGGGGCTGGACACAGAACCCGTTTGGGATTCTCTCTCTCTCTTTGCCTGCCCCCTCCCCCACCCCTGCGGGCAAGCATGCACTCTCCCCCTCTGTCACTCAAAAAAATAAAAGCCAGTGTGAATGGAACAAAGGGCACAAAAGTAGATGACATTGTAAACATAGAGGAAGGTTAGAAATCATAAGTGAGCCTTATTGGCTATGACAAGCAGATAGATTTTATTCAAAGTGCAAAGAGAAGCCACAAATAGGTTTTTAAAAAGGGAAATGATATGTTCTGACCTATATGTTTTATTTATTTATTTATGATTTATTTATTTGAAAGAGTGAGAGTTCGAGCAGGGGGAGGGGCAGAGGGAGCAGGAGAGAGAGAATCCCAAGCAGACTCTGTGCCCACGACCCCGAGATCATGACTTGAGCTGAAATGAGGAGTAGGATATTAAACCAACTGAGCCACCCAGGCGCCCTTAATTTAATTTTAATTTTATTTTTATTACTTTTTTAGGGGGAGTGAGGCAGAGGGAGAGAGAGAATCTTAAGCAGGCTCCATGCCCAGCTCAGAGCCCTTGGCTCAATCTCATAACCATGAGATCATGCCCTGAGCTGAAATCAAGGGTCAAATCTTATCCGAACCACCCAGGTGCTCTGATTTATTTATTTTATTTTATTTATTTTTTTAAAAAGATTTTATTTATTTATTTGACAGAGAGAGAGGGAACACAAGCAGGAGGAGTGGGAGAGGGAGAAGCAGGCTCCCCGCTGAGAAGGGAGCCGGATGTGGGGCTCATCCCAGGACCCTGGGATCATGACCTGACCTGAAGGCAGACACTTAATGACTGAGCTAGCCAGGTGCCCCATGATTTATTTATTTTGAATATCATTTTGTGCCCTCACAGTTTCCCTTCCAGGCAGAGTCTCAAAATCTGTACCTTTAGATCAGAGAGTAAAGCACCTAGCTGGATTTGTGATAGAATAACTTTTCATTTGACATAAAGATTTTTTTAGAGTTGCTCCTAATTTCTTTTTAAGTTTGAATACCAAATTCTCTCTAGCACTATAGTAATAGTACAGAAAAAAACAATTTTTATGATCACACAAATTCCTTGGAATGTTGTACACACATTTGGTCTCCCAAGAGAAGACTGTATAAGAACATGCCTACTTCTTGACCTAGATACAAAACTACCAAATACGGACAGCAATCATTGGGCAGGACACTTAATAACTAGAGCTCCAAAGATATAATTGCTTAGAGTGTGGGCCCAGGACAACATTGTAAATAAAGTAATATTTCTTGTTACCTACCTCCTCTTTCTGTGCCTTTCTTCCCACATGTAGCAACCTATTCAACCACCCCAGGTTCATGGTGATCTCAAGTTGCCCAGAGTATGTTTCAAAAACAGGGGAATAAAGCAAATCCGCTTATAAAATGGTGGTGGTTTTTCATTCCTTTCAGGGTTATCATTGGCATTTAAAAGGAGTTCTAAAGAGGACAATGATTCACTAATGGCGGAATTTTAGACATAAAGTAAAGTAGGTAAGTTTGGGCTTGAGACTTTTATTTTTCTTTAAAGATTTTATTTATTTATTTGACAGAGAGAGAGAGTTCACAAGTAGGCAGAGAGGCAGAAGCAGGCTCCCTGCTGAGCAGAGAGCCCGATGATGCGGGGCTTGATCCCAGGACCCTGAGATCATGACCTGAGCCAAAGGCAGAGGCTTTAACCCACTGAGCCACCCAGGCGCCCCTGGGCTTAAGGCTTTTTAATGGGCTCACAGCACTCCCAATCTTTCAACCTAGAATCAACATTTCATATTTCTGACTTATCATGACTCTCAAACATAAAGGTGGTAATGGGGTTAATAAAATAATTTACCTTTGAATTTTTAGGAGTAGGGCTTAATTTGTCCCTCTGGGATGTAGACAGCCATTGCATTGACTAAAATAATGTTCAAAGGCAAACACCAAACATAGAAATGAGATGTTTTTAATTTTTATGACTTCTGACCTCTCTTCAGAAAAATAGGAGAGAAGACAAGGGTCACCAAACCTAACGGGGGTGGGGGGGGATCCTCGAGGTAAAGATGGGAAGGAAAGGGTGGCTGAAGATAGAAGAAAGCATTTAAACACTCTGAGAGGACCTGAGTAAATGAGGCTAAAAATTATAATCTGTGATCTTCAACGTTTCTTCTTTCTTTCTTTTTTAAGATCTTATTTTTAAGCATCTCTATACCCAACGCGGGGCTCAAACTCATAAGCCTGAGATCAAGAGTCACATGCTCCACCAACTGAGCCACCTGGGTCCTCCTGTGGATCTCAAGATTTTTTAACTTTCTAATGTCTCACTTTCCTATAAAATGGCAATAGCTTAATTTATTTTTTTCTCTGAGGAATATTCATAATTATAATTATAAAAATTCAAAAGAAGAATGGCAAATTTCTAAACTACAGTTGTCCCTTGAACAATAGGGTTTGACCTGTGTACAATCACTTACATGCAGATTTTTTTTATAAATACAGTACACTGTAAATGTATTTTCTATACTGTAAATGTATTTTCTCTTATGATTTTCCTAATAACGTTTTTTTCTCTAGCTGTATTGTAAGAATACAATTTATAACACATATAACATACAAAATATATATTACTTGACTGTTTTTGTTGTTGGTGAGCCTTCTGGTCAATAATAGTAGGCTATCAGTAGTTATGTTTTTGGGGAGTCAAGAGTTGTATGCAAATTTTTATTTGCATGGAAGGTCAGTGTCCCTAATCTTTGCATTGTTCAACTGTATTTCATTTTATTATTATTTATTAACTATTTTATTTTATTTTATTTTATTTTATTTTATTTTTTAGAGATGGAGAGAGCAGGGGGAAGGGCAGAGGGAGAGAGAGAATCTTAAGCAGGCTTCATGCCCAGCACAGAGCCCAACACAGGACTTGATCCCACAACCCTGAGATCATGACCTGAGCCAAAATCAAGAGTCAGACACTTAACCAAATGAGCCACCCAGGCGCCCTGGTTAACTATATTTTATTTTATTTATTTTTTTAAGATTTTATTTCTTTATTTGACAGAGAGAAGAGAGATCACAAGTAGACAGAAAGGCAGGTGGAGAGAGAGGGGAAAGCAGGCTCCCTGCTGAGCAGAGGGCTGGATGCGGGGCTTGATCCCAGGACCCTGAGATCATGACCTGAGCCAAAGGCAGAGGCCTTAACCCACTGAGCCACCCAGGCGCCCCGGTTAACTGTATTTTAAATGGGAAAACAATACTTCTGATTTGGAAGTCCTGGCTGTGCCACAGGTTGCTTATGATCTTCACCTCTCTGGGTAGGTATTTCTTTTTATATCTGAAGAGGCCAGATTAAAGTACTTCTGTGATCCTTTGCTAGTTCTCATATTTTATACATTTAATTTGACACTCTGACATTTGCTATAGGGTCAAAATTATATTAGGCTAACCATCAAAGAGGTATTTTTCCTGGAATATTACATCCTTCTGGTTTTCCTCTTACCATTCTGGTAGCTCCTTCTCAGTGTCTTTTGGGAGCTCATTTTCTAAAAGCTCCTGAAAGCTTGGTCATTCAGCCCTTTTCTCTTTTTGTTTTACAGCCTCAATGTAAGTGATCTCAATATGCTTTTGTTACCACCCATAAACTGATAAACTTCAAATTGGCATCTCCAACTAAAGCCTCTCCGCTGATCTCCAATCTAAGCTTTCTTTTGCATGGCACACAAATGACTCAAACTTAACATATCCAAAACTAAGCTTATGCTTTTCTCCTCTACAACCTGTCCCTGTTTCAGAATTTGTTTACTGAGATACGTCACCATGATCTACCTTGGGCTCTCCAAACAATAGAAATTGGTAGGAGGCCAAAGGGAGTTTTCAGCAAGACGTTACTAGGGCTTTTGCTTGAACGTACGGTAGACAGCACAAAGGAAAGAATCCTCAGTTTGACTCCAGGAGGAGAGGTCAGGGAGAGTTATTTTAAAGGAATTTAGGTGGGAAAAGGGTGATGTCTAGGCATGTAGAGGCTGGGATTTATTAGCACCTGCACATTTAAAGGTCATGCTTCTTCATGTGTTCCATGTCTAACTGGCATATTAGATTTCCACCCCCAGAAGGATTTTTAGTGTTATAATGAGGGAAAAAGTTGGTGAAAGTTCAGCACTGGGGTCCGTCTTGGGACAGACTGGTTTAGTTCAATCTTCACCAGTTTTTATAGTAAGCTTCCTCATTTTGGTAAGCATCCTCCCTCTGCATTCCTGCAAGATATGCTACTGAAGAGGCTTAGAGATTTAGCCCCTCCTACCCTCCTTATGGAGGAAGCCAAAGAACACTGGATTTTGCAGTCAAGGTTGAGAGGACGAGTCCACTCCCTGCTCTGTCTCATACTTATCCAGAAAATAAGACACCACGGAGTTATATTTGACACTTCTCTCTTCATCTTCCACATTAAATCAATTACTATCCCCAACCAGTCAATTCCACCTCCTAAATATATGACATATCTGTGTACATCTCTCCATCTCCACTATCACTCCCAAATTATCATTTTCCAGTGCCTATGTTACAGGATTTCTTTTCTTTCAGTGTTCACAGTTCTTGGTCACACTGCTTCAAAGAATGAAGAGGTAGACCAGAGGAAGAGTGGTGGACAGCAAAGCAAAGTTTATTGAGTGATAGTACAAAGCTCCCAAAAAGGGAGGGGACCTGAGAGGGTTGCTACTGCAGTTTCTAAGTCTAGGGGTTTTTATGGGCTTGTTGTTGGCTGTTTTAATCTGATTAACCCTCCATGTGCCTGTCACCCAATCAGGCCTTTATCATCTATTGATCACCTGGGAAAGGGTGGAGGGCTCCTTCCAGGGTGGTGTAAAATCCTTTTAAGGGTGGTTTCCTCTTAGGGCAGGGGGCCCTTGTCCCTACCCGCCTTTCTTCTGACTATCCTTCATTACTTATATTTAATACTCTCCTCATTTCTCTCTTCTTACTTTTAGTCTTGCCCTCATCTCCACCATCTAAACTCTTTTTCACACACCAACCAGAGTGATCTACTTGGAAAACACTTGTGATCCTGTCTTCCTGTTTCATTTGTTCAACCACTATTTAGTGGTTGACCCCTAAAGACCCCTGAGACCAAGAGTCACATGCTCTACTGACTGAGCCAGTCAGGCACCCTTAGTGAGTATCTTTAATGTGCCGGACACTATTCTAGAAGCTAGAAATACAGCGATACACAAAATTGACAAGGCAATTACTTCTTTTTACTCTTATGAAGGTTCTGTATGATCTTGGCCATTGACTCACTTCCCCTTTACTCCCAGATTACTACAGTTTAGCCAGAATGACTTGCTTTCTCAGAGCTTTTGAAAAAAATTTATTCCTATAAATTATACACCAATTCCCATACATTTTTCAAATTTAAGTTTATTTTTTGTTTTAAAGATTTTATTTGTCAGAGAGAGAGAGCACAAGCAGGGGGAGAGGCAAGCAGAGGGAGAAGCTGAGCAAGGACCCTGATGCAGGACTGGTTCTGAGGACCCTAGGATCATGACCTGAGCAGAAGTCATATGCTTAACTAACTGAGCCACCTGTGTCACCAAATTTAAGTTTAAATGTCTATTGTTTAAAGAAACTCTCTGACTAGACTAGGTCCCTCTGTATTTTTCCTTTTAGAGCTTCTCACAATGATAAATTTAAAAGTTTGTGCCCTTGTTTAATGTCTCTCCTATTACTTCTCTTGTAATTCCCAGTATCTTGTATTCCCAGTACCTGGCACATATTAGAAGCTCAATTTGTTGGTTGAATGAATAAATGCATGTCCTGCTATATAGAGTGTTACCATATCTCTACAGTCAGATATATTGTAAGATTCGGATGCCTCTTTTTAAAGGGAAAAACTAACAGGTCACAATTTAGATGCAGCATCTCTTCGTAGTTATAAAATTCTGATTACTGGCTGAATCTACAGATTCCTTCCTTACAGTATTATTGCTTTGGTAAGTAAAAACAAACAAAACATTCTCAAAATAGACATGTCAATTCAGGTATTTATTAAACAACTAACATTACTGACTGCTTAACAATGTACCGACTGGGAAGCTATGCTAGGAACTGGATATACAAAGAAAAAACATTTCCCTGAAGGAGGGCAGTCCAGAGTTCTTACCTTAAAAACAGACAAGTTCCTGAAAAGATGTATGAAAATAAACTGGGATATTCGGACAATATTTTTCAATTAATTTATCTCATGTGCTGCCCTAGTTCAGATTTTCATCATGTGCCTGAATCAATGCACTTATCCTTCCCAACTCCTTATTCGTTTATCCTGAATTATTTGTCATCATAGCATTGTTTTTAAAATATATCATTGATTTTGTTTGTATATTCCTATTAGAATACAAGCCCCAGGGGCGCCTGGCTTGCTTAGTATGTAGAGCATGCCCCTCTTGATCTCAGAGTCTTGAGTTGGAGCCCCACAATGGGGGTAGAAAAAAAAAATGCAAGCCCCATAAAGACAAGGATTTTTGTTTGTTCATGATTGCATTCCCTAAGTTTAGAGCTCCGGAGGCCTAGAAAAATTTAAACACCTTTAACAGCCATCAATACCTCTTTCTGCTTGACTTCCTCCATTCATTTATATATATTTTTCCCTTTATGCGTGAGGATCTTTTGCTTCATGGTGTCAGTATATCGTATCTTTTTTTTTTCTTTTAAAGATTTTATTTATTTATTTGACAGAGAGATCACAAGTAGGCAGAGAGGCAGGCAGAGAGAGAGGGGGAAGCAGGCTCCCTGCTGAGCAGAGAGCCTGATGTGGGGCTCCATCCCAGGACCCTGAGATCATGACCTGAGCTGAATGCAGAGGCTTTAATCCACCGAGCCACCCAGGCGCCCCCGGTATATCGTATGTTATTAACATGTCAATTGCTTATATTTTTCAAGTATTTCTGTTTCAGTCACAGTTTAAATGATAGCCCACCAAAGACCATTAGAGGCAGAAAAAACTTTAGAAAAAGGTACTTGAGGGCAGCAGACACGCTATGAGCTCTAGGCTATGGAGGAGCTTATGTTCTTTCATGGAAGAATGAGCACAACTACGCTAGTCTTTCAAGCACTTTCTTAGTTAAGCTCTGAGCCGGAATAGCACCAACGTTCTCCAGGCGATAAGGTGGAGAACCACAACCACTATCTCGGGCATACAGCTCAGTTTCACTCCCTCGCAGTTTCCATCCGGCCACGAAAAATACTTCCGGCGTTCCGCTTTTTACATGCTGAGTCACGGCTGAAGGCTACGCCCCAGGTGTGAAGGCAGAATACAAAAAATACATAATTGGGTAAAAAAATGTAGAAATTCATTTTCTCCACTCGTTTCTCAGTTTCCTCATCAGGGGAATATTTTTTTTTAAAGCCGCGGAGCATTATTCAGTGGCAGCTTCACACCAACACCGCGTGTACGTCATAAACGCGGCGCAAGCGCTTTCCTTCCCGTCGTCCTCCGCGCCACTCTCTCCGCCTCTTCTTCCTCGCCCCGCCCACCCTAGGTTTCCAGGTGCTCCGAGAATCCAGCCCGGTCTCTTTGGTTCCTTTTATTCCCTGTTCCCATTGGTTGTTTGCATGAGCGTGACCTCTCTTCTTGCCTCCTGATTGGCTAGAATCAGTAGCGTCATCGGCGGCCGGGAGGGCGGGGGGATGAGGGAAGCGGGCGTGAGGCACACCGGGTTGGGGGAGGGGCTCAGGCCTGTCCTCCCCAGCGGCTGCGGCAGCACCAGCGCCGGCCGCCGCCGCCTCTGGAACGCGGAGGAGGAGGAGCGGCTGGAGGAGTAGGAGGAGGAGGTGGTCCCTGGCGAGCGGGATGCTCATGGCTCCGGCTTGGTCGTGAATGCTGAGGAGAGTCACGGTTGCTGCAGTCTGTGCCACCGGGAGGAAGTTGTGGTGTGAGGCCGGGCGGGAGCTCGCGGCGCTGTGGAGAATCCAAGCGCGGGGTCAGTGCGAAGACTCGGCTGCTGCCAGACCCTTTGCTATTCTGACCATGCCTGGAAGGAACAAGGCGAAGTCTACCTGCAGCTGTCCTGACTTGCAGCCCAACGGACAGGATTTGGGCGAGAGCGGCCGGGTTGCCCGTCTAGGAGCTGATGAATCTGAGGAGGAGGGACGGAGGGGGCCTATTAATAATGCCGGAGACCCTGAGATCGTCAAGTCTCCCAGCGACCCCAAGCAATACCGGTGAGGGAGGAGGCTTGGACCGGGGAGGAGAGCCGGGGTGCGGGCCTCTCTGTTGCTTACGCCGTCACTTCTTGTCTCTGTCTCCCGAAGGAGCAACAGGGGCACACTTCCCATCCCAAGTGCTTCTTGGGTGGAGGTGGCAAGGGCAGTTAGGGGCTTCATGTGGTTTCAGCTGGACAAGTGCAAAATCTTGGGTTCTACGAGGAATCAGGATGTCAGAATGGGAAGGGCTGTTCGAGTAATTTTGACATTCACCAAAGCAAGAACGGAGGTTTCTCTGAGGAAGGCAAGCTGGATGGTGAGGGAGTTTTGGTATTATGTTACGAGGAAAGGTTGAAGGAGTTGGGAATTTTAATTCTGGAGAGGATATTTAAGGGGCATATTATCACTTGCAGAAATATTTTAGGTGCCCATGGCTGAAAGAGGGGTAAAACTAATGGGTGGAAGTTGCTAGAGGATAGTATGGCCTCATTAAAAGAACTTCGGCATCGTAGTTGGCCTAAGATGAAGTGGCTCGTTTCTATGGGTTGTTCCTCATTTACTAGAATGTTTGGGGGATCTCTTCCAAGGTCTTGTTAGAGAGGATTTGGCTCTCAGTTGGGTGAGTCATAGAAGACTTGTGAGGTTTCTTCTAATCCTGAAATTGTCTACTTTTATGCCTGAATCCTCTGAACATCTTTAATAACTGGTGGCTCAATCCCCACCTGAATATTTCTTTCGGAGGTAGCTTATTTCATAGAATGTTGTGACTATGATGTATTGTAAAGAGAGATCATATTGTCCAACAACTTCATTTTCCAGGTTGAGGAAATTGAGATCCAGTGAGTTGGCGTCTTAGAATTACATAGATAAGTAACAGCTGATATTAAAACCCTGTCCATTTGGCACCAAATCTAGTGCACCATTTGCTGATTTTTGTAATGTTCTTACATTGGGTTGGAAGGTGAAGAATTCTAGATCCCAATTTCTTATAAGCCCCTACAGTGTTAGAGCAGGAAAGGACTTGGAGGTAATCTTTTTGACTCCCCATTACTCTCATTCGACAAATGCCTGAAACTGAGGTCTAGAAAGAAGTGATTTAGCCCCAAGTTTAAGACTGGCCTAATTTCTCCTTTCACTCCCAAGTCTAGAGATTAACAGTACACAACTCTTTGTACTATTTTTTGCAGGCTGCAGGGTCAAGAGATATTTGTGGTGGGCTAAATTTTTTCTTTCACTTATCAAAGATGAGGATGGTTGCATTAGTAATATGTAAATGAGCAAATTGAAACCTTGATGAAAGGTGCTTACTTTCCAGATTAAATGTTGAGTAACAGCTTCAGTTTTTTCTGCCTATATAAAATTACATATAACGGCTTATGTTTATAGAATATACACTATGTGTCAAATACTGTTCTAGCTGCTTTAGATATTTCATTTAATGACCTCATTTTGGCAAATTTATTTGACAAATACTTAAGTCCCACTGTGTGTCAGGTGCTGCACTATCTTAAATCTTTTCTAAAACTTGATTGAATATAACTTATTCTCAGCACTGGGCATACAGAAATGAGTAAGACAGTCCCTGCCTTCAGGGAGCTTCCAATCTAGAAGAGTGACACACATGTTAAAAAAAAAAAAAAAGGTAAAATTAGGGCACTAAAGTTTTATAGAAGCCATAATGGGAGTATATGCTAGATATATTGAGGAGTAATATAAGGAGTTACAGATTACCTTTAAGGGGAAAATTAGGAAAGACTTAAAAGAAGAGGTAATACTTCAGGGGTATTCTTTGAATATATTGTTGCATTTCTATTTTGATGTAGTCCTTTGTCAAATCATTGTTCTTCTTAGTGTCTCAGTTCTTATTTTAAAGTGAATGGGGTTGGTTAGAACAACAGTGTTTTCCAGTAACTTTCTCCTTTCAAAAAGCAGGTCCACTTTTATCTATCTTATATACTGCAAGTTTTTTTTTTTTTTTAAAGATTTTATTTATTTGACAGAGAGATCACAAGTAAGCAGAGAGGCAGGCAGAGAGAGAGGGGGGAAGCAGGCTCCCCGCTGAGCAGAGAGCCCGATGCAGGGTTTGATCCCAGGACCCTGAGATCATGACCCAAGCTGAAGGCAGAGGCTTAACCCACTGAGCCACCCATGTGCCCCTATACTGCAAGTTTCAACTAGACTTATAAAGAAAAATTTTGTTCTTTTTTTTTTTTTTTTTTTAAGTAGGCTCCACGCCCAGCATGGAGCCCAATACAGGGCTTGAACTCATGACCCTGAGATCAAGACCTGAGTTGAGATCAGGAGTCGGACCCTTAATCAACTGAGCCACCCCAAGATTCTGTGACTATAGAATAAAGTTGGAAAACCTCAATAGTAGATGATCTTTAAAGACTTACCCAACCTAAAGTGAAATTCTGTGAATTTTGTAGTCAGAAACAGAGATGAGGCATTTACAGCCCGGAGAGCTGAATTATCCTTCTAGGACCCTCTCAGATGTTATCTCTGTGAAATTTTTACATGTAGAACCAATTCCTCCTTTCACTGTATTTCAGTAGGATTTTGTACATGGTCTATTACAGTACATATCCATCATATTATAATTATATGTCTTTCGAATGTGTGACTAAGCCCCAGAGGCAGACCTGATTAAAGGAATATTATGGGGAAATAATGCCTGGAAAGATTTGCATATCAGTCTGCATTTATTAAGTAATAGGCTGTGGAATTTTACTTATGTATATGTGTAATTTGTATTCAGCTTTTTTGAAATGTTAAGCGTACCTGTAGGACATCCATTCTGTTTTTTTAGGGATCTTTATAAATGGTAAATGTTGATTTCCTTCTCATCTGCAAGAATTAAGGGACTTCAGGTTGGAAACTACGGTTCAAATCTTTATTGGTGTAAAGTGGAAATTCTAGAAGAACAGAATTATTTACTTCAGTCTAAATAGTAAATTATTTTAATAATGATGAGCAGGTAGGAAGTTTGGATTGACTTAAATAAGTATAAAACACTCGGCCACCTGGCTGGCTCATTCTGTGGAGCACGTAACTCTTGATCTTGGGATTGTGAGTTCGCGCCCCACGTTGGGTGTAGAGATTGTTTAAAAATAAAAATCTAATTTTTTTTTAAGCTTTTATTTATTTGTCAGAGAGAGAGAGGGGAGCACAAGCAGGGGGAGTGGCAGGCTCCCTGCTGAGCAAGGAGCCTGATGAGAGGGACTTGATCCCAGAACCCTGGGATTGTGACCTGAGCCAAGGCAGACGCTTAACTGACTGAGCAACCCAGGCATCCCAAAAATAAAATCTTAAAAAAGAGTATAAAACACTTTCCATGTTTAACCAGTTTGTATAAAGACCTGTGTTTTTCTGTGGAGAAGGGGAGAAGAACAATATGAAAAGGCTTGTAAGCTTCTGAAGGGCAAGCTCTTTTATTTTAAATTTGTTCAGACTGTTACAAGAGAGAAGATGATTATCTTAATAAATTCTCAATATACCATAGAAAATAATGAATGTGTACTGAATAAGGTACAGGTTATTTCTGAATGTTGTTTACTATTATATGCTGATGAACAGAAGGATGTTCACAATCCGAGTGAACATCTGCTGTCTTCCCAAAGTTAAGAGTGGGTGACACACTTCTGAGCAGAAGCTTTAGGCAAATCTCAGATATCAGAGTATACATCAGAGAACATTTTCTTTTGTATTGGATGGGAAGAACATGGGTTTATTTCTTGATCTTTTCAACTAAAACCGCCTGGAATAGTAATGCTTTTTTTTCGTATATGAGACAGCAACTGCAATACATCTTATTGGTAAGATTATAGAATCTGAGAGCTACAAAAGAAATCATGTACTTACATCTATATAAATTCTAGGAACTTGACACTGTCCAACTCCTTGTTCTGATACCTGAACTTAAAACTTGATTTCTGTTGTACCTTCTTAGTCTTGTAATGTAGAGACAAGTTCCTTGTGAGATTCAAGCTCCGTTAACAAAGTGAGTGCGTCTATGGTTGAAGTACATTAAATCTTCTGAATACTAATATGACTTTAATAAATGTATCTTTTTTACCATTCCTTAGACTGATTTCTTCAATATGGGCTGATGGGCTGGTAAGAATAGGAAGAGCATTCTTAACCAAAATGTTTCTTTTGGAAATAAGATTTAGCATTAAAAAGATCTCTAGCCCATTAAAAAGAATTCTAGTTCATCTAGACTCCTGGTAGAGTTAGGGAAGTTAGATAGATACTGAAGCACAAATGCATTAAACGTAATAGGTGCTAGAATGTGTAAAGTATGGCATTTTTAGTCCTTCATGTATCTAATTTTCCATCATTAGTTATGTGACCTTGAGCATATTAATCTCTCTAAGGCTGAGGACCTTTAAGAACACAGAAGAGGAGCAACCCATAAATCATTGAATTGAAAAGGAAGAGTCAGGAAGCAGGAGAAAATGCTAGTGTCCCCCCCCCCTTTTTTTTAAGTGAGGAGCCATTGGAGGAAAAATGCTTTAAGTATTATATTATTAGATTATTCTGACAATTCTTACACAATTAGAGTAAGAACTGAGAACCATCTTGTGGAGACCCAAGAAATTATTTGGCCCCGGTGAAAGCAGTTTCAAAGGAATAGTAGAGAGGCAGAAGCTAGATTGCAGTGAGTTACAAAGTGAGAAATTTTAGATAGATATTTCTGAAGACGTTTGGTTTTAAAGGGGAGGGGATGAGGAGGTTTTAGGATAAAGTAATATATGGAGTCAAGGGAGAATTTTTTTCAAGACAGAAGAGAAATGGGCATGTTTATTGCCTGAGGAAAAAAAATAGTAGAGAAAGAGGTTGAAGATACAGAAGACAATAGAGGGAACAAGATCCTTAGATGATTGTGAGGTGAGAGGGTCAAGAGTATTCATGAAGGGATTGGTTTTAGAGAAAGAGAAAATCTCTATCGAAATTAGAGGAAGGTGTAATGAAGAGTATGGATGCAGGCAGTTCAGTGTTGAAAGCATTGCTTTATACTTTTTTCCCTCTGCAAAGTAGGCGCTAGAGTTTACTTAAGTGGTTTTTTAAGAAGTTGTGGGGGAAGTGGTGGGAAACATAGGAAGCCTTTAGTGGTAAAGATTGAAATAGCTAATGTAGAGAATGGGCGAAGTATATTTGGGAAATACTAAGAGAAGTTGTGGGTTCTTGATAATGAAAATGATATAAGTAAACCAATGTTTTAAGAAGATTAATCTAAAGATAGTTTAGATCCATAGGATGAGGCAAGACTGGTTTAAGAGGTAGTTATAGGGATGCCTGGGTGACTCAATTGGTTAAGTGTCTGCCTTTGGCTCGGTCATGATCCCAGGGTCTTGGGATCAAGCCCCACATCCGGTTCTCTGCTTAGCGGGGAGCCTGCTTCTCCCTCTGCCTCTGCCTGCCACTCCCCCTGCTTGTGCTGTCTCTCTGTCAAATAAATAAATAAAATCTTAAAAAAAAGGTAATTATAATTATGTATTGAATGGTGTGCACTGATATATATTACTGTTTCTCTAACTGACATATTCCTTTTTTTTACCTTTTTTTTCTCTCCCCGTATTAACGCAGGTTAGCTAGGCTAAAAATCCATGAGTATGGAGACCATGTCTGCTTGTTCACTTAGTGTCCAGCACATAGTAGGTTCTCAGATATTTGTAGAATGTATAAATGCATGAGTGCGCATATGCTAGATGTTTTCATGGAACTCTTGGGGATATTCTTCCAGAAATTTTTTATTTTTATTATTTATTTTTAAGATTTTATTGATTTATTTGAGAGAGAGAGTGAGTGAGAGCACACAAGTTGGGGGGAGGAGCAGAGGGAGAGGGAGAAGCAGACTGCCTGCTGAGCAGAGATCTGGCCTTGGCCTTGGGGCTGGATCCCTGGACCCCAGGACCCCAGGATCATGACCTGAGCCGAAGGCAGATGCCCAACTGAATGAGCCACCCAGGCGCCCCAGAAGTTATTTATTTATTTAAAGATTGGATTTATTCATATGACGGAGAGAGCACAAGCAGGGGGAGTGGCAGGCAGAGGGAGAGGCAGGCTTACTGCTGAGCAGGGAACCCGATGTGGGGCTTGATCCTAGGACCCTGGGATCATGACTTGAGCTGAAGGTAGGCGCTTAGCCAACTGAACCACCCAGGCGCCCTCCAGAAGTTTTTTAGATTAAATATTTAGATTAAAATTTTATTTTGGGTAATTGATAGTCAAGGAAAACAATATGAATGGGTAGGTTAGAAAAGAAAATATAAATTATACAAGTAGTAATAATATATACAGTAAAAATTGTATATTTAATTCATGTAGAAGCTCGTGGAGCTTGGCAGATAGTTAGCAATCAAATGTTATTGTTTTAGTATGTTCCCAATTATTAAATGATATTTGCAGCACTTTAATAGCAACAAATTGGCAATTTTATTGTCCATTAGGTGGCTAGGGATTAAATTATTATATAATTATATAATGACAATAATATGTAGCCATAAAAAAAGAGATGGTTTTACATATTAAGGTGGAAAGATGTCCTGTGATTTATTGTTGAACGAAAACAGCTGGTTGCTACCCAAAATATGTTGTATAATTCTATTTTTAAAAGGAAAAAATAACACCTCCCATTATATGTTTACCTAAATACAATTTTTTATGTTTAGATATGTACAGAGACAGTTAGGAATGATAGTAAGCTTATTTCTCTAGGGAAAGGTGAAAGGAATTTGACTTGTATTATTTACTTTTTAATAATGAGTAAAGATCAGTCAGTAAATAAAAGTTACTATGTGGTCATTGTAGGAAATTTAGATAATGAAAAGAAAATTAGAAAATCTCTGTAATCATTCCATCCAGCATTTACCACTTGTAACTACATTTTTATAACTTTTATTCCTATGCATTTATAATTTGTGTATATATATATATTTAATTGAAGTATACTTGACATACAAGTTTCAGGTGTACAACATAGTGATTTACAAATTATGTTGTCATATGCTCATCATGATAAGTATAGTTACTGTCACCACACAAAATTGTTACAATATTATTGACTATATTCCTAATGCTGTACTTTTCTTGCCATGACTTATTTATTTTATAACTGGAAGTTTGTACCTGTTAATTTCCTTTACCTATTTCACCTGTCCCTCTACCATCTCCCCTCTGGTGATCACTAGTTGTTCTTTATGAGTCTGTTTTTCTTTGTGGTTGTTTGCTTTGTTGCTCAGATTCCATATGTAAGCGAAATCATATGGTATTTGTCTTTCTCTGACTTATTTCACTTAGTATACTGTCCTGTAGTTCCACTCATGTTTTCACAAATGGCAAGATTTCATTCTTTTTCATGACTGAGTTAATATTCTATGTGTATGTACACCATATCTTTTATCCATTCATCTATCAATGGGTACTTAGATTGCTTCCATATCTTGACTATTGTAAGTAACGTTGTGGTAAATATGGGTGTGTGTGTATCTTTTTGAATTAGTGTTTTCATTTTTCTTCGGCGAATACCCGGAAGTGGGATTACTGGATCCTATGGTACTTGGATTTTTAGTTTTTGAGGAACCTCTACACTGTTTTCCATAGTGATTGCACCAGTTTACACACTCACTAATAGTGCACAACAGCTCCCTTTTCACCACCACATCCTTGCCTCGTTATTTCTTGTCTTTAGCTATTCTGATTGGTGTGAGGTGATTTCTCATTGGGTTTTGATTTGTGATTAGTAAGCACTTTTTCATGTTTCTGTCGGTCATCTGTATGTTTTCTTTGGAAACATGTCTATTCAGGTCATCTGCCCATTTTTAATCAGATTATATTTTGGTGTTGACTTGTATGAGTTCTTTGTTTTGGGTGTTAACCCCTTAATTCGATGTATCATTTGCAAATACCTTCTCCCAGTCAGGAGGTTGCCTTTTCGTTTTGTTGATGGCTTCATTCTCTGCAAAATCTTTTTAGTTTGATACAATCCCCATTTATTTTTGCTTTGGTTATCCCTTACCTGGGTAAACATATCCAGAAAAATATTGCTAAGGTTGATGTGCAAGAGATTACTGCTTGTGTTTTCTTTTGGGAGTTTTATGTTTTAAGTCTTACATTTAGGTCTTTAATCCATTCTGAGTTTATTTTTGTGTATGGTGTAAGAAAGTGGTTCAGTTCCATACTTTTGTATGTAGCTGTCCAGTTTTTCCATCACCGTTTATTGAAGAGACTGTCTTTTCCTCATTGTATAGTTTTGCCTTCTTTGTCATAATCATATAAGTGTGTGTTGGTTTATTTCTCGGCTCTGAATTCTAGTCCATTGATCTATGTGTCTGTTTTGTGCCAGTACCATACTATTTTGATATACATTTTAAAAATGGCTATGAACATTTTCTTACTGTTTTTCAATATACTTTGTCTACCTAGTGGTCCATTGTGTAGGTATACCGTAATACCATACTTTAATCATTACTATTTTAAAAGATAGTAAAATTTTCTTTACCTAAGAAGCCTGTTTATTCCCTGCAGAGTCTTTTGGGAGTGAACCCCATCATAATGAGTTTTGTAGGTATGTAGGGTAACCTCTGGTGATCTGATCTGTTTCAAGGATATTCTCTAATTGGGAGACCTGGCAGGCAAGAAGATTGGTTTATTCTGGGACTTCCGCTCTGACACAGACCTCATATCCATACTGTTTCCCAGAATGAAGTCAGTCCAACTCACAGGAAACTGAATAGATTAAAGGCCCTTATTATAACCTTTCTAGTATTGGAGTGGGGAGGTGGTGGCTGGAAGGGCTCAATTATATGGTTGGACCAGAATTTAACTGTTTTAAAAAGGGTTGGAAGTAGATTGTAGTTTGAAAAGTTAACTTGGTCCTTTGGAGAGGTGTTTAGAATATTTTTATTACTGAAACCAACAGTAATCTTGCTTCTCTTAATAATAACTGGTATTTGTTGAGTGCTTACTATGTGCTAGGTCCTGTTCTAAGGAGTTTATGTAGATTACCTAATTTAATTTTTACAGTAACCCTATTAGGTAGTGTTCTTATTACACGATAGCCTAAAATTCTGTTCTATGAAAACACATTCTGAGCAGGTATGGAGCACTGATTAGTATAAATGGATTGTGTTCTCTCATTTGGTTCCTTCTAAGCATACTTCTTACCATGGCAGATAAGCTCCAAGCCCCTCAATTTTTGGTTTCTTTCTAGCTTTATCTTCTGTTGTGCTGTTCTTGTACTCTTTTTCTTGGCACATGCTGTACTCTTTGGTCATGTTTGCCTTGTGAGTTGAAGCATTACCTCCTTTGTGAGTCCTTTTATGTATGTATTTATATATGTATGTATGTATGTAATCTCTGTGACCAAGAGTTGCATGCTATACTGACTGAGCCAGCCAGGTGCCCCTTGTGAATCCTTTCTGACTCTTACTTCAGTCTTCCCCTCCCACATATGAGTTATTTATTTATTTTTACATGTGAGTTATTTACTCTCTTATGTACCCCTATAGCATTTTTTTTCAAGCTGTTTTATATTTTTATAAGTTCAATTTATCTTTTCCCCTTATTCTGAAATTTTTGTATGGAGGGACTTTGTCTCTTTGAGTCTTTGCATGCCTTTTCTTCTGTTACTAATAAGTCACATGTCTGTACCTCTAAGACCCATTGCTCCATTTGTGCACTAGCTCCCATTCCCCTTTATTGATACTATCCATCAATTATTCCAACATTTTTCCCCTTCCATTTTGCATCATCAGTTTCCCCCTTTTACTGGATTATTTCCATGAGTACACAAATATGTTGTATTGTTCCTGTCTTCAGGAAAAAGACATTTCTTTATTTCACATCCCCTCTGAGTTACGCCCTTCCAGCTACTCAGGTTTCTTGATTTTCTTTATAGCAAAGCTAGTTATAAGAATTGTCTATACTTGGGGCATCTGGGTGGCTCAGTCAGTTAAGCCTCCAGCTCTTGGTTTCAGCTCAGGTCAAGATCTCATGGGGTT
Organism: Potos flavus; assembly: GCA_028534135.1. Taxonomy (NCBI): domain Eukaryota; kingdom Metazoa; phylum Chordata; class Mammalia; order Carnivora; family Procyonidae; genus Potos; species Potos flavus. The sequence goes on from CM052900.1 coordinate 129,991,406, forward strand.
GTGGGATCAAGTGGGGCTTCATGCTTAGCAGGGAGTCTGCTTGAAGATTCTCTCCCTCTGCCCCTCCTCCCACTCATGCATGCACATGTGTGTGCTCTATCTCTCTCATAAATCTTAAAAAAAAAAAAAAAAGAATTGTCTATACTTGAAATTTGCAGTTCACTTATTCCCATTGTCTTTTTTTGAGAATGTCCATTTTAATTTGTAATTTTTTCATTTAATATATGATTTATATCTTTCATTGCCATTAATATATTCCACAGCATCATTAAAAAATTTTTTTTATTGATGTATAGTTGACACATTATTTCTTGAACTCAGAGTGGTCTTTTGCCATTATTGCTTTATCAGAATGGCTGTTTTCAAGATCACCAATATCCTTTACAGTTGGTTAGTTCTCAAGTTCTTATCTTACTTGGCCTTTCAGTATCATATGACATGGTTAATCATTCTTTTCTTCTTGAAATGCTTTTTTCAGATGGCTCCCAGGTCAATCAGAACTGTTCTACTTCTCTTTCTGCCTCATTCATAGATTCCTCCATATGAAGATTCCTCCTTATCTCCTTGACCTCTAAATTTTGGAGTGCTGAGGCCTCAGTCCTCAGATCTTTTCTTTTCCCTGTCTTCCTTTGCTGTCCCATGTTACCTCATTCAGTTTCATTGGCTTTAAATAGCACCCTATATAAAGTAACAATTTTACTCAGGTTCCCAATCCCTATACTCTTTCTTACGGTTATATTTCTTCATAGCACTTATTGCCATTTGATATACGATGTATTTACTAGTTTGTGAGAACAAGGAGTTTGTTTTGTTCACTGCTGTATCCCCAGTACCTAGATTATTATTGCCTGTCTATAGTCTTGCTTTCATCTCTGACTCCATCCTTTTCTCCTCTGGCCCAATTGTTATATAAAGATACGTTTTTCAGCCTTTTTTTTTTTTTTTAAATCATTTATTTCTCACTTTTGTTTCAGATCGAAAAAAAAATTTTTTTTTAAGATTTTATTTATTTGTCAGAAAGAGAGCAAGAGAGCACAAGCCAGAGGTAGAGGCAGAGGTAGAAGCAGGGCTTGATCCCAGAACCCTGGGATCATGACCCGAGCCAAAGGCAGACACTTAACTGACTGAGCCACCCAGGTGCCCCTAAAAAAAATTTTTTTTTTTAGGAAATAAAGCTGTACCAATACAGTTGAAACTCTTTATAATTGCTCCTCCCATTTCACTGCCTACCCTCTTTTCACAGTATTAATCACTATCTAAATTAGATATATATACCATTCCTATATATATTATTATACTTTTTATCAAATATACATTTATCTGTAAGCAGTATATATTGTTTTAAGACATAAATAGAAGTTGTCATATTAGATGTCTCATAACCTTTTTTTTTTTTTTTTTTGGTTTAACATTGCTTTTGAGATTGGTCAGTGCTAATAAGTATAATACTCTGTATTAAATGCAGTTTAGTAATATCTTGTATGAATACATCACAGTTTATCTGTTTTCCTATTACTGGTCATTTAGATTATTCCCAGTTTTCTGGTTTTTGTTTTTGTTTTTTATGATTATGCCACCATTTATCTTTTCTCTGATTGTTGGACATTTAACTTGTTCCCAGTGTTCAGTGAACATCTTCTACATGACTCTTTGGGCACATATTTGAGAGTTTGTATACTGATAAACGAAACAACTCATTTTTAACTAGATGTTGTGAAAGTACTCTTCTTACTGGCTGTACTATTTTACATTTATGCCAATAGAGCATTAGGGTTCCTCCTCCTATACCTTTCTACTAACTCTTGATATTGTTAGATTTAAAAAAAAAATTATTGAGCATCTGATCTGTAGGAAATATTTTTCTTTCTTTTTTTTTTTGTTTTAGAGAGAGAGCAAGTATGTGAGCACATGAGTGGAGGGGGAGGGACAAAGGGAGAGGGAATCTTAAGTGGGCTCCATTCCCTGTGTGGGGCTTAATCTCAGGAGCCTGAGATCATGACTTGAGCAGAAATCAAGTCATGCTTAACCGACTGAGCCACCCAGGTGCCCCTATTTACTCTTCTAAAAAGTCCTTTTGTTTGCATTTTCTCTTACTACTAATAAGATCAAGCATTATTTCATGTTTCCTGGCCATTTGGATTTCTCTTTTTATGAACTGCCCATTTTGGGGGGAGGGTGTTTTTTCTTTTCCTCTTTAAAATTGACTTGTGGGGCGCCTGGGTGGCTCAGTCGTTAAGCATCTGCCTTCAGCTTGCATCATGATCCCAGGGTCCTGGGATCAAGCCCCTCAGTGGGCTCGCTGCTCGGTGGGAAGCCTTTTTCTCCCTCACCCACTCCCCCTGCTTGTATTCCCTCTCTTGATGTCTCTCTCTCTCAAAAAGTGAATAACATCCTTTTTTTTTTTTTTTAAGAGAGATCACAAGTAGGCAGAGAGGCAGGCAGAGAGAGAGGGGGAAGCAGGCTCCCTGCCAAGCAGAGAGCCCGATGCGGGGCTCAATCTCAGGACCCTGAGATCATGACCTGAGCCGAAGGCAGAGGCTTAACCCACCTCATGAGCCACCCAGGTGCCCTAAAATGAATAACATCTTTAAAAAAATAAGAAAATTGACTTGTAAGAATTCTTTATATATTTTGAATCCTTTATTGGTTATGAGTCGCAAAGATATTCTCTTAGTCTATATAGCTTTTCTTCACCCTTTGTTTATAAAGTCTCAAAATTTAATCAGATTTTTTCATCTTTATGGTGGGTGTTTTTTTCATCTGATTTATTTTCTTCCAGAAGTTTTACAGTTTTGCTTTTTTATATTTGGATATGGATCTAATTTTATTACTGTTGTATAAAAATACATACAACCAGTTGTCCAGGCACCTTTTGAAGTCTGTATCCTAGAAGTCACCAAATGTTTTCTATAAAGGGCTACATAACAAACATTTTAGGCTTTGTCAGTCAAGAGGCAAAATTAAAGATATGTAGATACTTCTATAACAAGAAAAATTTCTGCAATATTTTTTTAGATTTCTGCAAATTTTGAATAAAATTTTTATTAAGTTCAAAATATAGTAATAGTACTTAAAATGTTTATTTATTTATTTGAGAGAGAAAAAATGAGCAGGGAAGAGGGGCAGAGCAGAGGGAGAGAGAGAGAGAGAGAAGCAGACTCCTACAGACTCCCTGCTGAGCAGGGAGCCTGATCTGGGGCTCAATCCCAAGACCTGGAGATCATGATCTGAGCCGAAGGCGGATGCTTAACCGAGAGAGCAACCCAGGTGCCCTGAAATAGTATTTTTTTGATAATACAAATCAACTAGTGAGAAGAGTAGAATTCTTTTTATTGGGATAACATTTTGGGGGGGGGGTTTACAGTATTTCTCATTATCAAAGTCAATTGTGACTGTTCATCTATTAATACTGATTTGTAATGAGACTTTACATATTTCATCTTTGAAAATGTGTTTTCATTCTGACAGGTACTGCTAAATATTGATATCAGTCCATTGAGTATATGCTTTTAATTTAGTGTATTCATTGCTTGGAAGGCATTTATAGAATTCTGTTAGATTCTTGTGATATTTTTGCCCTTTAGCATGTCGTTACGTTTTAGATTAATCACTTTTTTTTTTAAGTGTAATTAAAGAGAATGTCCTTTGTTTGGAAACCTTTTGTATTGGATATGCATCCTTTCCCACAAATATTAACGTTTCATCTTTTTTTTTTAAGATTTTATTTATTTATTTGACAGAGAGCAGGAGATCACAAGCGGGAGGGGGTTAGGGGGAGGAGCGGTAGAGGGAGAGGGAGAAGCAGGCTCCCTGCTGAGCAGGGAACCCGATGCAGGGCTCTATCCCAGGACTCTAGGATCATGACCTGAGCTGAAGGCAGTCACCTAACCAACTGAGCCACCCAGTGCCCCTCACTTCTGATTGAAAATTAGGTGGAAACTCCTCAATTAGATGGAGTCTTCGCACAGTTAAAAGGACTTTGAAATGTGGAAATTTCCTTTGTGCTTGCACCAAGGTCTGAAAAACATTGCTGTAACTATAGTTTGCTTGGAAAATGTAACTGTTGCAAATTTGTGTGGCAATGGAGATATGGCTTCTTGTTTTAACCTTTGACAGCATAGGAAGTGTATAAAAGCAGCTTGCCATTATGGATGATTCAGATAACATTAGTTGTTGTTGAAATGACTTTACCATAAGATGTTTTGCCTAAGTGCTATTTTGTAATTTGGGGTTGAATTCATTAAGAAACACTATGGAGCCTTTGGGAAAAGCTAATTTCCAAAGCTATTTGGTGTTTGGCAGTAGTGGTTGAAGACTGTTCTTTTTCAGAAAAATTTCAGTCTTGTCCTAGAACTCAAAAATTGTAATAAAATGTTCCCATTGTTAAGCCATCAAACCTCTCTATAGTAAGGTAATTCAAGATACTCAGCTTCTGTTTCTTTTTTTTTTTTTTTTAAGATTTTTATTTATTTATTTGACACAGAGAGAGAGAGAGACCACAAATAGGCAGAGAGGCAGGCAGAGAGAGAGGGGGAAGCAGGCTCCCCGCTGAGCAGAGAGCCTGATGTGGGACTCGATCCCGGGATCCCGAGATCATGACCTGAGCAGAGGCAGAGGCTTTAACCCACTGAGCCACCCAGGCACCCCTCAGCTTCTGTTTCTGAAAAAAAATTCATGGAACTGATCATTGTAAAGTCTACAAGAGTAAATGACACTACTGTCTCACTAATACGTGATAGATTCAAATATTTTCTGTAAAGTACTGCTGATGATTAAGACAGTGAATAATTATAGGCTTTGAAACCCCTCACAAAAGGTAAATTTGTCCAACTAAATCTTTTTTTCTGCTCCATACAAATTTTTACCAACGGTAGTGGTAATATGTATTAGATTCCACTTCCAGTTGTAGTACATTCATGTTTCCTCAACCTCTTTGAAAATATTCTTATAGTGGCTCCTGGGTGGCTCAGTCAGTTAAGCGTCTGCCTTCGGCTTAGGTCATGATCTCAGGGTCCTGGGATCAAACTCTGCATTGGGCTCTGCTCAGCAGCGAGTCTGCTTCTCCCTCTGCCTTTGTGATCTCTCTTGCTTTCACTCTCTCTCAAATAAATAAAATCTTAAAAAAAAAAAGAAAAAAAGGAAGGAAGAAAATACTGCCTCCCAACCCCTGACAACTATCATTCTACTTTCTTTCAGTGAATATGACTGCTCTAGATAACTCATATAAGTGAAATCGTACAATATTGTACAAATCGTACAATATTTGCACTTTTGTATGCAATGCACATTGTATGCAGTGATGTATGGCTTACATCATTTAGCATATCTTCAAAATTTATCCATGTTGTAGCATATGTCAGAATTAATTTCTTTCTTTCCTTCCTTCCTGCCTGCCTTCCTCCTTCCTTCTTTCCACCTTTCTTTCTTCCTTCCTTCCTTCCCTTCATTCCCTTTCCTTCCCTCCTTCCCTTCCTTCCCTTCCTTCCCTTCCTTTCCTTCCTTTCCTTTCTTCCGTTCTTTCTTTCCTTTCTTCTAAGATTTTATTTATGAGAAAGAGAGAGAGCACAGGCCGGGGGAGTGGCAGGCAGAAGGAGAAGCAGGCTCCCTACTGAGCAAGGAGCCCAATGTGGGACTCGGATTCCAGGACCCTGGGATTATGGCCTGAGCCAAAGGCAGATGTTAACCAACTGAGCCACCCAGGGGTCCTGATTTTTCCTTCCTTTTTAAAGGAATAATATTCCATTGTATGTATATACCACATTTTGTTTATCCATTCATCTGTTAATAGACATTGGGTCGTTTGCCCCTTTTAGCTATTGTGAATAATGCTGCTGTGAGCATTGATTTACAAATCCCATTTGAGTCCCTGCTTTAAATTCATTTGAATATATATCCAGAAATGGTATTGCTCAGCCATTTGCATTCTCCTAGTATATTAATATTGCTGTGTAACAATCTACTTCACAATTTAAGTAACTCAAAGCAACCATGATTTATTATTTCTTAAAATGCTCTGGACTAAGTAGGCACTTTTTGTGCCTGAGGTCACTTGTGTGACTGCATTCATTTGGTGGGTTGGGTTTCTTAGGATGTCTTCAATCACATATTTGGGCCTTGGTCAGGACAACAAAAAAATGGGCCTTCTTTCTGCTCACAATTTCTCCTTATTCAGTGTGGCTTGTATTACTTTATGTGACAGCTGAGTCCCAAGAGAATAAAGGCAGAAGCTGCAAGACATCTTGAGGCCTAGACTCCAGGACTTAACACATCAATTTCACCACAGTGTATAGGACAAAATGTACAAACCTAGCCTTGATTCAAGGGTTAGGGAAAAATAGTCTCTAACTGTTGTGGGAAGTTTAGCCAGGTTAATAACTGGGGCCATTATTAAAATGATCAGTCACACCTAATAACCTAACAGCTGTTTCATAGCAAAGGAATCTTGAGAAATGGGGAAGGACTGCCATTTGGGGAGCAAAATGTATTTCTGGTGAATCTTAAATGGGGTGGCTTGGTTAGTATGCTTTAACAAGTAAAGAGGCATGTGGGTTTTTTGAGCTTGGTTATTTGCAGGACCTATATTGTACCACGCAGGCTTTTGTTTTGTTTTGTTGTTGTTATTCTTTTTAACTGTTTTATGGTTAGCTTTAAACTGATGCAGCTTGGGCAAGAAGGCCTTAGTTGACTTGGGCAGGTCATATCAGCTTTAGTATGTGGGCTGTTTTAACTTCAGAGTTGCAACTGGCATAGAATTATAAGAAAAGCGCTAAACAGAGATTTTTTTTTTTTAATTCATCCATGGTAAGTGTGTAGCTATAGTTTGTTCATTTTCATATCCCCTTATATGATTATGTCTCAATTTTTGCATCCATTCCGCTGTCAGTGGTTATTTGGGTTGTTCCCTTGTTTTTGCTGTTTCTTTTTTTAAAAAATATTTTACTTATTTATTAGGGATTTGATTTTTTTAAAGCTTTTTTTGGCATAACAATACTTAATGCTTTTATCGATTTCTTGAGCCAGGCGTGCAGTTTTAAACTGCAAAGATGTCTAAATTACAAATGTGCTGTAGAGTAATTAATGACTAAGGCACTAGACTTAAATTGTTAATTCCAGTTCTAGACAGTGCTAAATCTCTTTAGGTTAAAAGAGGGTATTTGGGAGGGCTTACTTTGTAGCTTTGTAACTTGTCATCACCCTCCCCATCTCCACCATGTAGTCTCAAGTATTTTTGGATTTAAATATGTGAGCTCTTAACTGGTAATTTTAGTGACAGAAAGTGGGTTTCTTCACAAAAGGTTAGCTTGTTAAGGAACAAATAAAAATGTGTGGGTGTATACTTTATTATAGAGAGAATAATACCATACTCTGGATTCTTGGACATGGTTTGAAAAATCTACTTTGGTCTTTTGTGTCAGTACAGGAGCAATGGGAGAATGAAACCAAATAAAGGAGGACAGATTGAATAAGCTAGAGGAAGGGAAGCTTTCTTAGAGAAAGACGGACATCTTATATACATATAAATATTTGAGGCTACATGGTTTGGGGGGAAGTGATGACCAAGTTATGTAATTACAAAGTTAGCACCCCAAATATCCTCTTTTGACCTAAAATGATTTAGCACTATCTGTCCAGGCCTGGAAATAGCAATTTAAGGCTGGAACCTGTGTCACTATTTTCTCTATGTATATGAAAATGAGGTCTTGAAGGCTATATAGTATGCTATGTTATGGCTGGCTATAGGATAATTTATTTGCACTTTCATCTATCTGTGGACATTTGGGCAATTTCCAGTTTTCTCTATTAAACATTGCTTCATGAACACTCTTGACATGTCTTTGTACATGTATATGAATATTTCTATGAGATATCTAGAAATGAAATTATTGGGTTAAAGGTATGCAGAGTTTACATTTTTTTTTTAATTTTTTTTTCAGAGTTTACATTTAGAGAATAGGTATAGCCATATTTCCGTTTAAAAACACTATACCAGTTGAGGTTTGTAAGCATTATGTGAGAATATTCTCTCCCCTTGTCAGTGTTGGATAACATTAATTTTAATTTATTTACTTAGCTAATTAGCTGGATGAAAAATATTTTATTGTTTTAATTTGATTATCTTTTATTTCTAGTGAGTTTCAGCATCATTTCATTTTTTGGCTGTCTTGTATTTCTTCTTGAGATGTTTGTATACCTTTTTAAAACCTGTTTTCATTAGTTTTGTTTCTTTGCTCATTGATGTGAAAGAACTTTTATGTATTGTTAATCTTTTCTCTCAGTACAGGCATACCTTATTTTATTGTGCTTTGCTTTATTGCACCTCACTGCTACTGCATATTTTTTACAAATTGAAGGTTTGTGGCAATTGTGTGTCAAGCAAGTCTATCAGCGCCATTTTCTAGCAAATGCTGCTCTATGTCTCTGTGCCCCATCTTGGTAATTCTCACAGTATTTCAGACTTTTTCGTTATTATTATATTATGGTGATCTGTGGTCCCTTATCTTTGATGTTACTATTGTAATTGTTTCAGAATGCCACAAAGTGTGGCCATATAAGATAGCAAGCTTAGTGGATAAATGTTGTGTGTGTTCTGATTGGTCTGCTGACTAATCATTCCCCTGTCTCTCCTCCTCCTCCTCGGGCTTTCCTGATCCCTGAGATACAACAATATTGAAATTAGGCCAATTAATAACTCTACAGTGACCTCTAAGTGTACAAGTTAAAGGAAGAGCCCTGTGTCCCTCACTTTAAATCAAAAGCTAGAAACAATTAATTTTAGTGACTGAAAGCTAAACTTCTTGAGCCAGTTAGCCAAGTTGTGAGTGAATGCAATAAAAGTACTACTTCAGTGAATACACAAATGATAAGAATAATGAAAAAGCAAAAACAACCTGATATGGAGAAAGTTTGAGTGTTCTGGATAGAACATTTTTTCCTTAAATCAGAGCCTAATCCAGAACAAGGCCCTAACTCTCTTCAGTTTTATAAAGGCCCAGAGACGTGAGGAAGCTGCAGAAGAAATTTTGCAGTTAGCAGAGGTTGGTTTATGAGGTTTAAAGAAAGAAGCTGTCTCCATAAGATAAAAGTGCAAGGGGATGCCTGGTGGCTTAGTTGGTTTAGTTGGTTAAGTGTCTGCCTTCTACTCAGGTCATATCCCAGGGTCTTGTGATTAAGCCCTGTGTTGTTGTCCGGGCTCCCTGCCTGGCAGGGGAATCTGCTTCTCTCTCTCCTTCTGTTTGTCCCCCTGCTCATGCTTTCTCTTTTGCTCACTCTCTTTCAAACAAACAAACAGATACATACATACATACATACATACCCGAAAAAAACCAAAAAGTACAAGGAGAAGCAGCAAGTTATCCAGAAGATCCAGTTTAGATAATTAAGGAAGGTGGCTACACCGAACCACAGATTTTCAGTGTAAGTGAAACAGCCTTCTATTGGAAGAAGATGCTATTTAGGACTTTTATAGCTAGAGAGGAGGAGTTAGTGCCTGGCTTCAAAGGGCAGGCTGACTCATATTAGGAGCTAATGGCAGCTGATGACTCTAAATCAAGGCCAGTTCTCAGTTACCATTCTGAAAATCCTAGGTCCCTTAAGAATTATGCTTAATCTACTCTGCCTCTGCTCTATAAATGGAACAACAAAGCCTGGAAGATAGCACATCTATTTACAACATGGTTTACCGAATATTTAAGCCTGTTGAGACTTACTGCTTAGAAAAATTTTTTTAAAAATATTACTGTTCATTGCCAATGCACTCGGTCATCCAAGAGCTCTGATGGAGATGTACAATGAGATGAATGTTGTTTTCATGCCTGCTAACACAGCATCCATTCTACAGCCCATGTATCCAGGAGTAATTTTGACTTGTAAGTTTTATTTTACTTATTTATTATTTATTTTTTTATTTTTTTAAAAAGATTTTATTTATTTATTTGACAGAGAGAGAGATCGCAAGTAGGCAGAGAGGCAGGCAGAGAGAGAGGGGGAAGCAGGCTCCCTGCTAAGCAGAGAGCCCGATGTGGGGCTCGATCCCAGGATCCCGAGATAGCGACCTGAGTCGAAGGCAGAGGCCCAACCTACTGAGCCACCTGCGTGCCGCATAAGTCTTATTACTTAACAAATAGATTTTCTAAGGCTATATCTGCCATAGGTAGTGATTCCTCTGGTGGATCTGGGCAAAGTAAATTGAAAACCTTCTGGAAAGGATTCACCATTCTAGATGTCATTGAGAACATTTGTGATTCATGGGAAGAGGTCAAACTACCTGCAAATACATGAGCAGGAGTTTGGAAGAAGTTGATTCCAACTCTCATGGATGACTTTGAGGGGTTTAAGATTTCTGTGGAGGAAGGAACTGCAGATGGGGTGGAAAGAGGAAGAGAACTAGAAGTGGAGCCTAAAGGTGGGACTGCATTGCTGCTACCTCATGATAAAACCTGAGTGGATGAGGAGTTGCTTCTTATGGATGAACAAAGAAAGTGGTTTCTTGAGATAGACTGTACTCCTGGTGAAGATGCTGTGAAGATTGCCGAAAGGACAACAAAGGATTTAGAATATTATATAAACCTGGTTGATAAAGCAGCAACAGGGCTTGAGAAGATTAACTCTAATTTTGAGAGAAATTCTGTGGATAAAATGCTATTAAAGAACATTGCATGCTATAGAGAAATTGTTTGTGAAAGAGTCAGTTGATGCAGAGGCAACTTCATTGTTGTCTTATTTTAAGAAATTGCCTCAGCTAACCCATCCTTCAGCAACCATTACCCTCATCAGGCAGAAGCCTTGGATATTGAAGCAAGACCTTCCACCAGCAAAAAGATTATGACTCACTGAAAGCTTGGGTGATGATTAGCATTTTTTAGCAATAAAGTACTTTTAAATTAATGTATGTACTTTTTTTTAAATATAATAATAGATAACAATATAGGGTAAACATTAAGTTATATACACAGTGAAACCAAAAAGTTCATTTGACTCGCTTTATTATAGTATTTGTTTTATTGTGGCAGTATGGAACTGAACCTGCAGTATCTTTGAGATATGCCTGTATACAGTTTGCTCTTTGGTTTTGTTTCTAGTGCTTTGTTTTAGAAAAGTTTTAAATTAGAATATAGTAAAATGTTTCCATTTTTTTTCCTTTATAAACTTATGGATTTTGTGTCTTGTTGAGCACAGATTTACTTTACCCCAATATTATAACAAGATTTCCTCTTAAATACTTAAAAAAGTACTTTTAAAACATTTTTTCCTTTTAGCTGTATAATCTCTCTGAAATTTATGTGTTGAGAAAATGTTTTTTCCCTCAAATGTTTTTTTCCCCTCAAATGTTTTTTTCCCTCAAATGAATTTTCCTGTTGTTTCAGCATCATTAATGAATCATAAATGGTGTTGTAACATTATTATAAACACTGCCGTTTCTAGAATGTCCTTTCATTGATCTGTAAGTGTTCCTGTACCAGTGTACAGTTTGATTTCAATTGATTTAAAAATTTATGTTTTTGTAATAGGTAAGGCCATGTCCCCTCATTGTTTTCTGTTTTTGAAATGTTCTTGCCATTTATGTGACTCTTCTCCACATGAGTTTTGGAATCAGTGTGTATGTCATGATCCACAAAAAATCTTGGTGGTTTTTTTTTTTTTTTTATTGGAATCACCTTGAATTTAGAGATTCATTTGGGGGAGGAATTTATATCTTTACAATATTGGGTGTTCCCATTCAACAGTATGGTATGACTAGTCAGGTCTTCTATTTTCTTGTGTAGTTTTCTAGTTTTCCTCATGTTGATTGTGTTGGGTAATAGTGAAAAGGATGGGTTCTAGTGCCATGCAACTTGGGTTCAGTCTCTACTAAGCTTGGGCAAATGAAAAACCCTTTTTGTGTTTCAGTTTCCTCATCCATGAAATGGGAGTAATAATAACTCATTAGGGTTATTGTGAGGATGAAATGGTTAAGACGTGTAAGTTAACACATTTAATATGTTAGCTAATGTTAATAAGTACATATTTAGGTATTTTATGGTTTCTGTTGTTTTGTGAATAGGTCTCATATTTAAATCTTATTTTAATTGGTTATGTTTGATATATAGGAAAGTTCATGATTTTTTTGTTTATGACTCTTGATTTGGATACTTTGCTGAACTCTGTTTAGTATTAATATTTTTGTTTCGTTTTTCTAAATTCTCATATTCTCTACATAATCATTTATTTTGCAATGAATTGTTTTAGCTTTCAATATTTTTCCTTATTTATTTATTTATTTATTTATTTATATTTTGGATCATTTTTCATTGACTAGGACTTCCAATACAATGTTGAATAGAAGTGAGGATAAAGAGCATTTTTTTCATGACTCTTTAAATGGATTTGATGTTGATTTATGAAAGTTAGCCTTCTATAAAGCTAAGGGTTTTGTGTGTGTTCTTATTTTATTAACTAGTGGATTTTGGATTTTTATTAAATTACTTTTATTATACAAATAATTAACATTTTTATTACAAAAGATTGGAAAAGTATAGAAATTATGAGTATAGAGAAATTATAAAGCATGGAAGTTCTTTTGATTGCTGCTCTACCTTTATTCCTCTCTCTCTGTATGTAACTGTTACATTTGGTTTCTGTCCTTTTAATTCTTTTGTGATATTGTTAGGTGTTAGATTTTTATTTAGCAGATATTAAGTACCTATCATGTCAGGCATTAACCTTCTTTTGTTCATTCAACAAATATTTCTTAAATGTTTCCTAAGTGCCAAATAATGTCTCTGGTGCTATGGTATATCTGTAAGGAAAAAGAATAGCTCTGCCCTCAGAGCTAATATTCTAAAGGTGCAGATAAGAGGAGGAAGGAAGGAAGGAGCCAAGTATTGATAAATGGTGTGAAAAAAAATTAAAGTAGGATAAAGAGGATAGGGATTGGGGTGCTGTTTTATTTATTTTATTATTTTAAAATATCTAATTTTTAAGAAGTTGTATTTATTTTAGAAAGAGAGCTCATGCAAGTAGGGGGAGGGGCAGAGGAAGAGAGAGAGAAAGAGAAAATCTCAAGCAGACTCTGCTGAGCATGGAGCCCAACGAAGGGCTCAATCCCACAACCCTGAAACTATGAGCTGAGCCAAAAGCAAGAGTTGGATGCTTAACTGACAGAGCCACCCAGGCACCCCGTGTCTTCTAATAATTTCTGAAAATTTCTGATTTGCTAACCGTGTCCTTTTCTATTTTCTGACTCCGTCATGATTTCATTCTCCGACAAAACCAAAACAAAATATAACCACAAAATTTTTTTGTTATTTACATGTGATTTTTGGTATGAAAGAAGACAAATTCTTATGTTCAGTCTTTCATCTTAAGCCAGAGGCTCCTTTCCTTGTCTTTCTTTGCACATTATTCTTCCTAGTTTCTGCTAGACTGACTTTGTTTCCTTTTTTTATTGAATAAATTTGGCATGTAATATCGTATAAGTTTAAGGCATAAGGCATGTTACTTTGATACATTTATATATTGAAATGTTGCTGATAAAGTGATGTTTATCACATTACATAATTATAGTACAGTATTGTCTATATTCATTATATTGTGCATAAAATTTCTATAACTTACTATTCATTATGAGTTCATACCCTTAAACACCATCACTCTTACCTTCCACCCCTACCCTATCCCTTGGCAACCACTATTTTATTCTCTTTTTTACAGGTTTAACTTCTTTAGATACACATAAGTGATATCCTACAGTACTTGTTTTTTTCTGACTTATCTCATTTCGCATAATGTGCTCAAGGTGTCTATCCATTTTGTCCTTTCTCATGACTAAATAATATTCCATTGTGTATATGTGCCACATCTACTTTATCCATTCATCCATTGATGGACATTTGGGTTGTTTCCATATCTTGGCTATTATGAATAATGCTGGAATGAGCATGGGAGTGTGTATATCTTGTTGAATTCCTGTTTTCATTTCCTTAGTGTATATACCGGAAGGTGGAAATGCTGGATCACATGGTAGATCTATTTTTAATTTTTTGAGGAATCTCCACATTGTTTTTCATAGTAGTTGGACCAATTTATATTCCTACCAGCAGTGTTTAAGGGTTTTCTTTTCACCACATTCTCACCAGCAGCTGTTGTCTCTTGTCTTTTTGATGATAGCTCTTCTAACAGGTGTGAGTTAATATCTTATTGTGATTTGGATTTGTATTTCTTGGACAACTTTGACGTTGAGCATCTTTTCATGTGTCTGTTGGTCATTTTGATGTTCTCTTTGGAAAAGTGTATATTTAGTTCTGCCCAATTTTTAATTGAATCGTTTTTGTTGTTAATTAATTTGACTGTTCTTTATGTATTTTGGATATTAACTCCTTATCCAATATATGGTTTGTAAAAATTTTCTCCTGTAGGTTGTGTTTTTATATTGTTGTTTCGTGGGCTGTACAGACACTTTTGTGTTTGATGTAGTTCCATTGTTTTTTTTTGCTCTTTTTTTTTTTTTTTTAAAGATTTTATTTATTTGTTTGAGAGAGAGAGAACATGCAGAGAGGGGAGGTGCAGAGGGAGAAGGAAAAGCAGACTCTCTGCTGAGCAGGGAGCCTGACACAGGGCTCGATCCCAGGACTCTGGGATCATGACTTGAGCCAAAGGCAGGTGCTTAACTGACTGAGCCCCCCAGGTGCCCCTCTAATTTCTTAATACATGTGTTTATTTTTATAAACTGTCCTCTAAGAACTGTTTTTGGTGTGTCCCACAATATTTGATATGTTGTATTTCCATTTTCATTTGTGTTGGGGTATCTTTTTTCTTTTTTGATTTTTCCTTTGATCTAATTGTTTAGATGTATCTTTTTTAGTTTCCACATATTTGTAGATCTTCTCACTTTCCTTTTGTTGTCGATGACTAGTTTCATACCATTGTGGTCAGAGAAGATAGTTGGTATGATTTCAGTCTTAAATTTGATAAGATTTGTTTTGTAACCTATCGTATGACCTATCCTGGAGAATATTCTATGTGTACTTGAGAAGACTGTGTATTCTGCTACTGTTGGATGGAATGTTCTGTATGTCTATTAAGTACATTTGTTCTTTTTTTTTTTTTTAAGATTTTATTTATGTATTTGTCAGAGGGAGAGAGAGAGAAAGCACAAGCAGGGAGAGTGGCAGGGAGAGGGGGAAGCAGACTCCCTACCAAGCAGGAGCCTGACACAGGGCTCGATCCCAGGACCCTGGGATCATGACCTGAGCCAAAGGAAGATGCTTAACTGACTGAGTCACCCGGGCATTTGTTCTTAAGTGTGGTTCAGTTCCAATATTTCCTGTTGATTTTCCCTTTGGACGATCTACCCATTGCTGATAGGGTATTGAATTCTCCTATAATTATTGTATTGTCTAATTTTCCCTTAAGATTTGTTGTTATTTGCTTGATATATTTTGTTGCTTGAGTTGGGAGCACATATATTTATGATTTTTATATCTTCTTAATGAACTGACACCTTTATCATTATATAATGACTTTCTTTATTTTGAAGTCCGTTTTGTCTGATGAAAGTATGGCTCTGCCTGCCTTCTTTTGGTTTCACTTTGAACCTATGTGGGTTTTGTTTTGTTTTTTTAAAGATTTTATTAATTATTTGACATAGAGAGAGAGATCACAAATAGGCAGAGAGGCAGGCAGAGAGAGAGGGGGGAAGCAGGCTCCCCGCTGAGCAGAGAGCCTGATGCAGGGCTCAATCCCAGGACCCTGAGATCATGACCTGAGCTGAAGGCAGAGGCTTTAACCCACTGAGCCACCCAGGTGCCCCTGGTTTTTGTTTTTTAACCTACCTGTGTCTTTAGAGCTGAAATGAGTCTCCTGTAGGCAGCATATAGTCAGGTCTTGTTTTTTTGTTTTTTTTTTTTTTTTAATCCATCCAGCCACTCTGCCTTTTGATTGATGAGTTTAGTCCATTACCTTTAGGAGGGTTATTGATAATGTAAGGATTTACCACTTCATCTTATTTTTTGCCTTCTGATTGTTTTGTTTCTCCATTGTTTATTTTTCCTTCTGTTTCTGTCTACCTTTGTAAGTTGGTGGTTTTCCGTGGTGATTTGTTCAGTTTCCTTTTTTTTATGTTTGTGTCTCTGCCATAGATTTTTGCTTTGTGGTTAGCATGAGGTTTATATAAAACATTTCATAGATAGGGCAGGAGGAATGGCAGTGGCCAGGCAGCCCAACTTCAAGAAAGATTTCTGCCCCTGTGGCTGCAGGCACCTTGTGCAGCCTCTTCCCACTCCCACCTTGATGCTCTAGAGGAAGGTCAGCTCCACTGAGGGGTGGCAAAGGAGGAACCCAAGAGCAGGTCATTGAGGTTGTCAGCTAAACCTCCTGCAAAAGTGGAAACAAAGTCAAAAAAGACGTCAGGAAAGGATAAATCTTCAGACAAAAAAGTGCAGACAAAGGGGAAAAGGAGAGCAAAGGGAAAACAGGCTCAAGTGGCTAACCAAGAAATGAAAAGAAGACTTACTTACCTACAGAAAATGGGGAAACTGAAAATGAGGAGAGTCCAGCCTTGGATGAAGCAGGAGAAAAAGAAGCCAAGTCAGTTTGATATCATTCATATACCATGTCTTATCACTGGTCCTTGTCTCTCTTCTTCTACAATCCAGAGGAATATATTTTTTAAAAGATTTACTTATTTTAGAGAGAAAAAGAGAGAAAGAACACACACATGCTTGTCAGGGGGAGGGGCAGAGGGAGAGAATCTTCAAGGAAACTCCCCGCTGAGCAAGGAGCCTTTTTGGAGGGGTGGGTCTCATGACCCATGAGATCATGACCTCAGCCAAACTGAAGAGTTGGAAGCTCAACCGACCCACTGAGCCACCCAGGCTCCCCAGAGGAATATTTTTATCAACTATTTTATAAATGCAAGTTTTTTAGTAGCTCTAGAAATATTTTTAAGAAGGAAGGACTCTCATATCATCCCATTTTTTTAAGTGTAAATGCTTTTTTTTTAAGAGCTGAAATCATTTGCTGGTTGCTTATTTTTTGGTACAACCAGAAAATAGTGGGATATTGAATGTGGGAGGCCTTGATTGTCTTGGGTATCAGCTCAATGTTCCATAGATGGGGTAGTTTTAATATACTGTAATGCCAAACATACTAAATGGCAATTTGGGGTAATTTGTGCACTTACTATGTCTTGAGAATTTTATTTATTTATTTTTTAATTTTTTTTTAAAAAAGATCTTATTTATTTATCACAGAGAGATCACAAGTAGGCAGAGAGGTAGGCAGAGAGAGAAGGGGAAGCGGGCTCCCTGCTGAGCAGAGAGCCGGATGGATGCGGGGCTTGATCCCAGGACCCTGAGATCATGACCTGAGCCGAAGGCAGAGGCTTTAACCCACTGAGCCACCCAGGTTCACATCCCTGTCAGAATTTTGTGTACTCTGTAACATCTTGGTTGTGGTAGTCCAGTTTTTCTAGTAACTTTGTTAATGTGCTGTGCAAGATTGAAAATTTGAGTATGTAGTGTATATGATATTAAATTGTGAATTAATGGGACTTAACAATGTAACAGAGTATCAACATTTGAAGATATTGGTACTCGATACACTGTTAAGGAAAATTTGCCTCCAAATTTTAAGCTAGAAAGACACTGGAATAACTTTTGGAAAAGAATCACAACTACATGATTTTTTAGATTTCTGATATATATGTTAAGAATTGTACAAATTGAAATGTCTGTACTGATCCTCAGAATAACCAATAAAAACTTAATTATGAAAGAAAAAAATATTTCGTAGATAAAATAGTCCTTTTTCTTCTGGTACCAATTTATCTCCATTTGTCTATAAAGGTTCCATCATTTTACTGTTCCCTTTTTATATTTTTGATAACACAAATTAAGTCTTTTTATTCTGTGATTTCTTTTACTTACTTGTAATAGCTGTAGTTATTTTTAATGCTCTTTTCCTTTAATTTTTATGTTGTAATTAAGAGTTTGACATATTCTAAAAAAGAATTATAGTATTTTAATTCTATATATCACCTTTAATTATAGTTTAGTGTACTTAGGTCTTTTTGTTCAGCTTGAAGAGTTCCTTTTGACATTTTTTTTTTAAGATTTTACTTATTTATTTGAGAGAGAGAGCATGAGAGGGGTGAGGGTCAGAGGGAGAAGCAGACTCCCCACCAAGCAGGGAAGCCCGATGTGGGACTCGATCTTGGGACTCCAGGATCATGACCTGAGTCGAAGGCAGTTGCTTAACCAACTGAGCCACCCAGGTTCTCTTGACATTTCTTTTAAGGCAGGTCTAGTGGGTCTCATAGTGGTAAACTCCCTTAGCTTTTGTTTGTCTGGGAAAGGCTTTAATTTCTCCGGAGGATGACTTTGGCAGAGTATTCCTGGCTGACAGTTTTTATCTTTCAACATTTTGAATATGTAATTCCATTTTCTTCTGGTTTGTATGTTTTCTGCTGAGAAATCTGCTGATAGCCAAATGTGGGTTCCTTTGTAGGTTACTGTCTTTCTTTTCCCTAGCTACATTAAAACAATTTTTTTTATTGTTGACTTTCAGTAGTTTTTTTATTTAAAAAAAATTTTTTTTAAAAGTTTTATTTATTTATTTATTTGACAGAGAGAGAGAGAGAGAGAGAGAGAGAGAGAGAGACAGAGAGATCAAAAGCAGGGGAAGTGGCAGAGGGAGAAGCAGGCTCCTGGCTGAGCAGGAAGCCCAATGTGGGGCTTGATCCCAGGACCCTGGGCTCATCATCTGAGCCAAAGACAGACACTTAACTGACTGAGCCACCCAGGCACCCCTTTAACAATTTTTTTTAATATTTAATTAAAAAATTTTTTTTTAAGATTTTATTTATTTGAGAGAGAGAGAGAATGAGAGTGAGCAAGCATGAAAAGGGGAAGGTCAGAGGGAGAAGCAGACCCCCTGCTGAGCTGGGAGCCTGATGCGGGACTCTATCCCAGGACTCCAGCATCATGACCTGAGCTGAAGGCAGTCGTTCAACCAACTGAGCCACCCAGGCACCCAAAAAAGATTTTATTTCGCTACACTGAACGTGGGGCTTGAACTCACAACCCTGAGATCAAGTGTCACATGCTCTACTGACTGAGCCAGCCAGGTGCCCCTCAACAGATTTAATATAATGTGTTTTGGAGAAGGTCTTTTTGCATTGAGATAATAAGATGTTCTTTTGGCTTTGTGGACTTGTATATCCAGTTCCTTTTCCAGGTTTGGGAAGTTGTCAGCTATTATTTTGTTAAATAAACTCATTGCCACCTACATCCTCTCCTCTTTTTCTGGAATATCCATTATTCTTATGTTGACTTTTCTAATGAAGTTTAATAGTTTTCACTGGGTTTCTTCACTTTTAAGAAATTTTAATTTTCTCTTCTTTTCCACCAGAATCATTTCTAGATTCCTATCTTCCACCCTGTTAATTCTCTCTTCCAACTCTCTGCTCAATTTCTAATGCATTCTCATACCTGATTTACTGATTTCTTTAGCTGTGGAATTTTTATTTTTATTTTTTAGAATTTTAATCTCTTTGGTAAAGTACTCATGTTAATTCATTTTCTTTCTGAGATCATTGTATTGCCTGAGTTTTTTGTAGCTCGTCGAGTTTCTTTATATTTTGAATTCTTTATCAGTTAGATTGCAATATTCCATGTCTTTGGGTTCTCTTGCTCGAAAATTGTCATTTCCTTTTTGTGATAAAATATGTTTTTTGATGGTGTTTGATGAAGAGTGCTTCTGCTGCAGCACTTAAGTAGCAAACACCTTTCTTATTTAGGCAAGGTTTTGTTTACTTTGATTTTAACAGTTTAACAGGCTGGTAAATTAGAAGCCTTCTTTTTGTTTTCCAGAAGGTGGCACTATAGTACACCAGAGCTGATTTATTGCTGAAGTTGGAAACAGATGATTTAGGGAGAAAGAAGGGAGGGAGAAAGGGAGGGAGGGAAGGAGGGAGGGAAGGAAGGAAGGAAGGTAGGAAGGAAGGAAGGAAGGGTATACTTAGCATTTGAGGCTTTGGGTATCCCCACAGCCTGGTAGGACGCTCCTCCAGTTGGGGTACCAGGAATCTGTGGGCCGTCTCCTTGCCTGAACCCAGGACATACAACAGGAGACATTTTCTTTTAGTTCTGGTTGTTTGCCTACTTCCCTTTCCTTTCCTTCCCTAGAGTCATTGCTGTTACTCCTCAGAGCAGTGGGTCCCTCCAGCTGCAGAATTTGCAGCTGGGTGGACTTCCACCCACCACCTTGACCTTCTACTTCTGCCAGAAACATTGTGCTGCTCTGTTGCTGGACATGCTAACACACTGGCTCCCATAGCTTCTCCATGGCCCATTCCACCTGCTTTGAGTTACATGGATGGATGTATCAGGTTTCCTGGTTTGTTGTGCAGAGGCATTTTTTTTCAGTTATGGAAGTCCGATTAGTTGTAAATGAAAGGGGAGAGAAAAAAGGAACAACTGACTGAGCTGTAGTTCATTATGAACTACAAATGACCTAAGTAGATCATTTCCAAACTTTTTTCATCTTGAAGGCTCAAGTTAAGTGTACCTTGCTTTAAGGGCTTCCCTTATTTGCTTTCTTCTTTCTAACATTCCATGTTTAGCTCTATCATTCTGGGTCGTACTGGCTTAATTGCATCATATTTTACTAGACAGTGAATGCCTGATGGTGAGAAATGTGGTTTCATTAACTTTACTCTAAATGTAGCATGGTAGCTGATACATTAAAGGCTGCTAAGTAAATGCTATTGAATAACACATGAAAGAATAAGTATAAACAGGAGAAGTTTATAGTAGGAACCCTGTCGTCAAACTGGCACAGCAGTTTTACTAATAGGATAGTCATTTTCCTGCTAGGTTACCAGTCTGTGAGATTTAGTTTTCTTAGAGATGTAGCCACTTTTTTTAAGTCCATAAAAGCAGTCTGGAAACTGGTATAAAATATCAAATACATTGTACCAAAAGGAAGGAACAGAGTTTAAATATATGAAATTTTGCTTTAATATTTAAGCTGATCTGACTGCTCTGTGTATTGAGGGATATATTTCTGTTAGGTTGAGTCCTCTGGAATGGTAAAATATTTGTTAAGTACTTATAAATTAAAGAAAGAGTAAGGGAGGTTGAGTTGTGGGCTTGTTATCTGTGTTTAACTTCTAAAATTTGGTTTTTAAACAGGTAAATGTATTTTCATAATTCAGAATAAAAAATACAGTGAAGTGTCCCTTATCTTTTCTATTTAGTTACTCAGAAACTGATGAGCTTTTGAGTTTTTCCCTGTGCAGAAACAACCAGTTTTATTAATGTAAGCATAGTGTTGGGGGTGTGTGTATGTGTATGTACTCTTTTTTTATTCTGCTAAGATGATCATTTGTGTTGGTGTGTGTAATGAATAGCTGACTCAAAATGTTTTGTGATTTTTTTTTTTCTTTCTTTAGATACATCAAATTACGGAATGGCTTGCAGGCACTTTTGATTTCAGACCTAAGTAATATGGAAGGTAAAACAGGAGATGCAACAGATGATGATGAAGAAGAAGAAGAAGAGGAAGAAGAGGAGGACGATGATGACGACGACGACGACGACGACGACGATGATGATGAAGATTCTGGAGCTGAAATAGAAGATGATGATGAAGAGGGTTTTGATGATGAAGAGGAGTTTGATGATGATGATGAACATGATGATGATGATCTTGATACTGAGGATAATGAATTAGAAGAATTAGAAGAGAGGGCAGAAGCCAGAAAGAAAACCACTGAAAAACAGGTGTGAATCATGTCTATAATTATGTCTTTTTCTAATTTGAGAATTCTTTGGGATAATTCCTTAATGTCAAAAAGTAAGTGTATATTCATTTTTTGATCTTTAGTAAAGGTCTATTCTATATGGTAATAACGTTTTAAAAACATTTTGCTCTGATTATTAGAGTATAGAAGCTCATTATAGAAATGGATGGAAAATTAAAAAAACAAAATCACTCATAATCATAACTCTCAAAAGTAATCACTGGTAATATTTGAGGATTTGTGTAATTCTTAGCATGGAGTAGAGGGATAAGAGAGTATATTACCTTTGGAGAGACTGAAAAAGAAACTGGAGACTGGAAAAAGAAAAGAACAAGGTAGTATAGAATCCTCACCTGGGCCTATGGTTCTGAGAATCCTCATGGGTAATTTCTGCTTACTAATTTCGTTTTTTTATCTCTTTTTATGGGAAAGCACCAAGTAATTTGGAGGAATTGAAATAAAAATGGGCAGTTGAGCTTAATGTAATATATATAGTTGACTGTTGAACAATGTGGGGTTTAGGGATACCAACCTCCTGTGCAGTTGAAAATCCTTGTATAACTTTTGATTTCCCCTAAAATTTAACTACTAATAGCTTACTGTTCACTGGAAGACTTGCTGGTAAGAGAGCTGATTAACACGTTTTTTTTTTTAAGATTTTATTTATTTGTTTGAGACAGAGTATAGGACAGAGAGCATGAACAGGGTGGGAGAGCAGAGGGAGAGGGAGAAGCAGGCTCCCCGCTGAGCAGGGAGCCCAATGTGGGGCTTGATCCCAGGACCCTAGGATCATGACCTGAGCCGAAGGCAGATGCTTAACCAGTTGAGCCACCCAGGCGCCCCGATTATTTTGTATGTTATATGTATTATATGTTATATGTATTATGTACTGTATTCTTATAATAAAGTGAGCTAGAGAAAAGAAAACATTATGAAGAAAATCATAAGTAAAAGAAAATACATTTACAATATTGTATTTATCGAAAAACATCCAAGTTAAGTGGACCTGAGCAGCTCAAACCTGTGTTGTTTAAGGGTCAAGTATAATAACAATAAGTAAATATATCAATAGGGCTTGATAAGGAGAATTTCCCCTCTCTGGATATCTTTTAAAGAATGCTCCATTTTATAGTAGGGAGTACCTATGTTAGAGGATAATATTTTTTGGAGACATTACAATGGAATCGATCATCAAATGTTTGTTAAAACTAGTTTCTTGACTATGGATAATACATTCAACATGACATAGTCAATATAGAAATGAAATAAGATTCATATTATTAAGACTAAAATCTAAAAAAAAAAGACTAAAATCTAGATGTCAAACATATTATACTATAAGGTGGTCAGCCCTCGGAGATACAAAGATGTGAGAATACAGGTAGTAGGTATTTTATGAATATATCCTTTTGTGGATAGTCACTCTTCCTGAAAAAATTATTTTCTTAAAGAAGATTGTACCAGTTTTTTCACTAAGTTGTTGGGGCAATTGGGTCATGTTTTTAAGAATCTATTTGCCCCTTGCTATATATATTATGAATGATGCCTGTTTTGGGGTAACATGATAGGACAAGTGGTTTTAGTTGGAAAACTTTAGGAATAAAAATGAAAATACTAAAAAGAAAATACTTGATACTCTATTATAAGGTCTTTATGAATAAATCTGGAACTGATACATTAACTTAATTTAAAATAGACCTCATAATTCCAAATACAGCAATAATAGAAAGGAAGAAATGATAAAAGTCACAGAGTAGAAAGAACACCCACAGTCAGGAAATCTGAGTTCTAATTCTGGCTCTGTCTCTACCTGGATGGTTTTATGCCTTTTCATTTTCTCATTTCTAAAACAACAGGATTAGATTATTTACATAATTTTTTAAAGGTTTTTTTTTTTTTTTTTAAGTAATCTCTCTACCCATCGTGGGGCTCGAAATTACTTGATCTTGATATTAAGAGTTGCATGATCTACTGACTGAGCCAGCCAGGTGTCCCTAGATTATATACATAATTTTTAAGGTCCATTTTAGCTCTAAAACTGGTTATGTCATAACTTCATAACTGAATATTTCCTATCTGAAAGTTTCTTACTGTACATATCTATTAACTACTTTTCCCATGCTTTGGACTTCATTGTGTCTTCTGTCAACTGATAAGCAAAACTGTAGGGTTGAATTAAAAGCTTGTTTTGACAGCCAGTTTTATTGTCAAGACATAATAAAATATCTTAGATTTATATAGCAGTTGTGAACTCCTTTGACAAATGAAGATGTGCATCCAGTATTTTGGTACCCCTTTATATTTTGCTAAGGTGGATCAAACTCTAAATGTTTACCTTTTCTACAGCATCAAGATCAGATTGTAGTAATCATTTAAAAATGGCTTAAATGCTGCCTTTCTTTTCTGAAAACTCAGTATGATATATTGCCTCATAAGATATCAATAGCTAATGTTCTGGATCATATTCAAAAGGAATGCAGGAACCTAATATAGTTTGAAGATGAAATCAAATTGTTTGTTCAGATGCACTGGTTACACTCGTGAAAGGAGAGGTCCTATGATTGTAACATTGGAAATGGCTTATATTCATTGAATGAATAAATGTCTGCAAAAGGGAAATGAAATTAGGTGTTCAAGATAAAAGGTGCCCTAAGAGTAGTTTAGGGTTTTGCAGTGGTTTTATGATTTAATTTTTATTGGAAAAATGCTGACTTTGTTTAAGGTAAATATGCGAATTAATAAAAGAAGTAGAAAGAAATAATTTTGAGGTTTTTGGAGAACATTTACCTAATTAAGAAGTTAACTACTTTCTGAGGATCATTTTCATACCCCTCCATTTTCCTCATCCCAAAAGGAAGTTGTTTTTGGTCTGAAAGGTTTGATAAATTAACAAGGTTGAAATTTAAGTATGATATATACAGAATTAATGATTTGTTCAGGGTTCTCTTAAATCAGTTCTCTAGTATGAATTTCTCAAGTATGAATTTCTTGGGTAGATAACTCTCAAGTATGAATTTCTTTTCTAGCAATCGCAGAGCCTGTTTTTGCTGTGGTCAAAGCTGACTGATAGACTGTGGTTTAAGCCAACTTATACAAAAATGTCTTCAGCCCTGCTGGTCAAGACAAGAAATCTTTATGGGGTAGTTGGAGCTGAAAGCAGGTTAGGCACCTATTAAACATCACAGAACAGGTTAGACTGTGGTTTGAAGAAGTGGATATTCCCCCATGTTTTAACTGAGTTTATGTGCCTACGTCTTCAAAATGGGATTTATAGTATCAAACGAGGCTGTTTGGTTCTTCTAAAAACATAGTTTCATTTTCTGATACCTGGTTAAACTTTATACCAGGTACATGCTATTTCTTAAGAGTTCTCTTTCTAAAAGAGTAACCATTTATCAAAATGGTCTTTGATGCCAAATATGTTAGACTTTTAAAATTGACATTTGAAAAAGTTGGGGAAGTTAGTAATTCAACTTTCTATCCTCAAGGATTCAGATTGACTATTTTCCTCTCCTGTTTTGTGTCTTTTAATTTACAATGACATAATGGTATGCCCTAATTTTAAATGGTATAATTAAAATGAGGTATGCCCTCATTTTAAGTGGTATACCTAATCATTTCTAAGTGACATACCTAATCATTTTTAAGTGGTATACCTCTTGACAATCTGTTTTGTTAAAAACTTTGATTTGCCCAAGGTATTGGGAGAATATCTATTGATGTATGTATTCTGTATATGAAGAAGTGAAGAACTAAAAAGCCTCTTTAAAGTTTAGTTCTATAGATTTTTAATAAAGATTTTTTTTAACCATTTACTTATTTTCTTTATTAGATGTTTTCCTGACACGTTTTTACCATTTTAATAAAAATAAAAATTTCTGAATAACACTGAGAAATCTCACATCTAGTAACTGAGTTACTGAACACAGGGTCTTTAATTGCTAAGAGATCTTTAGAGATAATCTACCTAGATATATTACTTATGCAGATTTCCAAAATCTAATAAATCAGGAAATATACTTAGTTCAGAACTCTGAAATGCTGAAAAGAAATGATATTTGGTGGGCTGGCTATTCCCTTTTTTTTTCCTTTCTTTCTTTTTTTTTTTCTCTGTTTCTGCTTTTTCCCTTAGGTCTGCACCTGTTCAGCATTTGGCAGGATGGCAAGAGGAGGAGCAGCAGGGTGAAACTGACACAGTTCTGGTGAGTTTCACTTTGCTGCTCCTCCTGATACTCAGGGAAAGAATTTTGTTACTTTCTGTTGGAAACCATCCATCTCCAAGTGAATCCTTAATATGTGATGACAGTATTATTTCTTTAGGATTGACTCACTATTTGTATGTGTTCTACTTACTCCAGTCTGCAGCGGCTCTTTGTGTTGGAGTTGGGAGTTTTGCTGATCCAGATGACCTGCCCGGGCTAGCACACTTTTTGGAGCACAGTAAGATCTTTGTAAAATATCATTCCTGAGTGTGTTTTTTCCTCCAAATTTGTATGAATTGATTTCAAAGATGAGTAACTGGTTTGATAGAAGTATGATATGTTTAACAAGGGAAAAGGCTAAGAAAAAATATTTATGAATATCATAGGTGAATACTTAATTTTAATCTCCTTAACCATATTAGTTTTGTGGATTAGGATGAAACCACTTAGAAGAATATTTTAAAATGTAGATTTTATTATTGTTCAGGTATGCTAAGGCCAACAGATCAGGAGATAATTGCCTGTCTCTAGAAAGTTAGTCTTTAACTTTGGGAAGGGCTGTCTCTTCCATGGTTAGCAAGTCCCCAAGATGTCAAAGCATTTAGAAATACAGAAAATAAAAAGAACTTGATTAATATCAAAACAAAACAAAATCTTTGGTTTAGCTATGAATGGACCTAAATAAAACCTGTGTGGATGCTATACAGATACAAATGTTTTAATCCATATTTGTTTTCCTGAATTATTTATATTCTGATTTTCTAAGCTAATTGAGGGTAAACTTCTCTCCTTAGGAGTTATTATAATAACAATCTGCATACATGCTTATGTTTGCATTTTAACCATTTTACAAATGAAATATTTCTTTAAAAATAAAATGCTTAGTTTTTTTAGTATAAAACTAATATATGAGCATTATAGAAAATTACAAAAGCAGAAATAAAATGAAGAAAGTATTATTGAGACACAACCATTGTTAACATGTTGGTATATTTTCTTCCAGTTTTTTTGCATTTGAGAAATTTTATCCTTGATAATAAAAACATGTCTATATCTTTATCTTCTGTGACTTTGTGTTCTTTCCACTTAGTGGTGTTCATGGGTAGTTTGAAATATCCAGATGAAAATGGATTTGATGCCTTCCTAAAGAAACATGGGGGTAGTGATAATGCTTCAACTGATTGTGAACGTACAGTCTTTCAATTTGATGTCCAGAGAAAATACTTCAAGGAAGCCCTGGACAGGTAACTAACTCAAAATGTATTTTTATTTTAATTATCTAATGACATTTTACAAATGGAAATAGTGGATGTTGTTCTCTAGTATTTCTTTTTTTTTTTTTTTTTTTAAGATTATTTATTTATTTGACAGAGAGAAGAGAGATCACAAGTAGGCAGAGAGGCAGGCAGAGAGAGGGTGGGAAGCAGGCTCCCTGCCAAGCAGAGAGCCCGATGCGGGACTCGATCCCAGGACCCTGAGATCATGACCTGAGCCGAAGGCAGAGGCTTTAACCCACTGAGCCACCCGGGCGCCCTCTAGTATTTCTTTTTAAGAGAAATGAGCAAACTATTAAATGCCCTTGGCTCCTGTTCTGTAATACATAGTCTTCATATTGAAGATTAAACTGAAACCCTTAAACACCTTCGAGTTTCATAAATGTAATCTCTGTTGGCTCATTACTGCAATTATTTTTCTAATTTGTTAGAAAATACGGAAAAACAGAAGCAAAAAAAGGGTATGACTGCTTCTAATTTTATAACCTAAAGATAACCATGATTAATGTTTGGTATATAGCCATCTATATTTTTAAATGTTTATGGGATCATATTATTCATATTTTTTATGTTTTAATTTTTAAGTTTTAATTCCAGTATAGTTAACATACAATGTTAAGTTTCATTTCAGGTGTACAATATAATTCACCAATTCTATATATTACTCAGTGCTCATCAAGATAAGTGTACTCTTGATCCTTTAACCTATTTCACCCATTCTTTCATCCACCTTCCCTCTGGTAACCATCCATTCTCTGTAGTTAAGAGTCTGTTACTTAATTTGTTACTTTACTTCCCTTTGTTTGTTTTGTTTCTTAAGTTCCACATATGGGTGAATCCTTTTATATTTTTAAGCAAGGTATATCATTTTTAAACATCATTATATAATTTATAAAACATAATATTAAGGGATTGTGTGTTATTTTTATTGTATAAGAAGTACCATAATGTGTTCAACAAGTTATGTATTTTTTTAAAGGTTTTGATACTCACTGCAAAATTGTTTTCCAGAAAGTTTATGTCTATGCATTAGTAGAGTTTTGATATCAGAAGGTTGCAGACCAAAGTCTACACTAGAAAAAAGGAGCCATTTCTTGCTGAATTCTACATAAATAAAAGATAGAAACATAAAAAAAGAAATCTTGAGTTTGACCAGTATAGTGTAAGCCTTTGAGGGCAGAGATTTTTGTCTTTTTTTTTTTTTGTTGATATCTTTGCGGCATCAAGAATTTGATAGATACACAGATGTTTGTTGAATGAATTCACACTGTTTTTTTATAGAAAAAATTACCATAAAATTACCATAAATGAGCAGAAAATTCTCAAAACATGACAGAATTGTATACTTAAGGACATGTATACTTAAGGACATTGTATACTTAGGACATGTATACTTAAGGACATTGTATACTTAAGGACATGCTTATAGCACATACATTTGATACTCTGTGTTTCTGTAAATCAACATTTAATACCAAAATAAAAAACAAAAGGATAGAGACAAAATAAATCAGTGAAGGCAGAGCAAACGAAACTAAATGTTATCTTTCCTATGAACTTATAAAATCAGGAATACTCTGAGGATGATTGCATGTTTGCTCATTTCAAAATTCTTAGTTCCCAAGGTTCACAAAATCCAAACAGGTCTTTGTATGTGTGAAGAAATCTTAAGCAGTAGTCAAGTTGAATTCTCATGACTTTATATTTTGTTACAAAAACAAAAATAACCCCCAAGACAAACAAACCAGCACCCCCCCCCCCATCAAGAAAACCAGCATTTGGTTATATCCAAATATAAAGAAGGAAAACCCATTTCATTGGAAAAAAGATTCGGCAAAGGATATGTTGAATAAATTTTGACCACCTCAGATTTGATGAAATGTGGTGTAAAGTTTAGTTAAAGAGCTTGATTCATTTCTTCATTCTATACATTTCTGATTTAAGGACTGCTTTAGGAAATCAAAAGATATTTACATATTTGTTTCTACTTACAAAAAAAGAACCTACCAGATAAGAATGCTAGTATACTAATACAAATTAGTAAGAATATCAAATCATGAATGTATGACAAATGATAGTGGTAGAGCTTTAAGTATTGCATCTATTATAATAAGTATGATATACTTCAATTACTAAGGAATAAAATGTCTTTGGTTCATTTGCAAAGGACTCATATAGCATGTATTGAGTGCTAGTATTTTTTAATAGGTCTGTAAAATCCAATTCCTTCACACAAGTCACATTGTTTATTAATATCTTGGATCATTTAAGGAAAAAGTTGAGGAGATGACTGAATTTTTACTCTGGTAAGTAAGTGAGAATGGAAGCTGCTTTTGCCCTGGTTGTATTTGCTAATTTCAGTAGCTTTGGACTAGGCTTTATCATTATCTCAGGCAAGAAATACCAAAGCCCTGGATGTCCACAAAGTGGAATATCTAACAGGAGACCCTCATAATAAACTGGGACTCAGGTTGAGGAAATGGATCAGACATCCAAAGGAATTACAGCCTATTTTCAGAATGTCTGAGTTTTCTGGTGAACTTCAAGTCTTGATTGTGATTTAACACAGTCCAGAACTGGTAGTGTTCTTGGATCCCTGAGAGAAGCAAGCACAAATTCTTAAGAAAATGCTTCATTGGTGGATAAATGGAAGAAAATGTGAAATATCTATAGATAGAGGTAGACAATGGAATATTATGCAGCCATGAGAAAGAAGGAAATCTTTCCATTTGCAACAACGTGGGTGAACCTAGAGGACATTAAACTAAAATAAGCTGCCCAGAAAAAGACAAATACTGTATGATCTCACCCATGTGGAACCAAATAAAAATAAATAAATAAGAAGGAAAAGAAAGAAAAAATCCAAATTGATAGAAACAGAGTGAAATAGTGGTTACCAGAGGCTGGATACTGGAGATGGGAAGATGCTGGTCAAAGGGTGTACACCTTCAGTTATGAGATGAATAAGTTCTGAAGATACAACGTTCAGCATGGTGACCATAGTAATACTGTAATGTACACTTGAAATTTGCTAAGAGAATAGATCTTCAACATTCATACACACACACAGGAAATTATGTAAGATGATGGATGTGTTAATTGTGGTAATCATTTCACAAAGTATACGTATTATCACGTCATCATGTTATACACTTTATTTCTTTAAAAGATTTTATTTATTTATTTATTTATTTATTTGAGAGGGAGAATGAGAGGGAGAAGCAGACTCCACGGTGAGCAGAGAGCCCATCGTGGGGCTTGATCCCAGGACCCTGAGATCGTGACCTGAGCTGAAGGCAGACACTTAACTCACTGAGCTACCAGGTGCTCCTGTACATTTTATTTTTTATTTTTTAAAGATTTTATTTATTTATTTGACAGAGAGATACTGAGAGAGGGAACACAAGCGGGGGTGGGGGTGGGGTGACAGAGGGAGAAGCAGGCTTCCCGCCGAGCAGGGAGCCCGATGTGGAGCTTGATCCCAGGACCCTGGGATCATGACCTGAGCTGAAGGCAGCCGCTTAATGACTGAGCCACCCAGGCACCCCTGTACATTTTAAATATATATAATTTTGGGGGTGCCTGGGTGGCTTAGTTGGTTAAGTATCTGACTTCTGGTCTCCGCTCAGGTCTTGATCTCAGGGTCGTGAGTTTAAGATCCACATTGGGCTCCATGCTAGGCGTGGCGCCTACTTTTAAAAAAAAAAGGAAAAAAATATATAATTTTGTCAATTGTACTTCAAATAAATCTGCAGAAGAGGGAAAAAAAAAACTTAAGAAAATGCTTCATCCTAGGCCTTACATTATTGCTTCTATAGTTTTTCAAGTAAAATGATCAGCATTCAGTCAAACATAAGGAGCCACACAAAACAAGACATGAGTGAGAACAGAGAGACCTTTAATTCACTGGAGATCTTAGGCATTGGAATGATTAGACACAAATTTTAAAAATGATTATACTTTATGTTTTTAAAGAAATAAGGCATTGGGGTGCTTGAGTGGCTTAGTTGCTTGAGCATTGACTCTTGAGTTTAGCTCAGGTCATGATCTCAGAGTCTTGGGATTGAGCCCTGCATCAGGCTTCCTGCTCAGTGGGGAGTCTGTTCAAGGATTCTCTCCTTCTGCCCCTCCCCACATTCACACACACTCTCTAAAATAAATCTTTAAAAAAGAAGGAAGGCACACGTTTCAATACGGTTGCAAGTAATAGGAAACTGTAACATGTGACCTATGAGATTTGGAAAATAAAAATAAAAAATCTTAAACTGAGATATGATGATTGAAATTGAAAACCTAATGGACTGGTTTAAGAAAAGAGTAGATACAGATGAAGATAGAATTAGTGAACTAGAAGATAGGCCAAAAGAAATTCAAAATACAACATAAAGAGGGGAAAATACAGAGAAAAGGAAAAGAGGCATAGAGGATAGAGCAGAAATGTCCAGTGGAGTCCTAGAAGGAGGGGAGAGAAAAATGGAGAAGACAGTATTTGAAGGGTTGATCACTGGAAATTTTTAAGTCAGAGGTTAAAGAAACCTAACAGATTCCAAAAGTACACATTAAAAGAAACCCATATATAGAGAAAGAGTCATCTTGCAGAAAACCAAATATAGAAAATCTTTGCCAGATAAACAGGCAAAATTCCTTCAAAGGAATATTAGTTAGATTGTTAGATGACTATTTAGCAGCAGTAGTAGAAGGCAAAAGATAGTGGGATATCTGCAGTAGCCTGAAAGGAAATAACTACCAACCACAAATTCTACACCAAGCAAAAATATGTTTTAAGAATGATTGTAAAATAGATCTTCAGACACACAAGTGAGTTTGCCACCAGCCAACTAGGAAATTCTAAAGAATTTATTTCAGGTAGAAGGAAAACGAAGGTCAGAGATGAATAAAAGAATAATGAAAGTCATTTTACGTGAGTAAATATAAATGAACATTGATTATTTAAAACAATAATTGTGAAATTTAAAAAGTACATAGAATTAAAGCAAAAATAGTATATCAGGAGTAATATAAATGAAGAAAAGGTATTTTGGTGGGTAAGGTATTGATTAACATTAGACGTTAAGTTAAAAGGATACATGGATATTTTTTAGGGTAACTTCTAAAAGGACAGAATTTAAGGGGTGCCTGGGTGGCTCAGTTGATTAAGCATCTGACTTCTGCTCAGGTTAGGATCTTAGGGTCTTGGGATCAAGCCCCACATCAGGCTCTGTGCTTAGCAGGGATTCCGCTTCTCCCTGTCTCTCTCCCTCTGGCCCTCTCTCCACTTGTGCTCTCTCTCTCAAATAAATAAAATCTTTTAAAAAATAAAAAAAATAATAAAAGAACAGAATTTGAGTGTAAAAATTGCAAACCAGTACAGGGAAAACATTTGAAATTATTTTTTAAAGAACATTTAATTAAGTGATGGTAGGTGGCACCAATTCTTAGTTCTAAGGGAACCCAAAATAAGATGAGAAATGAAGGAAGGTGGGGCACCTGGGTGGCTTAGTGGGTTAAAGCTTCTGCCTTCGGCTCAGGTCATGATCTCAGGGTCCTGGGATCGAGCCCCACATCGGGCTCTCTGCTCAGCGGGGAGCCTGCTTCCCCCTCTCTCTCTGCCTGCCTCTCTGCCTACTTGTGATCTCTCTCTCTGTCAAATAAATAGATAAAATCTTTAAAAAAAAAAAAAAAAGAAATCAAGGAAGGCTTGCTTCATGAAAGAAGTGGTGTTTTCTGGGATCCGAAGGATGAGTAGGAACTGCCCTAGGCTGGAGGCAGCCCATGAGCTAAGACCCCTTTTTAATGACTGTGATGGGAGTACCTGCTTTCCAGTAAATCTCTTTTTAAGTGGTAAGAGTTGGAGCTGGGACATGGCTGCCCAATTTGATATTTTCAGCCTCCCCTGCAGTGAGGTATGGTCTTGTGGAAAGTCTTACCAATGACATGTGAGTGGAAGTGAGATAATCTCTGACCCTACACCTCAGCTGGAAAGGAAACAACTTTGAAAGTCATGTGTTGAAAATGACAGAGCCATTATCATCCTGAGTCTCTGAAAGTCTGAGTGGAGGAGAGCTGCCTACTGATCTAGTTCATCTATCCTGGACTGTCACAGTTGCAGGAAATAAACTTCTGTCTTGATTGAGTCATGACATTTTTGGCCCCTTTGTTACAGCAGTTAACATTATATGTTTATGCATATGTGTGTGTCTTTGTGTATGTGTGTGTGTGTATGCATGTGTGTATTTTTTTTTTTACAAAAATAGAATTGTACCATATGTACTGTTTCACTTAACAAATCCATAATATCTATATCTATTTTGAAAGATCTTATTTACTTATTTGACACAGAGAGAGAGCGCATGCACAAGAAGGGGGAGCAGCAGGCAGAGGGAGAAGCAGGCTCTCTGCTGAGGACCCTGGGATCATGACCTGAGCACAAGGCAGACATTTAAATGACTGAGCCACCCAGGTGCACCTCAATAGATATATTTCTATGATTTTTTGAACCTTTAAGTTAAAAGAATAGTACAGATAATACACATTAAATTTTATCTTGTCAATTTGCTTTATCTCTCACTCTATATCTATTACTTTTTCTGAACAATTTCAAAGTGACCAGGCTTTATGATGCTTCACCCTTAAATACTTCAATGTGCATCTCCTATCGAAAAAGACATTCTCCTGCAATACCAGTACTACCACAATACCAGTACCTTAAGAAAATTTAATAGTCCCTTACATTATCTAATATGTAGAGCATATTCAATCTGAATTGTCCTCCAATTTTTTTTAGTTGTTTTGATCTATGATCCAATCAAAGTACATGCATTGTATGCAGTACATCTCTTTAGTTCTCAGCCCTTTTTGCTTTTTTATCATTTTTACTGTTTTGAAGAGTCCTAGAATATCTTTTCTGAATTTGACTCCTCATAATAAAATTCAGGTTAATAAAAAAAAATTTGTTTTAAATAACTAATTCAAACTAAAAAATGGGAGAGACAGAAACAGGACAAGTGGGATGAATAGTACAAAGAGGGGGGGAGATGTAGATCCATATATATCAGTAATTACTGTTAAATGTATATGGATTAACATTCAGGTAAAAGATAAATGTTATTTTCAAACTCAGACAGTTTTCAAGGTTTAGATATAAAACATAAAAATACAAAAAGGTTGAAAATAGGAGGGTCATAAAGTAATATATCATGCAGATAGATATACCAGTGTAAAGAAGGCTAAAATAGTTATATTGGTATCAGAAAAAATAGGTATTTTAAGACAAAAAAAAATTTACTGTTGTACAAGGCTTTATACTGTTGAAAATTTAACTAGGAAGACATATTTGTTTTAAATTTGAACACATCTTATTAACATAGCCTCAAATAAATCACATAT
This sequence comes from Potos flavus, assembly GCA_028534135.1. NCBI lineage: Eukaryota > Metazoa > Chordata > Mammalia > Carnivora > Procyonidae > Potos > Potos flavus. Next base: position 130,026,049 of record CM052900.1, read on the forward strand.
AAGGACAAATGCACAAATAGCCAATCTCTGTGGGATATTTAACATTTCCTTTTCAGTAATTGATAGAATAACCATTACCATGGTTTCCAGGTTACAGATTTTTTGAGGTGTAATAGAATGCTTTAAAAAGTTGACCATATTTTAAGCCACAGATTCAGTTCAAAATTAAAACACTGGAGTCCTATTAATTATGTTTTCTGATCACAGTGCACTGTTAAAATTCAGCCAGAAATCAATAGCAGAAAGACAACTAGAACACCCACTTTTGTTTGGAAATTAAATATACTAGTATGAGACACCTGGGTAAAAGGGGAAAGCATGTCTGAAATTAGAAAATATTTTGCAGTGAATTATAAAAATATAGAGTATTGTGAGATGTAGGTATAGTAGTACTTCAAGGGAAATGTATAATCTTAACTGCATATGTTTTTTTTTTTAAGGATTTTATTTATTTATTTGACAGAGAGAGACATAGGCAGAGCTGGAACACAAGCAGGGGGAGTGGGAGAGGGAGAAGCAGGTTTCCTGCCGAGCAGGGAGCCTGATGCAGGGCTCGATCCCAGGACCCTGGGATCACGACCTGAGCCGAAGGCCGACGCTTAATGACTGAGCCACCCAGGCGCCCCACTAACTGCATATGTTAGAAGAGAAGAATGCCTTAAAGTTTATGAGCTAGTCAATGTCAGGAAGTCTGAGCAAAATATGCCCAAAGAAGGTATAAGGAAATGATAAAAATAGGAGCAGAAATTAAAATGTAAAGCAAACTGACATCACCGGGAAGGGTGAAGTGAAAGTACGTCTGAAAAGCCTCGCCTCTATAAAAGCAATGAGAACATTGCCAAAACTCATAAAATCATTTTTTTCAGAACGCTGGAAACACATTTAAGAAGCTCAACAGATTGTAGGAAAGAATAAGTTTAATGACATCCACAAGACACATGATAGTTAACCTTTTGAAAGCCAAATATAAAGAGAATATTGAAACTAGCAAGTCAGAAGCAGCTCTTATAAAAAATAATAAAGTAAACAGCTGATTTCCCATTGCAACCGTGGAGGAAAGAAGGCAATGGTATGACATTAAAACTGCTGTAGATTTTTAAAGATTATTTTTTTTATACTACAGCAAAACTTTTTTTAGTTTTTTATTTTATTTCTGGTATAGTTAACGTACAGTGTTACATTAGTTTCAAGTGTACGATACCCTGATTCAACAATTCTGTGCATTACTCAGTGCTCATCAAGATAAGTATACTCATAATCCCCTTCATCTGTTTTCATCCATTCCTCTACCCACTTACCCTCTGGTAACCATCAGTTTGTTCTCTATAGTTAAGAGTCTTGTTTTTTGGTTTGTTTCTTTTGTTTCCTTTGTTTGTTTCTTAAATTCCACATATAAATGAAAATCATATGGTATTTTTTTTTCCCTCTGGTTGATTTATTACACTTAACATTATACTCTCTACATCCACCCATGTTATTGCAAATGGCAGGATTTCATGTTTTTATGGCTGAGTAATATTCTGTTGTATGTATGTGTATATATACAAAATCATCTTTATCCATTCATCTGTTCATGGACACCTGGATGGCTTCCATAATTTGGCTATTATAAATAATTCTGCATAAACATAGGGGTATGTATATTCTTTGAATTAGTGTTTTCATATTTGTGTAAAGGCCCAATAGTGCAATTACTAGATCATAATGGCAATTCTATATTCAGTTTTTTGAGGAACTTTTATTATTTTTTTTTCCCAAATACTTTTATTTTTTCAGTGTTACAAGATTCATTGTTTATGTACCACACCTGGTGCTCCATGCAATACGTGCCCTCAATACCCACCACCAGGTTGCCCATCCCCCCACCCCCCTCCCCTCCAAAACTCAGTCTGTTGCTCTGAATTTACAGTCTCTCATGGTTCTTCGCCCCTCCGATTTCCTCCAATTCACCCCTCCCTTCCCTCTCACAATGTCCTCCATGTTTTTCCTTATGCTCCACACCTAAGTGAGACCATATGATAATTGACTCTCTCCGCTTGACTTATTTCACTCAGCATAA
>CM052900.1:130028607-130253937 GCA_028534135.1 Potos flavus
GCTTTGTTTTTCTTTTTCAACATTTCCTTAGCAATTCGGGGTCTTTTCTGGTTCCAAACAAATTTTAGGATTGTTTGTTCCAGCCCTTTGAAAAATGCTGGTGGAATTTTGATCGGGATGGCATTGAAAGTATAGATTGCTCTGGGCAGTATAGACATTTTAACAATGTTTATTCTTCCAATCCATGAGCATGGAATGTTTTTCCACCTTTTTGTGTCTTCTTCAATTTCTTTCATGAGTGTTCTGTAGTTCGTCGAGTACAGATCCTTTACTTCTTTGAGTAGATTTATTCCCAGGTATCTTATAGTTCTTGGTGCTATTGTAAACGGAATCAATTCTCTAATTTCCCTTTCCATATTTTCATTGTTAGTGTATACAAAAGCAACTGATTTCTGTGCATTGATTTTGTATCCTGCCACATTACTGAATTGCTGTATGACTTCTTTGAGGAGCTTTTAAACTGTTTTCCACAGTGGCCATGCCAGTTGCATTCCCACCAGTAGTGCACGAGGATCCTTTTTCTCCACATTTGTCAATACTTACCGTTTTTTGTGTTTTTGATTTTAGCCATTCTGACAATGAGATGATATCTCATTGTGGTTTTAATTTGAATTTTCCTGATGGTGAGTGATATTGAGCATCTTTTCATGTGTCTTTTGGCAATCTGTATGTTTTCTTTGGAGAAGTCTGCTCATGTCTTCTATCTATTTTTTAACCGGATTATTTGTTTTGTTTTGTATGAGTTCTTTATATATTTTATATACTAATCCTTCATCGGATATATCATTTGCAAATATCTTTTCCTATTCAGTAGGTTGTCTTTTAGTTTTGTTGACTGTTTCCGTCTTTGTGCAGAAACTTTTTATTTTGGTGTGATCCCAATAGTTAATTTTTGGTCCCTGCCTAAGGAGACATATCTAGAAAAATGTTGTTACAGCCAGTGTCAGAGAAATTACTGCCTGTGCTTTCTTCTAGGATTTTTATTGTTGCAGGTCTCACATTTAGGTGCTTAATCTATTTTAAGTTTATTTTTGTGTATGGTGTAAGAAAGTGGTCCAGTTTCACTATTTTGCAGGTAGCTGTCCGGTTTTCCCAGCACCATTGGTTAAAGAGACTGTCTTTTCCCTATTGAATATTCTTACCTCCTTCATTGAAGATTAATTGATCATATAATCGTGGGTTTATTTGTGAGCTCTCTGTTTCATCATTCATCTATATGTCTGTTTTTGTGCCAGTACCGTACTGTTTTGATTACTACAGCTTTGTAGTATATCTTGATGTCTGGTTTGTTTTTCTTTTTCAAGATCACATTGGCTGTTTGGTGTCTTCTGTGGTTTTGTACAAATTTTAGGATTATTTGTTCTAGTTTTGTGAAAAATGCTATTGTATTTTGATAGGGATTGCCTTAAATCTGTATATTGCTTTGGGTAGTATGGACATTTTAACAATATTTTTCCTTTCAATCCATGAGCATGGAATATCTTTCCATTTGTTTGTGTCATCTTCAGTTTCTTTCATCAGTGTTTTATAGTTTTTGGAGTACAGGTCTTTCAGCTCCTTGTTTAAGTTTATTCCTAGATATTTTATTATTTTTGGTGTAATTGTAGGTGGGATTGTTTTATTAATTTCTCTTTCTGATGCTTCATTATTAGTGTATAGAAATGCAGTGCATTTCTGTATATTGATTTTTGTATCCTGCAACTTTACTGAATTCATTCATCAGTTCTAGGAATATTTTGGTGGAGTCTTTTGAGTTTTCTATATATAGTATCATGTCATCACCAAATAGTGGAAGTTTTACTTTTTCCATACTAATTTATATGCCTTTTATTTCTTCTCATTGTCTAATTACTTTGGCTAGGACTTTCAGGATTGTGTTGAATAGATGTGGTGAGAATGGACATACTTGTCTTGTTCAGACCTTAGGGGCAAAGCTCTTAGTTTTTCCCCATTGAGTATGATGTTAGCTGTGGGTTTTTCAAATATGGCCTCTAACCTACTTTGTTGAGGGTTTTTTTTTTATCATTAATGGGTCTTGTACTTTGTCAAATGCTTTTCCTGTATCTATTGAAATGACCATATGATTTTTTAAATTCTTTTCATATGTCGATGTGATGTATCACATCAATTGATTTGCAAATATTGAGCCATTCTTGCATCCCAGAAATCCACTTGTTTGTGGTGAATGATTTTCTTAATGTATTATTTGATTTGGTTAGCTAATATTATGTTGAGAATTTTTGCATCTGTGTTCATCAGAGATGTTGGCCTGTAGTTCCTCTTTTTTTGTAGTGTCTTTATCTGTTTTTGGTATCAGGTAATGCTGGCCTCATAAAATGCTGGCCTCCTCTTTTTTTAGAATAGTTTGAGAAGAATAGGTATTAACTCTTCTTTAAACGTTTGGTAGCATTCATCTGTGAAGTGGTCTGGTCCTGAACTTTTGTTCGTGGGAGTTTTTTTCATTACTGATTCCATTTAATTGTTAGTAACCAGTCTGTTCAAATTTTCTCTTTCTTTCTGATTCAGTTTTGGTAGGTTATATGTTTCTAGGAATTTAACCATTTCTTCTAGGTTGTATAATTTGTGGGCTAATAATTTTTCAGAATATTCTCTTATAATACTTTGTGTTTCTTTGGTGTCTGTTAGTTTTCCTTTCATTTCTGATTTGTTTACTTGAGTCCTCTGTTTGTTTGTTTGATGAGCCTGGCTGAAGGTTTATCGATTTTGTTGATTTTTTTTTGTTCTTTTTCAAAGAACCAGCTCCTTGTTTCATTGATCTGTTCTTTTTGTTTGTTTCTGCTTTGCTTATTTCTGCTCTAGTCTTTATTATTTCTTTCCTTCTGCTGGTTTTGGATTTTGCTTGTTCTTTTTCTAGCTCCTTTAGAGGTAAAATTAGTTTGCTCATTTGATATTTTTCTTGCTTCTTGAGTTAGGCCTGTATTGCTATAAACTTCCCTCTTAGAAAAGGTTGCTGCTTCCAAAGGATTTTAACTGTTGTGCTTTCATTTTCATTTGTCTCCATGTCTTTTTTTATTTTCTCTGATTTCTTGGTTGACCCATTCATTGTTTAGTAGCATGTTATTTAACGTCCACATAATTGTGCTCTTTCCAGATTTTTTCTTGTTCATAGCATTGTGGTTAGAAAAGATGCATAGTACAGGTAGTCTTTTAAAATTTGTTTAGACTTGTTTTGTGGCCTAATATGTAATCTAGTCTGGAGAATGTTCCTGTGCACTTGAAAAGAATGTGTGTTCTGCTGTTTTAGGATGGAATGTTCTGAGTATATGTGTTATATCCATCTGGTGCAATGTGTCATTCAAAGCCATTGTTTCTTTGTTGATTTTCTGTTTGGATAATCTGTCCATCATATAAGTGGGTGATCAAAGTCCCCTACTATTACTCTATTACTAGTGATTACTTCCTTTTGTTATGCTCATATTTTGAGTGCATAAATATTTACAATTATTATATCTTCTTGTTGGGACTGTTCCTTTTATGATTATACAGTGTCCTTCTTGTTCTCTTGTTAGAATCTTTGCTTTAAAGTCTATTTTATCTGATATAAGTATTGTTACCCCAGCTTTCTTTTCACATCCGTTTGTGTGATAGATATTTCTCTATCCCTTCACTTTCAATCTGCATGTGTTGTTAGGGCTGAAGTGAGTCTCTTGTAGGTAGCATATAGATGGATCTTGCTTTTTTATCCATTCCATTACTCTCTGCCTTTTGATTTGAGTGTTTAATTCATTTATATTCCATGTAATTAGTGATATATATGTACTTATTGCCATCTTCTTACTTGTTTTATGGTGGTTTTGTAATTCTCTGTTCCTTCTCTTGCCCTCTTGTGTCTTGATTATTTGGCTTTCTTTAGTGAAATACTTGGATTTCTTTCTCTTTATTTTTTCAAATCTGTTACTAGTTTTTGATTTGTGGTTACCATTTCGTTTGTGTATAACATCTTCTGCATATAGCAGTCTATATTAAGTTGATGGTCGCTTAAGTTTTAGCCCATTCTTTACTCCTCTCCTCACTATGTTTTAGGTATATGGTGTCATACTTTACATCTTTTTCTTTTGGGAGTATCTTAACTGATGTTTACAGATATACTTATTTTTACCGCTTTTGTGCTTCCTACTTTTTAAACTCTTATTTATAGTCTTTGCTTTCCACTCAGAGTCCCCTTTAATATTTCTTATAGGGCTGTTTTGGTGGTCATGATTTCCTTTAACTTTTGTCTGTCTGGGAAACTCTTTAGCTCTCCTCCTATTCTGAATGGTAGCCTTACTGGATGCAGTATTCTTGACTGCACATTTTTCCCTTTCAGCGCTTCGAATATATCATGCCACTCTCTCTGGCCTGCAAAGTTTCTGATGAAAAATCAGCTAACAGCCTTATGAGGTTTCCCTTATATGTAATGGTTTTCTTTTCTCTTGCTGCTTTTAAAATTCTCTCTTTATCACTACTTTTGGCCACTTTAATTACTATGTGTCTTGGTTCAGACCTTCTTGGGTTGATTTTATTGAAGGATCTGTGTACTTCTTGGTTCTGGATTTCTGTTTCCTTCACCCAGATTGAGGGAGTTTTCAGCTATTTCTTCAAATAAATTTTCTGTCACTGTTCCTCTCTCCTTTCCTGAGATCCCTATAAAATGAATGTTAATATATTTGATGGTGTCACTAAGTTTTCTAAGTCTATTTTCATTTTATATTTTTTTCCTCTCACCCCATCTTGATTGTTTTCCATTACTCTGTCTTCCAAGTCACTGATCCATTCACCTGCTGCTTTTCACCTATAATTTATTCCATCTACTGTATTTTTAATTTCAGTTATTGAGTTCTTAATCTCTGATTGGTTCTTTATGTTTTCTGTCTCTTTGTAAAGGGTCTCACTGAGGTCCTCCACTCTTTTCTCAAGTCCAGTGAGTATCTTTATCATCGTTAGTTTAAATTCTCTATCAGGCATATTACTTATCTCTGTTTCATTTAGGTCTTTTGCTGTGGTTTTGTCCTGTTCTTTCATTTGGGACATATTCCTCTGTCTCCTCATTTCGTTTAACTTTTTGAGTTAAACACAGTCTTCTGTGTGTTAGGCAATTCACCTACTTCTCCTGCTCTTGAAAGTAACAGCCTTTTGAGGAAAAGGTCATGTTGCCTTGCAGTGCAGTATCCTCTGTTCACTAGAACCTGGTGCTTCAGGGTGTCTCCTGTGTGTGTTGCGTGTGTCCTGCTGTTGTGGCTGAGCTCCTGTTCTCTTTAGTCCAGTTGTCTGCAATGGTTCTCTTTGTTTGTTTGGTTCCTGTGCTGTTAGTGGGCCAGTCTGGGGCCACCTTGGGCTTTAGTTGAGTCAGACTGAGCATTTGCCAGAGATGCTGTAGCACCAAACTCTGGGGTGCTTTTCCCGTTTTGTCCCCTGAGAAACTTGTTGGTGGGTAAGGCCTGCAATCAGACTGGCTGTCTGCTCCCAGCCCACTGTTGGGACTGCTGTGTGACTGGTATATGTGGTTATCTTTCCCTTTCTCTGGTGCAGGAGTCACTTTAGAGAGGTGCTGGCACATTGGACTGCTTGCACACAGTCAGGCTTGTGGCATTACATTGGATAGGCTCTCACCAAGGATGTATTGGAGGGGGCAGATCTGTAGAAGCATGCAGGATGCAGGGTGTTAGTGAGGTTTGCCCTGATCTGCTGTGGGAAGAGATGTGGAGCCCAGGCATGGCTGGAGGGGCATGTCCACAGGAGAATGAAGGTGTGGGTTGACGATGTTAGCAAGTTAGGTAGCAAGTGTCAGCCTTGTGTTATGTGCTTAGGCTGGTAGTAGGGGAAGGGTTCTTTGAAAAAACTGATAAAATCGATAAGCCTTTCGCGAGACTGGTCAAGGGGAAAAAATATGTGCAGATGTCAGGAATGAAAAAGAATACAATTTATGATCTTTCAGATGTTGAAAATATAATAAGGTATTTTGAATACCTGTGCCAGTACTTGAAAAAAAAATGGAAGTACATACATTCTTAGAAATATAATTTATAAAACCCACATGGGAGAAATTACAATTAAAAACGTTGAATAATCTTATAATCATTAAAGTGAATCTGTAATGAAAAATCTTCTCAAAAATAAACTTTTAGGTTTAGAGTTCTATAAAAACTTGAAGGAAGAAATAATTCCTCCCTCATTTATGAATATAGCATGATCTTGATATAAGAAAGTGTAATATAAGAAAAATTATAGACCAGAATTACATACAAATAGCAATATCTAATAAGGATGATACAGTAGTACTGAGTTGGGTTAGAAAATATGAGGTGACATTAACATGAGAAAGTCAATTAATACAATTTATCGCATTGTCAGATTTTTTTTTTTAAGGTTTTTATTTGACAGAGAACACAGGCAGGGAGAGGGGCAGGCAGAGGGAGAGGAAGAAGTAGGCTCCTGGCCGAGCAGGGAGCCTGATTTGGGACTTGATCCCAGGACCCTGGGATCATGACCTAAGCCGAAGATAGCCATTTAACTGACTGAGCCACCCAGGCGCCCCCATCACATTGTCAGATTGAAGAAAAAAACATATGTAGAAAAAATTACGTGATGAAATTCAATATCTGTTCATGAAGATGCTCTTAGCAAACAGAGTATGTCAGCTTTCTCGATATGATATTTGATATTTTGAGCCAAGCTTTATGTTTAGTGGTGAAAACCTTGAAAGCTTTCAAGTTGAGATCAGATGCAAGACAGAGATGCAAGTTGTGATCGCTTCTATTTATCATTCTACTAGGCAAGAAAGAAAAGTAAGCAAAATACACAGCTGTCATAGTAGGGGATATGTTGTGAATATAGAAAATTCAGATTTTCCTAGGGATAAATTATTAACATTAACATAATATAGTAATGTGGCTTGATACATAAAATAAAAAGTGATAAAATGATAATGTTTAATATATAAAAGCCAGTAGTATTTCTATGTAGTAGCAACAGTTAAAATACCTTTAGAGCTATACCTAGATTCATTTTGTAATTAAGACATAGTGTTAACAGGGGGTTAAGCAAAGAGACCAATGGGACAGAAGAGAAATCCTGGAAATAGACCAACACATAAGTAGACACTTAATTTTTTATAGGGACACTGTGGAGCGGTGATGAAAGAGCTTTTTAAATAAATGATTCCAAGGTAATTGGGCTTCTATAAAGCTAGAAACAAAATTGAGTCCTTTCCTCATAACATACACAAATGATCAATTCCAGGTAGATCATAGATCAAAAAGTAAAAAGTACAACTAAAAGTTTTAGAGATAAGTGTAACTTTAGCCTTGGTAAGAATTACCAAACAAGGTACAAAAAGCACAAAACATAAAGCAAAAATGATACTACATTATGTTAATCAAAAGATACTATAGGGGTGCCTGGGTGGCTCAGTGTTAAGCAGCTGCCTTCAGCTCAGGTCATGATCCCTGATCATGGGGGTGAAGCCCCATATTGGACTCTCTGCTCAGCAGGGAGTCTGCTTCTCCCTCAGCCCCTCCACCCCGCCCCCCTCTTGTGCACTCTCTCTCTCTCTGTGTCTTTCAAATGAATAAATAAAACTCTTTTTTTTTTTTTTTTTTTTTTTTTAAGATTTTGTCAGAGAGAGAGCACAGGCAGGGGGAGTGGCGTGCAGAGGGAGAAGCAGGCTCCCTGCTGAGCAAGGAGCCCAATTTGGGACTCCATTTCAGGACCCTGGTATCATGACCTGAGCTGAAGGCAGACGCCTAACCAACTGAGCCACCCAGAAGTCCCAATAAAAATCTTAAAAAAAAAAAGTTACTGGGTGCCTGGATGGCTCAGTGGGTTGAAGCCTCTGCCTTCGGCTCGGATCATGATCTCGGGGTCCTGGGATCGAGCCCCGCATGGGGCTCCCTGCTCGGCGGGGAGCCTGCTTCCCCCTCTCTCTCTCTGCCTATTTGTGATCTCTCTCTCTGTCAAATAAATAGATAAAATCTTAAAAAAAAAAAAAAAGTTACTATAAAGAGTATGGGAAAGAAAGCAAGTTTAAAGTAAGTAGAAGAATATATTTGCAACACATATAACCAAGGACTTATACTTAAAATAACTGTCATTGATTTTAATTATTAGATTATATGTATAATTATATATAACATAATTAAATGTTTAAAATGGATAAGTATATATAGTATTAGAATCAGAAAAAATACAACCTAATAGAAAAGAAGTCTTAAACAGGTATTGTACAAAAGAAAAAAATTCAAACGATTTTTTTTTTTTTTAAGATTTTATTTATTTATTTGACAGAGAGAGAGACATCGAGAGAGGGGACACAAGCAAGCGGAGTGGTAGAGGGAGAAGCAGGCTTCCCGCTGAGTAGGGAGCCCAATGCAGGGCTCGATCCCAGGACCCTGGGATCATGACCTGAGTTGAAGGCAGACCTTAGCGACTGAGCCACCCGGGCGCCCCTGAAATGATTAATAAATATATGAAATGGTATTCAATCTCATTAAAAATCGGGAAGATGTAAATTAAAGCCAGTATGAGATTTAACTGTACTCCTAAAAGTTGCAGTAAATGCTGAAGTCTGACTATACTAGGTGAGGGTGATAGAAATTTTGGTGTTATCTAGTGCTGTTGAATATGTGCATGCATACACTATTACCTAGGAGTTCTTTCCTGGATTTATACCTAGACAAACTTGTGCAGATGTGCCCCATTACACTTTGCTAAGAATTTATGGCAGCATTGATTGTAATAGTCCAAACCTGGAACCAGCCCAAATGTTCATTTGGAGTAGCTTGGATGAATAAATTAATGCAGTGGAATATTCTGCAATGAAAATAAATGAATCACAGCCGCATGTACCATCATGGATGAATATTAAAGTAAGTAAGACATAAAGAATACATACAGTATATTACCATTTATATAAAGTCAGAAACAAAACTAGATTGTCTAGAACATGCATTCTCAGCAGGAATGATCTTGTTCCTGTTGGTGGCAAAAAGTTGTTCTTTGGAGGTGAAAAAATGGTCAGTACTATAATGGTTTGTGGCCCTCCAAAGCTTAACACTACCTGGTAAAATCTTTACTTAGTATTTAATTTCTGTTTTGAGTTTTCTTGAGTATCACATGAGCACCATTTATAGTGATATGAGTTCATAAAAGATATACAAAGCATATGCAATGTCAGTACTACAAAACCATGTTGGATAGGTGATTAGAGGACTTTCAAATGATTGCTTGATCTTGAAGTCATTAATAGAGGTGGTCTACACATGCCAGTTGGTTCCATTCGCTGCTTTGTGGATATTTGTTTGATACTTTGTGCTTTTGTGTATGACTTTGGCGTTAAGAATTAAATAGAAATATGCTGTTTTATTATTTAATTGAACAAAAGTTATTAAACCCATTAGGTATGCCAGTACTGAAAAGAAGAAAATGTCAATTATCTTAATATCTAGTAACTAATTAAGTTAAAAGTTTCTTTTTTGGATCAAGCAAAAGGGAAAAGTTTACAAAGTATTGTAGGAAATTAATTTTTTCGGTTTTATTTGCTGGAAAAGTGGTTGTTAATTTAAAAATTTTTTTGCATTGCTATTCTTATGTAAATGGATACATATGTAATTTGATGCATCACAATTTATGTAAATAAATTACATTAAAAAGCAAAATAACAGTTATAAAGCTAAGTGAAATATTGATAGCCTTTAAAATTTTAACTTTTAACTTAAAATATTTAATCATTTCTAACCCTGCATTGAGTAAAAGAGTAGGCTTTCTATACCTTATATGTGTATAAAAAAATCACAGATACACATACAGATAAACACTATATCTGTGATATTAAAAGTTCTAGGAGTGATGGGAGAAATCTGAAAAAGCTACTTAGGGTTGATAACAGGGAAAAAGAAAGGCAAGAAACACTGGTCTAGAAATGCATATATGAGTGATAAAATGGTAAAGAAAAGCAAAGAAGTGATTATCATAACATTCAAGATATTAACTCTGAGGGTAAGGGAGGTGCTGGGTGCTTTTAGAATTATGACACTGGTCTGTTTTTTGACTTACATGGTGGTCACTCAGTTGTTTACATTATAGTTATGCATTAGTCTCTATGTTCGTGTTTTAAGTACTTTTCTGTATGAGTGTTACAATGGAAAAAAGGTAGTTTGTAGACTTTATGGAAATGCAGAATATTATTTAGATTTTACATATGCATGATTATGAACTAATTTTCCAACCTAAAAAACTTCTTTTGTTTTTTTAAAGACTATTTATTTATTGAGAGAGAATGCGTGTGTGCACAAGCCTGGGAATGGGACAGAAGGAGAGGGAGAGAGAATCTCAGACCCCACACTGAGTGTGGAGCCGGATGTGGGGCTTTATCTCACAACCCTGAGATCATGACCTGAGCCAAAATCAAGAGTCGGAGGCTTAAACCAGCAGAGCTATCAAGGCGCCCCCAACGTAGTAGATTTCTTAATCAAAAAATAGATGTTGACCAATTAAAAGATTTCTCTGAACAGAAACAGAAGTGCCAGGGTTTGTTTTATGTTTTTCAGATGGGCTCAGTTCTTCATTCATCCGCTAATGATTAGAGATGCAATTGACCGTGAGGTTGAAGCTGTTGATAGTGGTAAGATAAGTGCTTTATATCCTATGACTATTTCTTGCATTGAACTAGGTATTTAAAGGGCTGAAATGAAATAAATGTGTCATTTATTCCTAAACCATTAAATGTCTTAATTCAGTGTAGATTTGAAATAAAAGAATGATAGTTTTTCAGTCTTTGTTTTTTGAGGGTTTTACCATAGTGACTAATCTTTTGCAGGATGGTAGCCTAATCCTTAAAGCTAATGCTGTGTGTTAAAACTTTAAAAGCTCACATAACTCCTTTTGCAAGAAGAGACATTTTCTCTGAGGCTTTAAGTACCATTCTGATATTTAAATAGCTTACTCTTTTTTACCTCTACGTGTCAGTGCTTTGTAGTTTGAATTTTGGTAGTTCTGAAAACAATTGTGATATATTTATGGATGAAGAAACTAAATCCCTGAATAAAAAATGCATTTAATTTTGTTTTTTGACAGTTTTTCTTGTCTTTAGGATGTAAAGAATGAAGACCATAAGGAAAACTGTACTTATATAGGGTGAGGCTTCATTATAGAGCTGTGCTATAAATACCCCTTAATTACAGAGTACCAATAAATAGCACCACCATAGAATAACCCTGCTTGCCTTATTTTAGCATTGAAAACATGTAATACTAAACTTGGGGGGACTTTCAGTTCATACAGGTTAGGCTTGGCTTACAACAACTCAAGAGGCAGGTTTCTGCACTTGTTTCTCCTTTTGTGGCATTTTCCTCTTTGGCTTGATTCAGTGTTGAGTTGTAATAATGGCTTACTGCATTCATTAAGCTGAGTAAACTATAGAGGGCTAGAAAGAGCCATCTGTCTGGAAGTCAGCAGATTTGTGTTTTACTTCTAGAAATTTAACTGACTGTGGCCCTCAACTTATTTGTAAAAAAGAGTGGGATGGAGTTATATTCCTCCAAGCTCTTCTATCTCCTTATAATCAAGGATTTATTTTCTTCATTTTTGTTATTTGCCTACAACAATGTCTCTTTTATCACAGGTCCAGATAAGTATTTGTTGAGTGGATGACAAACCAAAATAACCAAGGAAAACTCTAAAAGCCTTTCCTACTTTATGAGACCTAGGAACTGTTCTCTTTCTTAAATACTTTGAAGTATGTTTTTCCTCATACAGTTTCTAGATTGGTTTGAAGTGTTGGTATTTACAAAATTAAACCTGTAATTCAATTTTACAAGTTTAAGTCAAAATATATTTTATTATATTTTGAAATATTATGTAGAAATATGCGATATATGATATGTGTATACACACATGAAATAAGTAGTTTTGGTTTAAAATGAACTTAAGCTAAAAGCTTCGTTGTTTTTGTTTTGCTCTGCTCATTTGTTTTTGATAAGAGGAGACCTAGTTCAATTTGTGACCTGATACAAAGAGCTCAGTATATGTCATTAGTCACTTAGCCTTCCAAGTGTGAAGGATTTACTTAAGATCAGGGAGATGGGGAGCTCTTAAATTGTAAGATTACCATTCATTACATGAATTACAATTCATTAACCAGTTTTGAAAGTTCAGTAATCTGATGTTACTTTCTTCTATTCAGTTGCGATAGTCTTTCTTCTGTCATTCTTATCTCAATCACATGTTTTTAGTTGCCTGCTTGTTGAATGGCGCATTCCTTGTTAGAGAAATTGAAGGGAGGTTCAACTTTCCTGGCAGATTCATCTTCTCATTTTCCTTTTTTTATTCCTTTCCATCTGCTTATAAAAAAGATTCTTTCCTGGGTTTTTAATTTATTACGTAGTTCTAACTTCATTACTCTATCACTGCATTGACAATCTATTTTTGTTCTGATCTTTCAAAGGAGTGGTTATACACTTATAAGCATTTATTTATACATTGCAGATAGGTGTGTTTAGTGTTTTATAGTTTTCTTGAATATATTTGATAACAGAAACTCATGTCAGTGTCCACAGGGTAGGTTTTAAAATGTGATTAGCTTATTGCTAAAAGAAGATCATAGAGGAAAAAAAAAACTGTTCGTAATATTAGCTTTTTATTTTAGTGATAGTTCATACTCACATAAATATGTATAATTTCCTACACAATGTGTCTTAGTGATTGAGATTGAAAATATGGCCAAAGCCTTTTTAAAGCTAATCAAGTAGTGGATTGTGTTCTCTAAGTGTTCAGATATTTATACTCTATTTTTATCAGTTGTGGATATATCACTTTTTGTTTACATGTTTACTATATCATCTTACATGTCTACTCTATCATCTTCCTGTTGCCACTAAAACAAATTATCAGAAACTGAGTGGCTCAAAATATCACAGATTTATTTTCTTAAACTTTGGAGGTCAGAAGTCTAAATTATTTCCTTACTTAGCTGCATTCCTTTTGGAGGCTCTAAGAGAGAAGCTGTTTCCTGGCCTTTTCCATCTTCTAGTTACCGTTTGTGTCCCTGGGCTATGGCTCTTTTCTCTATCTTAAGAGTCATCAGGGTAGAACCTCTCTGAACTCTGCCTGTGTCCTTAGATATTTTCTTTGACTTTGACCCTCTTGCCTTTCTCTTAAAGGACCCTTATGATTACATTAGGACCACCCAGATAATCCAGGATAACCTCTCCTCAGGATCCTTAATTTAATTCATACCTGCAAAGTTCCTTTTACTATGTAAGGTAACCCATTCACAGATTTTGGAGATTAGGATGTATACATTTTGGGGGGCTCTTATTCAACCTACCACACTTAATAATGGAATTGTTTTTCTTGTCTTGTAGCCATATCTTCAATTTTTTTTTTATTAACATATAATGTATTATTTGCCTCAGGGGTACAGGTCTGTGAATCATCAGGCTTACACATTTCACCGCGCTCACCATAGCACATACCCTCCCCAATGTCCATAACCCAGCCACCTACCCTCCTACCTACCCCCTCCCCCCCAGCAACCCTGTTTGTTTCATGAGATTGAGAATCTCCTATGGTTTGTCATATCTTCATATTTTTTAAAAGTTTTTTTTAATTTGTTGAAGCTATGTATATATTTTTTACTATCTCATTATTGATTTAGACTTTATGGTTTATAACTAAAGTATTTTGAATACATTTACTTCTGTTTCTTCCCATCCCTACTGTCACCCCTTTAGTTTCCACTCTCTTTACCAAATATAATAGTGATGACTCCTCATCAGTTTTCTTGTCTCTGCTTTTGCTTCAGTTCAACCCATTCTCCACTTTTACAACTAGAATGAACTTGCTAAAGTCCAAATCTGATAATGTCACTCTCCTAACATCTGCAGATGTTTATTGAACATATGCAATACTTTGCCATTACTCCTATGATAAATAATGATAGCTGACATTTATTGAGAATGTATTGTATGCATTATTGTGATTGTTATTCTCCATTATCCATATTTGACATCCTTTTCCCCATAGGCTTAGAAAGGTTAGTACTTAACTCAGAGTTCAGAATCAGCCATTTTCTTAGTTTTTTCCGAAAGTTGTTTTTTCCCTTATCTCTTCAGCCTGATATCTTGCCTCTACTTTGATTCTGAACATTGCTCAACCAGAAAACTATATCTGTTTTTCAGAGGTGCCATAATCTCCTTCTCCTTTAAGATTTTCTCCTTAGAATGTTTTACACACTCCCATTTCTCCTTCTGTTCCTATTCCCTAGAAAATTCCAGTTTGTCCCTCAGTGCTCAGCTTGAGTCATTCCCCAGAAGGCCTCTATTTCTAAGTCCCCCCCAACCCGCCAATAAATTCACACACACATAAGACAAAATTAGGTTAGGTGACAGCCCTTTTATATTTTCGTAATACCCTATGTGTTGTATCACTTAGCCATAGCAAACTGCAGTTTCTATTGACTCTAAGCTCCTGCGATTATTAAACAGCTCCACTGGCCTCTTTGCTGCCTTTGAACTCAGTGAGGTATTTCTTGTCTTAAAGCCTTTGAATTTATAATTTCCATACCTAGAAAACTTCCCCAAAACTTCTTATGATATCATCCTCACTTTATTTGGATTTTGCTCACTTGTCACCTCCTCAGGCCTTTTATGACCACCCTATTGTCACTCTCTATTCTCTTACACAGATTTGTTTTTCTTATAGCACCCACCACTGATATTATGTTTAGAATCTCTTTGTTGGTTTATTCATTGTTTATCTCCCCTACTAGAATGTAAACTCCTTGAGGGCAGGGCTTGGGTCCCTTTTTTTTTTTTTCCCCCCACATTTCTGCCTCTAGCAACTGGTTCAGTAGTACGTGCCTCATAGTAGATGTTCAGTAAATAATTGTTGAAGGAATATATCTTTTTTAATCCTTATAAAAATCCTATGAACTAAGTACTAATAACTCCATTTTATAGATGCAGAAATAGAATCGGGAAAGTTAGAGAATATCCTCAAGGTTATACAGCTTAGTATATGACAGAAGTTGGATTGTAGCCAAGATATTTCTGACTTCAAAGTGATTGTTCTTAACCATTAATACTTTCTTACTGACATAGCTGGTTTTGGAGGAAATTTCAACGATACATACAACAAAGTTCCCAGGTAATAAGGAGTTTGATTTAATGTATTATTAGCGCTTTATCAGTAAAATCTTGGACATAGCATCCTAGAATTGAAACCTTCAGGTCGTTAACTATCTTGTTTCATTTGAAAATAAGGGAAAACCTCTAGAAAGGTGCATTGACTGCCTACAGTTACAGGATATGTTAAGTCATAGAGCCTGGCCTACATCATTGAGTTCCCCACTTCAGTCTTATAACACAAAATTCATAAAATTAATTTTTGTTACTTCCTTACTTTCAGTTTGGTGCAGTTCAGTTCTTGAATTTCCATTAAAGCAAATATACTGAATTTCATTTTATTAAAAGTGTTTCTTTAAATCTGACAGAATATCAACTTGCAAGACCTTCTGATGCAAACAGAAAGGAAATGTTGTTTGGAAGCCTTGCAAGACCTGGACATCCTATGGGGAAATTTTTTTGGGGTAAGATGCTAAATACTTCATCTTATTTCATGTTTTCTAATTGAGGAAGATTGAAAATATGAAAAGTTGATAAAGAATGGAAGATTATGAAAGCAGAGTAGCTAGGTACCTTTTACCTTTTAGGATAAGTAGGCAGCTTTTCAAATAGAAAGTAGTTGAGCATGCATGTATTTGGTTCTCTAACATTGGATATATCAAGAATAGCACCTAACATTTTGTGAATGCCTTTTGAGTATCAGATACTCTGCTAATTTTACATGAATTACCTCATTTGATCATCATAACAATGTTATGAGCTGGGTGCTATTATCTCCATCTAAAGATAAAGAAACAGGCTCAGGGAAGTTATTTAATTTGCTTAAATCACACAGTGGTGGATGTGAGATTTGAACCTCTGTTTATATGATTATAAAGTCTGTGCTCTACTCCAGCCTGACATTTCCATTTATCAACAGAGATTCAGCAATGATTTCTCTAATAGTTTTTGAGCGGTGACCAAATTTTGTTTAATCAGTAAGCTGTTTAAATGGTGTCTGTTTTTCATAATGGCTTTTTCTTAGTGTTAGAATTCAGTTATAACCTCATATTAACTCTCTTGACCGTAGTGTAGAATCTGGGATGAGTTGATCTAAGTAGTACTCAGCCATCAAAAAAATGAAATCTTGACATTTTCAACAACATGGATAGAACTAGAGGGTATTATCCTAAGCAAAATAAGTCAGTCAGAGAAACACAATTATCATATGATCTCACTGATATGTGGAATTTAAAAAACAAAACAGAGGATCATAGGAGAAGAGAGGAAAAAATAAAGCAAGATGAAATCAGAGAGGGAGATAAACCATAAGAGACTCTTAATCATAGAGAACAAACTGAGGGTTGCTAGAGGAGAGGAAAGTGGGGAGATGGTGTAACTGATTGATGGACATTAAAGAGGGCATGTGATGTAATGAGCACTGGGTATTTTATAAGACTGAATCACTGACCTCTACCTCTGAAACCAATAATACATTATATGTTAATTAATTGAATTTAAATTTTAAAAATGGGAAATAAATAGAACTTCATTCAAAGGATGTTTTGCTTCCCTATATATTTTGTACAGTTATATACATTTTATATGACAACCTTGGTTTATATGGTTTATTTTTAAGGATTATATAGAATATTAATAAAATAATTCAGAGATAAAACTTGAATACTAGACTACTTATTAAGAGAGGAAGTTTAAGGCAATTACTGTTGTTAAGGTATTGCCAAATGGATATTAATTCCTTATGCGTTAAAATATACATCAGAGGGACGCCTGGGTGGCTCAGTTGGTTAAGCGGCTGCCTTCGGCTCAGGTCATGATCCCAGGGCCCTGGGATCGAGTCCCACATCGGGCTCCTTGCTCGGCGGGGAGCCTGCTTCTCCCTCTGCCTCTGCCTGCCACTCTGCCTGCTTGTGCTCTCTCTTTCTCTCTGACAAATAAATAATAAATAAAATCTTAAAAAATATATATACATCAGAATTGTTTTTGTGAATTTTTGTCCTATATTGATATTATTGTTATTGGTTTTTTTTATTGTTATTGTTATACACTAGTTCTATATTCTTGAGTCACTTAGGTTATTTATTATTATATATAATTATATAATATATATATATATATTAGTAGCAGTAGTATATATATATTAGTAGCAGAGTATGCATTTTTGGTATAGAGACTTTTGAAAAAGTAAACTTTAAAAAAATTTTTAATTTCAATATAGTTCAAAATAAACCTATCATTTCTGTGATCTTTTTCATCCTTTTTTACAGGAAATGCTGAGACACTCAAACATGAACCAAAAAGGAATAATATTGATACGCATGCTAGATTGAGAGAATTCTGGATGCGTTACTATTCTGCTCATTACATGACTTTAGTGGTTCAATCCAAAGGTAGTATATATTATCTATTATGACCCTTAGAATTACTTTGAAGTAGTGCTTTCTTAGGCTTTGTTTGCCTTGATCATTGTTGCAGTGTACTATTAATTACTTTAGTGCTTGATCCTAATATGACCTAAAGGAAATCAGGATTTGGAAAAGTCACATAGCAAGTGGAATAGCTTTGAGGAAGCACAAAATCATCTGATTCTCAGGCAAATGTTTTTTTTATTTTAGAGACATAGATCGTATTTCTAGGCTAGTCTGTGAGTATACTAATGTACTAATAGGTCATGAATTGGTCTTTTAAGTCACATTCGGATGCTGCCTCTGTTATCTTTGGTTTTGCATTTAATCTGTATTGATCATAAACTCTGACAGGGCAAGGTGTCTGTCTTTTCATCTTTACATAGGGTCTAGTAAAATGGCATGATTAATTGAAATCCATCATAGTAATGATAGCAAAAGTATCTTAAATGTAAAGTACTGGTCAGTATTTCTTTTCTTTTCCTTCTTTCATCATTATCTTCAGTAACTTGTATTAAATTTTTTCTCATTAAACAAATGGTAGCTTTCTTTTGTTTTCTTTACACTTCAATCTCTTTAGTTCAGTTGTCAGACTGTTCCTTTTTGACATATCGTATAGTTTGCACATTTATTTTTGAAAAAGTAACCTTTTCACCTGATATGACTCTTCCTTTTTATAAAATTTTGTTCTCTTATGTCAAAATTTAAATTAGAGCTGACTTGGCTGTTAAATATAAAACATTTTTGCATTTAGGATCAAAATTAGTCCACTAAAGTTAACTTGAATGTAAAGCTTTGGATATAGAATGGTAGATTCTTTTGTTCAGATTACAGATGTGCTTTTAGATTCCTTTTATAGCATTTGTTAAAATAGGCAGTTCCATATTCAGTATGTAATTTACAATTTTTAATTACTGTTTCCAAGTCTGTCACAAATGTGCATTTTTCTTCAACTGTGTAATATTTCCTTTGCATTCTCTTGTAATGACAAATATAAGAGCGTATTAATGCTTGTTGCAAATTTCTAAAGTAAGTCCTAGATACTTGATAAGAGAACCTTGTACAATTTAAATTCAATTGTTTTTAAGCTTTAGCATTTATTATACCATTTAAGAGTTGAATATCTAGGAGTGCTTGGGTGGCTCAGTCGGTTAAGCGTCAGAATTTTGATTTCAGCTCAGGCCTTAATCTCAGGGTAGTGAGTTCAAGCCCCATGTTGGGCTTAAAAAAAAAGATTATATATGTATATTACATGATTTATAAAATAGTGTTTTTAAGTGCATAAAATAAGAGCTAAATATCTATATAAATGGTATAGAATAAATTCAGAGCTTGATTAGTTTAATTTGTATCTTGGTTTTTACTGGGGCACCCCTTGAAAATTAGTGAAACTTGTGTCTGGTGGAACTAACAAATACTATTCATTGATAGTAATGAGTCAGTGAGATAGAGTTAAAAGGTTTCTTTTTGCACTTAGATCTGCTTTATTAGAAATTTCAAAAGAATTTCGTAGGAAATATCAGAATCAAAAGAAGATAGAAATCATATGAAACCTAAGAGGAACACTTACAGATTGAAACCTCAGCAAGTATAAATTAATGTAAAATAAATGGAGTGCAAAAGTACTAATGAGATCCTGAGAAAGAAAGATCAGTATTGTGTGGGTTAATTGGGAGAAACCTTCCTTGAGGAAGTAAGTTTGGAATAGAGTAGAAGGATGGTTGGTATATTCTTACCTCTCTGGGCCCTCCACACTGCCTAATGATAAACAAAAACTTTCATTTTTTTTTTTTACTTGTGTACTTTTTCCTAACTTTATCAGCTAGAAATACAGGAGTGTAACAAATTGTATGTGTCTTAAGGTTTTCTTAATTGTTGTTATTTTTTTTGTTATTGTTGTTACTCATTACTGTTTAAGAAGTGGTAAGTAAAGCCCAAATCAAAGTATCCCTTTGTTTTATACCTAGAGATAGGTGAGAAATCCAATTGCATTTCTACCTTAAATAACAACATTGTATTTTCCTATCTCCTTCCTGCTCTCCCCACAAGAAACACTGGATACTTTGGAAAAGTGGGTGACTGAAATCTTCTCTCAGATACCAAACAAGTAAGACATTCATTTTCATAAATCATATACTTTTAGAGTTAAAGAGGCATCTTCTTGTATGAGTCCCAGAGTTTCTTTTTTTTTTTTTTTTTGGTGGGAGAAGGGGCATTATTTTTTAAACAGGTGATTAAATTAAGACATATAGTGGTTTAGTAAGATCACAGAGTCTTTGAGTGGGAAAACTAAGATGAGAACCCAAGTTTCTATAATTTCTATAGTTCAAAATTTATAAGCTTGTAAACTTACAGTAAGCAGTAATTCTAAAGATTTTATGGCTCCTTTTACATTTACTCAGAGTTTTTCTGTTACTGTTTAGAGTGTTTGAAACCGATATAAAAACAAGCATTATATTGTGAGGCAGAATATATATATATATACTTGTATCCCTCAGAACAAATTGTGTTCTGAAAGTTTGCTTTTTAAGGCAGTTGTTTGGGACTTGGAATACTCTCCCCCATAAAAGAAATAATCTTGTAGGTGATGATTGACTTTACATACTAACTAAAAAGTCTATTTCACGTAGTTGAACCAAATTATCTTTTATTAGAAATTGGATATATGGTTCCAGTTCAAAAAGCTACTACTTTTTGTCTACCTCAAATTCATCAAAATGATACAAATACTTAAAATACACTTTGTTGCAACATTTTTTGTTACAAAGAATACCAAAAAATTAATTCTGAGGCAATTAAGTCCTTCCTACTCCTAGTAGTTTGTATTTTAATAAAATAAATGAAATCAGGTTTTTTTTCTTGCATCAGGTGAGTAAGTTAGATTTTTTTTCCAGTTCCTCATTCTAGGACATAATTTATTTTAAATTTATGAAAGAGTGCTCGCTTCGGCAGCACATATATTAAATTTATGAAAGAAAAATCGGCTATGGAAATGTTAGAATAATTTGTAGTAACAACTGATTGGTTATTATTAACCTGGCTTTATGTAAATTTCCATTGATAATTAGCAGTACTTTTTATGTATGGAAAGATAATGAAAGCCATGCCAAATTTGTGGGGTTATTTTGTTTGTTTTGTTTGTTTGGATAAGAACTGAGTATGAGCTATGGAAATGTTGAATGGCAGATTGAAATGTGTTTTACTGTGAACCTTTAGGAAAAAATCAGAGGTATATTGACTAGAGGAAATCATTAGGTCTTTTCAATCCCTGATAGGCAATTTTTAGAAGTTCTCTTAAATAGTAATCAGTAACAACTTTGGTTCCTTAATCGGACAGGTTAAAAAGTCTTCTGGGTATTTAATAATAATTCATATTTTCCATGTTTTAGAAGAAACAGTTAACAATATCTTCAACCAGTTGAAAAGCCTCTAGAAGGAGAGTCCATGTCTTTAAATACCAAAGTGCCTAATACAGTGCTTGATACCTAATAATCATTCCATATATACTTGTTGAATTAAAAAAAATACCTCTAGTATGTTTTCTTTCTGAAATGGCTTTATAGGAGAGGAGAGCTTAAGTTGAATGGGGCTGATAGAGGCAGTAAATATTGGGAGGGGAGGCCCCTTCACTTCATTGTTTTCTGTCTGCCATAAGTTTTAGAGATATTCGAGTTACTGGGACTGAGGTGAAGACTAGGTTAAGCTCAGGATTTTATGGCTTTGTTGCCATCTATTTGCTTATGCCTAGAATGCTTTTCAGCCAGAAGTGTGTAGAATAGATTATAAATACCTATCAGTTAGGCATCCCTAAAGATACTGCTTATAAAGGCTCTTGCCAATTAAATTTTAATATATTTGTTTTATTTTCAGTGGGTTACCCAAACCAAACTTTGGCCATTTAACGGATCCATTTGACACACCAGCATTTAACAAACTTTATAGAGGTTCGTGAACCAA
This sequence comes from Potos flavus, assembly GCA_028534135.1. Classification (NCBI taxonomy): domain Eukaryota; kingdom Metazoa; phylum Chordata; class Mammalia; order Carnivora; family Procyonidae; genus Potos; species Potos flavus. The sequence goes on from CM052900.1 coordinate 130,050,089, forward strand.
AGGTTTAAAACTGTTTGAAATAATTGTAGCTCATTCTCTAAAACTTACTTGAGGCTGCCAATTTTCTTTGAAAATGACAACACAACAGAAAGTATTAGCTGGGTTGGAAAGAGTAGGACAGAGGTGATCCAGTTAGTGATGGACAGCAGGCCAGTAACAGGCAGCAGATTGGTCTGCTGCCCTGATGCTACTCAAGTCTGCTTTTTGCTTTCTCCCTGTTTTCCCCTTGTTCCCTTTTGTTCTTTGGTTTCCGTTTCTTTCCAATTTCATTTTATCTATATTCTGCTCTTTATTACCTTTAAAAAGAGAAAAATAGAGGAGGGATATGACTTTGGAAATTATTTCCTTTTATCTCGATTATAAAAACAATTTTCTTAAATGAAGAGAAATAAAAATAAAGTGTAAAGAAATGGGAAAATCACCCTTAAATCTTACCATCTAGAGAAGTCATTTTGGCAAATTTCTTTTGAGTTTCTGTAGGTATATTTTAACATAGTTGAGATGATAAAGTATATACACTTCTATCTCTTGCTTTTTTCATTTAATATTATATTTGTAAGAATTTCCTAATGAGTCATCACATGGTTATGCTATAATTTACATAACAATTTGCCCATAGTGAATATTGCAGAAATATTCCTAATTCAACTTTTTTCTTTCTTTGCTCTTTCTTTTTCTTTTTTTTTTTTTTTTTTAAAGATTTTATTTATTTGTCAGAGAGAGATCACAAGTAGGCAGAGAGGCAGGCAGAGGCAGAGGGAGAAGCAGGCTCCCCGCCGAGCAAGGAGCCTGATGTGGGACTCGATCCCAGGACCCCGGGATCATGACCCGAGCCGAAGGCAGCCGCTTAACCAACTGAGCCAACCAGGCGTCCCTTCTTTGCTCTTGCTATGATGGCAGATTTTTCCCCTCTTTTTCCTGATGGTCTAGGTATTCCCTCCTCTTCTTCCTTTACCCCATTGCCAGTCTCTCTCCTCTGCCCTTTCTTTGATCAGTGACTGTTTTGTCACACCCTTTGCTGCCTGCTCCATTCTATCTAAGCTGACTCTTCCCAGAGACAACTTATTTCTGTTGTATTCTTTCTTGCTTTATATTTTCTCTTCATAGAATTATAGAGTAATAGCACTGGGAAGAATCGTAGAGCTACTTTAGCCTAACCCCCTTTCCATACCATAAGAAAAGAGATACAGAAAGATTTAAATGAGAATGATTTTCCTCAAGGTTACATAAACACATATAGCAAGATAGAGGTAGGGCTAGATTTCCACCATGGGTCTCCTGACTCCTAGTCCTGTATCCTTTCTTGCAGGAAGGGATCCTTCTTAGGAGTATTTCATATTTTCATAGTTCTTTTATCTGCTTTCTCTACCTGTGAAACCAAACTGAAAAGAAATGTATAAAAATTACATTATTCAAATTGGAAAATTGGCAACTTGAAATAATAATTGCGTTGTATTTAACCTTCCCCTGTTTATTGGAGGATGAAATATATTGAATTAAAAAAAATTCGTGTAGCATAAGAAAAATTAATGGAGAAACACTTATATCTGTTTTTCTGAAAAATATTTTTGTTTAGTTGTTCCAATCAGAAAAATTCATGCTCTGACCATCACATGGGCACTTCCCCCTCAACAGCAACATTACAGGTAAGAGTTCAGGGCAAATTTACTCCATTGGAAACTGAATGAGAGTGATATTTTGAAAACATATTAAACGGTTTCAATTTGAGGGTTCTGTTATGTGATAAACTGGGACCTCACTACTGGAGTTTTCAAGCCTGGCTATATATTTTAATGTCTTCTTAGGTATAAAAACTAGAGTTTTCTTATAGCTAGTTGCCTTTCCTGAGTCTTTGAAATTAAGTATCTTTGTGTGAATGCTAACTTTTGTAATTATTTTCTTTAATACTTTGAGTACAAAAAATATATTAGCTTATGATTGATTTGTTAGTGGTGACCACTTAGTTTGAGCTTGTCAAAAGTAAAGTTAAGTAATTTTGAGCCTGGAATATGACTACAACCTAAATCTGAAGGACCTACACTTTTGAGGTAGTAATGAATTAGGGAAGAGTTATATAGATTAGGAAAACATTTTCCCAGCTTATTTATGTAGTTATATGAGCAGAATAACAAGGGCAAGAAGTTCTTTAAAGGTAAGGATCAGTCAATGCCTACAAATACTTTTCTGATTAAAACAAATGATAATGAACTGATAAAAATTTACCTTATTTTTAAAAAAAAACATTACCAATGAAACAAACCCATGAGAATAAACACACAACCACAAGGAAAGTAATGTTGCTTAAGCTCAGTAAAAACGCTTTTTTCCCCACATATATGATAGAATATTCAATCATCCTATCAAGTTAACAAGAATGGTATGCCTTCATTGAGATAGCAGAGAACGTGTATTATCTACTTGCTTTTGGTACAAGGATAACATAGGAAAAAGCAATATACATTGATTGTGTGGTTATGGTAGAGTGTCCCCAAAAGTGTTAAAATTATTATATGCATATTTAAAAGCTTATTCTATTTAACTTTTTGCTATAAAAATAATACATGCTTGTAAAATATTAAAATAGGACAAAAGAGTATTAACTAAAATAAAGCTGTGCTTCCAATTTTTGTTTCTGAAAAATAGGCCCAAACATTAATACTTTCTTAGATATCCTTCAGACATTAAAACAGTAAATATAAAACATTTTTTTTATGGAGATGGAACCATACTATATATACTGTTCTTCCTTTTTTGGGCAATGCGTATTTTTCTAAGTAACAAAGGCTTGTTTATCCTCCGATTGATTACTAAGGTAGTTTATTGTAGAAATCCTGAAAATTGCTGAAAAGCAGGAAAATGTCATTCATGATTATGTTTTCCAAAGAATGTTAAAATTTCTGTATGTTTCCATCCAGTTATTAGTTTTTATGGACTATCTATTTGTTTTAATGTGCCCTTCATCATCATTCATTTTGAATCTCTAATTATGTGAATTTGCCTTTTGGGGGAGCTTTTTTTTTTTTGTTCCCCACAAAGAAGTTCCCTTTTTTTTTTTTTTGGAATTAGTTATCTTTTAGTTTTATAGATGCTCAAAGTCATTCAGCATGTAATTGGCAGAGTTGAAATTTGAATAGTGACATTTAAATTTTAGAATCTGAACTTTTTTTTAAGGATGAAATGGCTTATTTTTATTTTATTTTTTAATTAGCATATAATGTATTATTTGCCTCAGGGGTACAGGTCTGTGAATCATCAGGCTTACACATTTCACAGCACTCACCATAGCACATACCCTCCCCAGTGTCCATAACCCAGCTACCCTATCCCTATCCCCCCACCCCCAGCAACCCTCAGTTTGTTTCATGAGATTAAGAGTCTTTTATGGTTTGTCTCCCTCCAGATCTCATCTTGTTTCATTTTTTTCCCTCCTTACCTTTGTTTATACCTACAGAGTAACCAAATACAAAACCATTAGTTTTGTTCAGATGCAGACGTTGTGTAATCTACAGCATTCATTCTTTAACTAATTTACTTCCCCTATATCAGTCTTAAGATAGATATAATTCAAGTTCATATTTTGAAACAATTTTGTGTAGGGTTTGGGGATTGCTTAATGTAGTCAAGATCCTAATATTATATCTTAACTTTTTTTAAATTTAATTTTATTTTTTCAGTGTTCGAAGATTCATTGTTCATGCACCACACCCAGTGCTCCATGCAATACGTACCCTCCCCAATACCCACCACCAGGCTCACCCAACCCCCCACCCCTATCTCCTCCAAAACCCTCAGTTTGTTTCTCAGAGTCACATATCTTAACTTTCAAGAATTTATTGAACTCTGTAAACTAATTTTAAATTTTAAGAATGCTTAGATTTCTTAACTTTCTTTTTCTTTTTCTTTTTTTAAAGATTTTATTTATTTATTTGACAGAGAGATCACAAGTAGGCAGAGAGGCAGGTAGAGAGAATGGGGGAAGCAGGCTCCCTGCTGAGCAGAGAGCCCGATGTGGGGCTCAATCCCAGGACCCTGAGATCATGACCTGAGCTGAAGGCAGAGGCTTAACCCACTGAGCCACCCAGGAGCCCCTTAACTTTATTTTTCTGTATAGTTTTGTTTTGGTAGGAATACATTTCTGAAATTATAGTAGAAGCCAGTGGGAAAAGACAATTTAAATAATATATGTAATTACTCAGACTAACATTTTTACACCTGTTACATTACATTGTTATGAAAACTCTATGAGTAAGTAGCTGGGCAAGTGAAGAAAAAAAGAAAAATACAATGAGGTTAAGTCTCTTGTTCAAGATCATGCATTTACTTAAAGGAATAACTAAAACTATAAGCTAGATTTTCTGACCCATAAAACAATACATTTCATTTTACTACAGAGCCTGATGCAATATTGAAAGTTTTTCCTGACACTGAGGGATTCATATTCTCTATTAGGTTCTAAAATGATAATCTATATTATTTCCATTTGGAGTAAAACAAAAATGAAATATTTTACCATAAAAAGAAGTTTGGCATTCAAGAGAAAAAGTCATAGTCTTAGTTTTGAAATGATCATACTCATTCAGTGATTTCAGATAAAGAAGTTAAATTTTACCATGTTTTCTGTTTTTACCTTGCTATTGTCAAGTTAATAATAATTTCATGTGTGGTGGAATTTATGTGATAGTAAATTTATAATCATATTCTTAAATATCATAATATTTGAAGTAAGAATTCCTTGTGTGCTTATACCTTATTTATTTTTGTTTTTGACCTTAACATTTTTTTTTAAAGGGTGAAGCCACTTCATTATATCTCTTGGCTGGTTGGGCATGAAGGCAAAGGCAGCATTCTTTCTTACCTTAGAAAAAAGCAAGTATTTAATTAATAAGTATTTTCAGTGTAGCAATCTCTGAAATATAATAGACAATAAGCATTCTATAACCTATTCTTCTTGTTTTACCTTCCAGAAAGCCTAGAATCCGATCTAATGCTTAATTATAGTCACTTTAATACCTAAATTATTTTAATAGCCCTATTATATTTGTGCATTTCCTAGAAAGCCACCTTTTAGCCCTTATTGGAAGTTAGTTGTACACAAAATTTTAAAAATCATAGATAAATGAATTCCGGAGTTACATAAAAGCTTAGCTCTAATCAAGAATTTAGATTTGAATAGTAAAGAATTCGATTATTTAAACTCTGTGGATCTCCAGCCTTTCCCAACCCAGAAGGTGGACTTTAATGAAAACTACACTGTGCAGAGAAATCATAACAAATAGTGGGACTGTAAACATTATATGCAACTGTGTTAGCAGAATGTTTCCTAATGCATTTAAGCACTTGGTTAAGTTGCCTAGTCAAATCATAGAAAGACAGCTTTAAATCAGGGCCAATAATTAAAGTTCTTCCTTGTTTGATTTTTCTGTACACTAATTCAAGAATGGAAAGGAAGATGAGAAATTTAAATAAGCACTTTAAAGGACTGATAGGACTAGAACATTCAAAGAAAGCTAAAAGACCGGGGTTATTATGAAAGAATAAACTAGTGGTATTAGTTACATATATACCTGACTTAATAAATGTAATATGCTTTAATATGTGCACAATCTTTCTACCTTACCAAACTTTATTAGAATTTCACATACTTCATTCTGGCTTCTTCCCTTCTTGTTTTAGGTTTTCAGGATTATTCTAGTCAGGAAAAGATAGTCTCATTGCTTCTTTCTTAGACAACCTATAGAGGTTAGCTGATAGTCTCAAAGAGCTCATTCGACATACTAAGTAGGGATATATCTCAAGTATTTTAAGCTTCTTCTGGGAGACAGTTTCAAAAGGGATGAGCGAAATGCCTCCCAGCAACCATAATTTTAATATTTGGTGCTGTTCTCCTCAACAGAAATTACTGTGTCTTCATAAAACTATTAGTGTTTTCCTATGTTGTAGTATGTATCAGTGTTTCCATAAATATGGCTGTTATCTCCTTCTGGTGATTCTTGCATCCAGTGCAGTTGTTTGGGAGGCCTCGTAGTTCAAAAATTTATACTTTTAAACTTACTTTTGGAAAGCCTGTTTGCCTCTGACTTTCCCAAGTTTTACATAGAAAGCCTACCTATTTTGTTAATTTGAAGTATTTGTAGACTGTCAATCCCAAGATATTGAGTGGATTCATTTTTTCCTAACAATAGGTGCTGGGCTCTTGCACTATTTGGTGGAAATGGTGAGACAGGATTTGAGCAAAATTCTACTTACTCAGTGTTCAGCATTTCCATTACATTGACTGATGAGGGTTATGAACATTTCTATGAGGTAAATAATTAAAATGGAATTTAAAAAATATAGATATTACTTTATGCAAAAACATAATCAGATGTTTTGTTTTCAGGTTGCTCATACTGTCTTCCAGTATTTGAAAATGCTGCAGAAGCTAGGCCCAGAAAAAAGGTAATATGTACATATTAGAATTAGGCTAGAAATCAGTCCTAGTATGTTTTAGCCTTCAGGCTGCCAAATAAACATGCTTTAGTCCTACCATGATGGTTTTTCAGGGATTTCCTGCTTAAGTTCCTTCACTGGCTGCATATCCTGATTCTTCTACATGTGAATACTGCATGGGAAACTTGAAACATTAAGGGTTTACATTTATGTGGCCAGTCTGTTTTTTCTCTTTCCTTGCTGAGGATTCTAGTAAATTTAAGTATATCTTCTACTTAAAATTTTCTTCTTTCACAGAATTTTTGAAGAGATTCAGAAAATTGAGGATAATGAATTTCATTACCAAGAACAGGTACTGGAAGTCAAATTCTTTTTGAATGTTATCTGTGACCAAGTTGAAACTGGTGTGGACATTATTCCTCTTTTTGGAAGTGTCACTGGAGTTTTAATTCTGCCTCTCTCTGTCATGTGAGTCCTAAGATGGCCTTGAGGTTATCTGAAAATTAACTCTTGTGTTTTTAAGTACATATATTGAGTAACAGTGAGAGCACTAGGCGGATTGACACAGATCATGTGTGACAATCATTTTGTCTATGTACTCATCTATCTGTCCTTTTGATAGACATTCATGGATAGCTTGCTATGTTACTTGATATTTTGGGAATTCTGATATTATGAAGACATTCTACAGGATAATTCTGTGGTAATTACCATATGTACTGTTAGAAATGGTGTGCTTTAGGATTTCAGGGCAAGGGAACATTTACCTTGATCCGAATAGAATCAGGGAAGGCTCCATGGAGTGGTAAATTTGAATTGAGTTCAGCATTAAAAAGCAGATAAGGTTTGGATACATTGTAAGCAATGGGAAAAACATAAATAAGGAACTCTAGGTTATTGAGAAAAAGTAAATGATCCTATGTGTCTTTGAAAGGAAGGTATTATATAAGGCTGAAAGGTAAGGAGTTTAAAGCAGGGTTTTTTTTAAAAACGCTTTTTGTATCTTGGATCCCTTTGGAAATCTGTTGAATCCTCACAATAGTATTTCATCCCTTCAACTTTTTAAGCTCTCAGAAATTTATCATAGTGGTACAGTGACCACTGATTTATCCCTCACCAAGATTCACTAGTTGTTAATAGCTTTCCGTACTTTCTATTCTTTTTTTAAAAGACAAATTTGTTGTTTTTTAAAAAATATTTTATTTACTTATTTGAGAGAGAGTGAGCGAGCAAGAGAGAGCACAAGCAGGGTGAAGGGGAGAGGGAGAACCCGACTCCCTGCTGAGCAGGGAGCCTGAGGTGGGACTTGATCCCAGGACTCCAGGATCATGACCCGAGCCAAACGCAGACACCCAACTGACTGAGCCACACAGGCGCCCATATTTTCTATTCTCTCTTTCTTTCCTTATATATGTATATATGTATGTGCATGTATGCATATCTTTTTCCCAAAACATTTGAGATTTAATTACAGATATTACGATACTTCACCTCAAATGTTTTGTAGCATGTATCTGCTACACAAATGTATTCTCTTCCATAAACCTCACTAAAATTATTGCACCCAGAAAATTACACTGAAACAATATTGTTAAATATTATACAAACCAGGGATGCCTGGGTGGTTCAGTCCATTAAGCTTCTGACTCTTGATCTCACCTTAGGTCTTGATCTCAGAGTCATGAGTTCAAGCCCTGCATTAGACTCCACACTGGGTGTGGAGCCTACTTAAAAAAAAAGAATATATACACACACATATATATATTACACAATTATATAGCATATGTATATTATGTATATGTTACATAATTCATAAAATAGTGTTTCTAAGTGAATAAAATAAAATACAGTAGTTTCTGAAGGAATATTGAAATAAAGTACTCAAAATGTTAAAAAATAGTAATATGTATCTTTATTAACATTAAATAATAAGGTCTAGGTCTAACAGTTATTTCAGTTTTAAGTAGCAGTGAGTTTGAGATATCTGCAACAACTATATTGTGATTCTTTTTTTTTTTTTAAGATTTTATTTATTTATTTATTTGAGAGAGCACACACAGGGGTGGGGGCAAAGGGAGAGGGAGAAGCAGATTCCCCGCTGAACTTGATGCGGGGCTTGATGTGGACCCTAAGATCATGACCTGAGCTGAAGGCAGATGTTTAATCGACTGAGCCACTGAGGCACCCCACTATATTGTGATCTTTATTGGTTAGTCATAGATGCTGCTAGTACAAATGTGGTGTGTACCTATATTCATAATAGAATAAAAATGCTAATTTAGAGGTTAGTGAAAATAAATATGTAATTTCTTCCCAGCCAATTCATGCACATACACACTCCTGAATTTGTCCATTGATATATCTTGTGAGAAATGTCTGTGGACCCTGGATTAAAAACCCCTGATTTAGAACTGCTTCATAGAGCTTCTTGAAGCTGCCTTTTTGGATCATCACCAGAGATGATTTCCTGAATATCTACTATAAGTAGAGAAGATTAGGTACATGAGGACAAGGTCACAAAAACTGTAAGCTTCCAGTTGCTGTTGATTCCTCTGTAATCTGCTCTGTATACTTGAATCATTGAAATAGAAATAAAAATCTTATTCTATGAAAACAGGCTGCTTTGACACATCTATTGGCCATTACAGGGCCCTATAGACACTCCCCCTGTAAGTGGACTTACAGGCATAGAACTCCACAAGTCTTCCCACTTACCTTACTAGGAGTAATTTTGTTCAGTGTCCTTATCAGCTGTGGTGGCAACATGTGGGTCAAAACTATGGCAGGGAAGGAGTGGGATCAAGAATTGTGGACTACAACCGTAAGTGATACCCAGATTCCTTTTTTGGGGATCAGCCTTTTAACATTGGTTGAATGACATTTTTGTTCTGCCCCTCCAGTTTCTTCTTAGCAAATCATTTCAAGATGTCTTTTTACTGACATCTCCCCATTTTTGTAGCTCCTCTTTTACCATTAGCAATATTCATGAATACTTGACTTTAAAACATGAGCCCAAGACATCTTAGATTAAAACCTAATCAGTGCAAAGTCTGTACCTCTGTGTGCACTGCTAAATTAACTCAAGTAGCTCAGCTTATTTTGGCTTTTATAAATTTTTTTTTTTTTTTAACAAATTTGGAATATCTCCTCTGTAGGCTTTTTCTGGTCTTCATCAAAGGCAAGTAGGAATGCCTTTTTCAAACTATTCAAAGAAGTCTTATTTAACTAAGAAATTTGTTTGTTTATTTATTTAAGATTTTATTTATTTGAGAGAGAGCATGAGTCAGGGGTGAGGGGCAGAAGGAGAGGGAGAAGCAGACTCTCAGCTGAGCAGGGAGCCTGACCTAGGATTCGATCCCAGGACTCTGGGATCATGACCTGAGCCAAAGGCAGCCACTCAACCGACTGAGCCATCCAGGTGTCCTTAATTAAGAAATTTAAAAAAATTATTTCCTATAGGAACTTGGACTCAATATGTCTTATAAATCAACAGTATGAACTAGAGCAAGGTGTTTAAGTGCTTTTCTGTAGGCAGAAAAACAGAAACAATGTAATAATAAGGCAATAAGAGTTTGTAGGAGATAAAATTAGAGGACAGACAGTAACAAGTGTTGGAGAAGAAATAGAGAAATTAGAATCCTCATACATTGTTGGTGGGAATTGTAAAGTGGTATAGCAGCTTTGGAAAACAGTTTGGCAGTTCCTTAAAAAGTTAAACAGAATTACCATATGAGCTCTACTGTAAGTTCTAGGTATACACCCAAGAGAATTGAAAACATGTCCATACAAATGCTTGTACACAAGTATTTCTAGTAGCATTATAGCCCCCAAAGTGAAAATACCCAAATGTCAATGAATGCATGGTTAAACAAAATGTAGAATATGCACACTATGGAATATTATTGAGCCACGAAAAGGAATGAAGTACTGCTTCATGCTACAACATGAATGAACCTTGGAAACATGTTAAGTGAAAGAAGCTAGTCATCACAGGTCACATGTTACATGATTCCATTTATATGAAATTTCCAGAGTAGGTAAAGCCATAGAGATACAGCACAGATTGATGGTTGCCAGTGGCTAGGGGGAGTGGGTAGTAGGGAGCGAACGCTTAATGGTTATGGGAGTTTCCTATTGGAGCAAAGAAGATATTCTCCAACTAAATGGTGGTGAATGGTTGTACAACTTTGTATACTTTATTTAAAATTTTATTTCATTTTTAATTGTGTACCTTAAAAGTGTGAATTTTTGAAAGAATAGCATTTAAGTGTGTTTCTTAGTGCCTCTTCCATTGCCTTGGCACTAGAGATCTGTTTTTAGCCAGGGTCCTTAGTGTTTTCTCATAGGAAATATTTTGAATCATTTAATTTTGTTGCATACCAGAGCAGTTAATTTATAAGTAAGTGGCTGGTGAGAATAAATTACTTTAAAAAAAATGAGAACAGAGTAGGCAGAATCATTTTAAATAATAATAGCACCTTAGTGACTGGTAAACTTGATGATTCAGGAATGTTTCCTGAAGTGGGAAGTGGGACAAAAAAAGCTAACAATATTTTCTATTTTTTTCTTATTCTATTTTTATGTAATAATATAGTAGATAACATATACCTGTGGTCTCTAGTTTGATGTATGCATGCCTCATTTCTTCTCCATGAATGCAGTAACCTTCACTTCTCTTCTGTCTTCCATTAGATGAGAGAAAAACTCATGCTGTCTAGTAAAAGACTGGATGGTGTGGTATTTTGGAAAGAGTGTTTGCTGCTACTTTAGGAGGCCCGAGTTCTAGTGTCTACTATGCCTTTTATTTACATTGTGACTTTGGGCAAGTGTATTTCCTTATAAAATGTAGGAATAGAACCACTTGGTATCTGAAAGACCTGTCAGTTTTAAGATTCTGAACGTCTGGGTGCTCAATAAGTATTTAATGGATTGCTTTCCTCTGAAAAAGTATTTTCATTTCATAGGTTAGAGAACTTTTGGTTACTCTTCAGTTTTAAATTGAGAAAATATACTGATTAATATAATTTCTTATGTCAAGACTTTAATGACACCTTTTGATTTCTACATTGATTCATGTTTATAGATAGTTTTAGATGATAGTGCTATAGTGATAAAATGATGAAGACTCTGTCTTTAAGGACATCAGTCACAAGGACATTGCTAAACAAATATTTACAGTTCAGTGTTGTAATGCTCTTATGATGAGGCTGTGACATGATCAGAGCCTAGTGTGTTGTAGGGCTCAAGATGGGGATGGGAGAGGTGTCAGGTTAAATTCCTTAAGGTGGTAAATTTTCTCTGGCTAAATTTTCTTAGAATTCTGAGCATCAAGGGACGCCTGGGTGGCTCAGTTGGTTAAGCGTGTGCCTTTGGCTCAGGTCATGATCCTAGAGCCTTGGGATCGAGTCCCACATTGGGCTCCCTGCTCAGTTGGGAGTCTGCTTCTCCCTCTGCCTGCTGCTCCTCCTACTTGTGCTCTCTTGAGTTCTCTCTCTCTCTCTCTCTCTGACAAATAAATAAGTAAATAAAATCTTCAAAAAAAAAAAAAAAAAGAATTCTGAGTATCAAATTACCCCCTCCCTTTTTTCGCTTTTTTTAAAGTGATCGCTATGCCCAACATGAGGCTTGAGTGAGCATCAAATTCTTAGCTAAAATTATGTCTGCTCAGTATATTTCTGTTCAGAAGCTTTTGGTTTCACTGTTTTAAAAAAAAATTATTTCTATTTTGTGATAAATTAGGAATAATGGAAGTTTCTGGTGTGAAATAATTCTCTCTTTACAGACAGATCCAGTTGAGTATGTGGAAAATATGTGTGAAAACATGCAGCTGTACCCACTACAGGACTTTCTCACTGGAGATCAGCTTCTTTTTGAATACAAACCAGAAGTAAGGAGGTTTCATTTCTAAGAGTTACTTTTAGACAAAGAGGAGGGGGAAAAAGTGCAGAGATATACTCAAGAACTATGGAATGTAGAAAACTTGGCTAAATTTGTCAAATTTTTTATTTAAATGGAAGAAATATCAGTAGTTTTGTGGGTAATTTTTCATGATTGTTGTATATGATCATGTTTTAAATATGAGGAGAAAATCAGATCCCTTTGTTAGGTACAACTATTGTCACTATTTTTCAAGTGTTATAACATCTAGTAAAAAAGTGATTCCTAAGAATTATGTGCTTTAGTTGCTAGGCTTACTTAGAGAGTTGTTTTGCTTACCTTTTAAGTTCAGTTAGAGACTCTGGGCAATTACATTTTAACCATTTTGAAAATGTTTATGAGAAATGTAAGATTCCCTAAATTTTGAGACATGTGACTTATAGACAATATTACATACGAATAAATACTTGGTCGGGTTTTTCCTTCCTTCCTCGTTGGGAGTAAGTCATTTTGCTCCATATGAGTTCTCATAGCAGTTGTCAGTTGGATGATTTTGCCCCCCAGGGGATATTTATCAATGTCTGGAGACATTTCAGTTGTTACAACTGGGGGATGCTCTTGGCAGATCATCTAGTGAGTAAGAAGCCAGAAGTGGCAGCTAAAGAGCCTACAGTGTAAAAGACAGCACCCCACAATAAAGTATTATCGGGCTCGAGATTCAAGATGTTAATAATGCTGAGGTTGAGAAACCTTGATAATAGGGTATTCCAAAATTTTAAAGATAGGGAAAGGTAAAGGAGGAAGCAGTAATCACACATTCTTGTTATCTCCTAGAAAGATCGGGCCCTAGGGTCCAAGTATTTTATTCTGAACTTCCATTTATTGTTTTTTCTCAAAGAAATGGTTTTTAATTGGTAGTTAGGGTTTCAAGCCTTACCCACAAAATCTTGTGTTTACTTCTACCATAGTTGAAGGATTATTGAAGGGGGCCTTGCAGTGGGATCATTTTACTGATTCTTGGGGATGAGGTAGTATAAACATAGTCTTTGGAATCATGTACAAACTTGTTTTGAACTCCACGTTTGCCATTTCTAGCTGTGTTGTTCTGTGCATATTATGTAATCTTTAACCCAAGCAAATTACTTAACAGGAAACTGAGTATTATTTTTTATAAAATGGGTATACCTTAGAGTTGTTTTAGGATTAAATTAAATAATGTATGTTAAACACTACCTGGCACATAGTAAAACTAAGTAAATGAGAGCTATTTTTACTGCTAGTACTATTATTATGTAGGATTTGAGATGAACACGGTTTATAGCATTATCAAGAAACATTTGAAACAACTAACAGACTAATGAAGTTTTATAAATTAGGGTCTTCATGACTATAGATAAATTTCATGAGCATCAAGGTGTCAGGATCTTGGGGATGCCTAATATAATATGGCTTTGCCTTTTTAACAGAGATGTATTAGGTTAAATTTGTTATTGTATGTGTGTGTGTATGTGTGTGTGTCCCCTCCCACCCCAATTAGGTCATTGCTGAAGCCCTTAATCAACTAGTTCCGCAAAAAGCAAATCTTGTTCTACTGTCTGGTGCTAATGAGGGAAAATGTGACCTCAAGGAGAAATGGTTTGGGACTCAATATAGTATGGAAGGTAAAATATTTTAATTATTGTCTTACAAGTTTAGGTTCATCTGACTCACCTGAGAATTTTTATTCCTTAATAATTTGTCTGATGGTTCCTATGGGAAAAAAGTGTAAACTTTTTTAGAAGTTTACTTTGAAATGAAAATTATTTATACTGCTTTGCAGAAAATTACTTTCTGCTATGTTTGTAGTTATTATAGCTAGTGAAAAAATCCTGTTTTGTGGGTAGTTTGGGGAAGAGTTTTGACTCTGTTTTAGAAAAGTACTTCTGAAACTTCAGTGTATGTATATATCACCTAGAGGTCTTATTAAAATACAAATTCTTATTCACTAGCTCTGGGGTAGGGCCTGAAATTCTGCATTTCTAATAAGCTCCCAGGTGATACCAGTGCTGCTAATCACACTTTGAGTAATAAACGGCTAGCATGCCTGGATATATTACAGTTTTCCTGAGAAAGAAGAATTGATTTGTGAAGGCTAGTTGTTAATTGGTTTGTTATTAAGAGAATTCTCAACATTGCATTTTTTATTGGATCAGTTTGTTTTTCATCTCTACAGATGTTGAAAACTCTTGGGCTGAACTATGGAAGACTAATTTTGAATTAAATCCAGATCTTCATCTTCCGGCTGAAAATAAGTACATAGGTCAGTGAAACAGCAGTCATTATACCTAATCCATTTGTGTATCAATAAAACAAATAGCACCTGTATAGTACATTTACAAAGTGTCATTTGAATTCCTATTTGAGCTTCCCAGTAACATTGTTTTACTTTTTTGAATGAGAAAACCTGAGGCTTAAAAAGCCAAAGTGACAAGTGACTTTTCCTAGACTAGTCAGTTGGTGAACAGAGAAAACAGGACTTAGATGTAGATCTTGGGACTCCCTGAAACTTTTGCTTTTTCTTGTGTATCGTAGCTGATCCTTTCATGTTAAATCTTTGTAGGAATAGTCATTATCTTGCCTGGTTGTTCCAGTGTTTTTTAAACCAGAAGGTTTGTGAAATCATTGTAGTTGGTTTTCAGGTCAGTGTAATGAGTTATGAAAGCATTAAAAAAAAACAGGATGGAAAATAGGGAAATGTTTAATTGCTTTATAAAGAAAAGGTATTATTTCAAGAACTTTTGTTCTGTATAGACATATATGTGTGTATCTGTCTGCCTGTCTACTAGCTTGCAATGGGAAACATTCTAACTATGAGAAAGCCACTTTCTCATAGTTGTATATAACTTACAGTTATATAACTACAATTACAGTTGTATATAACTAATTTACTCAGAATGCCATTTTCCCTCGCAGTTCTACTCCTAGATATATACCCAAAAGAATTGAAAACAAGTAGTCAAATAAACATGTACATGCATGTTCATAGCGGCATTATTCATTAATGGGAAACAGCCCATATGTCCATCAGTGAATGAATGGATGAACAAATTATGGTAAATATATACAAAGGAGTAATATTCAGTCATAAAAATAAATGAAGTATGTACATGCTACAACATGGATGAACCTTGAAAACATGCTGAAGAAGCCAGACATAAGGGGTCATATAGGATTCCATTTATATGAAATATCCAGGATATGTAAATCCATAGAGACAGAACCCAAATTGATGGTTGCCAGTGGCTGGGGGAAGTGGATAATGGGAAGTGACTGTTTCATGGAGTGTAAAGGTTTCCTTTCAGGGTGATGAAATGTTTTGAACCTGGATAGAAAGTGGTCGCATGACATTATGAGTGTACTAAATCCCTCTGAATTGTTCACTTTAAAATGGTTAATTTTGTCACGTGAATCTAACCTCAATTAGAAGAACAAAAGCCTTTTTAAAAAGTCTCGCATATTTTAGACAATTCAGTTCCACATCTTGAATTTTTTTTTTTTTAATTTTATTTATGTATTTAACAGAGAGAAAGAGATCACAAGTAGGCAGAGCAGCAGGCAGAGAGAGGGGGAAGCAGGCTCCCTGCTGAGCAGAGAGCCTGATGTGGGGCTCAATCCCAGGACCCTGAGATCATGACCTGAGCCAAAGGCAGAGGCTTAACCCACTGAGCCACCCAGGCACCCCCACATCTTGAACTTTAATAAAGTATCTAAACAACCCAGTTCTTTTTAATAAATGTAACAAGTAGTTTTTTATATTCTTGTTTTCCTTTAAGTAGCTATTTCTTACCTACATATTGATGAAACAATAATGTTTTCATTAACTTAGAGGACAAGTTTGACTTTGTTTTTTTGGTTAAGATTTTATTTATTTGTTAAAGAAAGAGCAAGAGAGAGAGAGTGAGCAGAAGCAGAGGGAGGAGGCAGTGGGAGAAGCAGGCTCCCTGCTGAGCAAGGAGCCTGAGTTGTGGAACTTGATCCCAGGACCCTGAGATCATGACCTGAGCCGAAGGCAGATGCCTAAGTGACTGAGCCACCCAGCCATCCCAAGTTTGACTTTGTTAGAAAGGAAATTTTTTTGTTACCTTTCAAATGTCCATACGGTTGATAAAAGACATTCTCATTCAAGAATGGATTTGTTTATAAATTGGTTTATACAACTATCCTGACTAAAGGTCCCTCTTACAGTTAAGACTGTCTTTGAGAAAGACAAAGAAGCAGAACGTGGAGAGATCAGAATCAATCTTTAGGAAATTATAGATCTTCAGAGTTATTTTAGTTTAAGGCCAAGAGAATTTTCTGTGTTCTAATTTATTATATTCTAGCATTTGAATTTGGCTTATTTTTGCCACAAATAAAAGTTATCTAGACTTCTAAAACTAAGAACAGATTGTTGGGAATCATGCTGAATCATGCTGAATGAATTATTATTATTTTCTCTTATTAGCCACAGACTTCATGTTGAAGGCTTTTGACTGCCCTGAGACAGAATACCCTGTTAAAATTGTGAATACTCCACAAGGTTGCCTGTGGTATAAGAAAGACAACAAATTCAAAATTCCTAAAGGTAAAATGCTTCTCTCTCGAAAAGGAGTGAACTAAGAATAGCAACTCTTTCTCCACTTGGTAGCAACCTATTTCCATGTGTCTGTCACCTGTCTCTTTTTCTCCTTCCTCTTCCAGTTGAAGATCTTTTCTTTTTTTTTTTTTTAAAGATTTTATTTATTTGACAGAGAGAGACACACAGCAAGAGAGGGTACACAAGCAGGGGGAGTGGGAGAGGGAGAAATAAGCTTCCTGAGGAGCAGGGAGCCCAATGCGGGGCTCATCCAAGAACCCTGGGCTCATGACCTGAGCCGAAGGCAGATCCTTAACGACCGAGTCACCCAAGTGCCCCTGAAGATCTTTTCTAGACTTACCTATCAGATCCATACTGCGCTCCTGCGCAGTCACAGAAATCCTTGTATACATTACAGATTTTAGGAAATAAATAAGGATTCAAGACTCAAATGAAATCGTTTTTAAATATTCTTCTTGCAGTTAAATGAAAGCAGACCCAGGTGTTTGACCATCTTAGGGAATGGGTGGTATGTTAAAAGTATGCTGAAGGAGATTATTCTTAGACATAATAGCTATCCTATTCCAGTATTACAAATGTAAAATATCCTCCATCACTCTCCCTCTACCATTTTGCTTTTATTGTAAAAGAATTGCAGTATACAGTTAAATAGACTTCAGAGTTCTTGTCTTTAATGTGTTGACCCAAACTGTGTTGCATTTTTATTTTCTGTTCTTGTGCACAGCATAGGAACTTAACTGAAGCAGCTTGGGATCAAAAAAAAAAAAAAAAAAAAATCCCTTCATTGCCATTTAACCCAGACCCCCAACTTCAACACAACTGTTCTTGGCTCTTAGGGATTCTTGAGTTTATTGGGAAGGTGTTTCTTGAATTACTTATCAGTGTTTTTAAAAATGTTCTTAACATTTATTCAGCTTCTTTGGAAAGTCTCTGCTATAACTTTCTGTGAGCATTGAGATTGTTCTTTAATGTTTTTGACATGTATACCTCGGTAAACATTTTCTCTGACAAAAGCTATTAATAAATATAGCATTCCTAGGCTCCTATCTGTCTATGTATCTGACCTTCCCACAGACTACAGTGGGCCTTCTGGATACTATTTAGAATGGTAAATATTACTTTTTTAAAGATAACTTGAGGATAAAGATGTAACAAGGATTTAAGGTCTAATAGTTTATTTCAGAATTTTTAGAAAATGTGATGTTAGGGGCATATAGCAGATGTATAAAATATTTGAGGCCTCTGGCCTATATTTTCTTTTTTTTTCTTTTAGCATATATTCGTTTCCATCTGATTTCGCCTTTGATACAGAAGTCTGCAGCAAAGTAAGCAATTGTCCTCTTTACTAGAAAATATGTTTCTTATTGAAAAACTATTTTGTTTGTTTCATTCTGAATCATTCTATCATTTTCTCTATTAGTACTGAGCTGTGCTGCTGATTTGTGTATTTTTTTCTGTGCCCCAAACAAATCATTTGTATTGATACTAAACATTAAAATGGAATTGTGGCTACTGCATTTCCAGCACCCAGTTAGTTGTAGAAGTGGCTACTGCATTTCCAGCACCCAGTTAGTTGTAGAACATGCTGATAGTGTAGGGTAGTCATAGTAATTATTGGATTGAGAAAGTTCTTTAGAAATGAGTTTGGATTAACTTCCAGTCTATAATGAGAACAAATGCATCTGTTGATTCTAGAAACTGGCAAGGAATCTGATTAACTTTGTAGCAAATAACTTACATATTTATATAGATAACTGTGCTATGGGAGGTCAGAGCCTAAAATGTGCCTGAATCATAGGTGCTCAGGAAAAGTTAGTGTACTTCTTCCTTTCCTTTGCCCCTTAAACTGTGGAATCTAGCCTTAGAATGATAGGCAGCACTAATATTTATTAATACCACTTGAAAAAATGTATTAACCGCCTCCCTTCCCTCAGGTTTTTAATTTGTCAGTCAGCAAACCTGGACTACAGGGATGGCCAGAGCCTTTGGGCCAGTTGCCTTTTACACTTACCCCATTTTTCAGTATAAGCACTAACATTTTACGTGTATGCATAACATGATGAAGATTGGGAAGCACTGCTGAAGGTAGGTGTTCTGTAATTTGCCTACAAAACTGAGTCCTGGGTAAGCTGTATCTACCTTTGAACTACATTATGGAGTAGTCACTGTCTTTCTAAACATGAAATTTCCTATTCCAAAGCACATTTGTTCATGTTTATTTCTTGTCAATTAATAGTGTTATTTGCATTTTATATTCTCAGTGTGGTCCTCTTTGATATCTTTGTCAATATCCTTACCCATAACCTTGCGGAGCCAGCATATGAAGCAGATGTGGCCCAGCTAGAGTATAAGTTGGTAGCTGGAGAACATGGTTTAATTATTCGAGTGAAAGGATTCAACCACAAACTACCTGTAAGTACAAGTGTTCTGTTTTGCTCAGAGAGAGCTTTAAATTTTATGTTTGTTGCCCCTAAAGCATCAAGTATAGAGGCTTATGCATGAGTTGGTATACATAGAAAGAAATGTTTATTAACGTGGGTTATCATGTTTTCTTGGCTGGTGACAGCTGTTGTGACTTGGGCCACACATAAGAGCAACATATTTACTAATTACTAGCAATGCATGCAAAACAGCCTCCGCTTCAGGCTTGATTTCACTTCCCTTTTCTGTCAGTTTCTCTGCAGCCAACACTAGATAGGACAGTTTGATAACAGTTGTCATTACTTCCAAAATTAATATATAAATGTAATGTCCTCCCAGTTAAAGTCACATTTAGGGGCAGTGGAGATGCTGAATAAAAAAAATATTTAAGTTTATTTGGGAGAAGAAAATGTTTAAGAGTAGTGGATTTCATGCTTCTTTACTCAAAGTGCTTCTTTCTTTTCTTTTTAGCTACTCTTTCAGCTCATTATTGACTACTTAGCGGAGTTCAGTTCCACACCAGCTGTCTTCACAATGATAACTGAACAGTTGAAGAAGACCTACTTTAACATCCTCATCAAGCCCGAAACTCTGGCCAAGTACGTATCCATAGGATCAGCTTATATTTTGAAGGCGTGAAAGTATTTGCTTTTCTAGGGGTTAGGTGTAGAGGGAATGAGACTGTAGTTTCAGTAATATTTTTCAAATTAGAATTGACTGTGGTTTAGGAGACCATCCATTTGGGTTATAGGATTTTTTTTTTTTAAAGATTTTATTTATTTGACAGAGAGAGACAGCGAGGGGGGCAATACAAGCAGGAGGAGTGGGAGAGGGAGAAGCAGGCCTCCCCCTCAGCAGGGAGCCTGACACGGGGCTCTATCCCAAGACCCTGGGCTCATCACCTGAGCTGAAGGCAGACACTTAACTGACCGAGCCACTCAGGTGCCTCCAGGTTATAGGATTTCCAAACCTAGCTTAAGTAGCTCTCTGTGAGTAGGACTAAAATAAGCCTACTTACTCTACTTAATTAGAAGCTAAAGATAAACAAGGGTTTTTTTCCCCCAGAGTTTGTAAGTAAACAACAGTTAAAGAAGTGCTGGCTTTGTTATAGCTCAAAATTGCTTTACTGCTGATTTTAGTATATTGGGTGTTGTTGTGATGAAACAGTTGAGTTAAATTGCTTAACCTGTCACTTATCTGGCAACTGCAACTATCCAGAATTCAGCCAAGTTTCCAGAGAGCAAAAAGGCTACTCACAGTCTGTATAATAATGCTTAATTAAACCTTCTGCTCATAATCCCTTGGCCTTTCATTAGAGCCTTTTTAAAAATTTTTTTTTTATTTTTAAAGATTTTATTTATTAGAGAGAGAGAGAGAGATCACAAGTAGGCAGAGAGGCAGGCAGAGAGAGAGGGGGAAGCAGGCTCCCTGCTGAGCAGAGAGCCCGACGCGGGGCTCGATCCCAGGACACTGAGATCATGACCTGAGCCGAAGGCAGAGGCTTTAAGCCACAGAGCCACCCAGGCACCCCTGAAAGCCTGTTCTTTACGTTGTTGTTTTTTTTTAAAGAATTGAAAGCATAGTCTTAAAGA
Source organism: Potos flavus (assembly GCA_028534135.1). Lineage (NCBI taxonomy): Eukaryota > Metazoa > Chordata > Mammalia > Carnivora > Procyonidae > Potos > Potos flavus. The sequence goes on from CM052900.1 coordinate 130,071,023, forward strand.
GATTTTTTTTTTACGATTTCATTTATTTATTTGACAGAGCGAGAGAGATAGTGAGAGCAGGAACACAAGCAAGGGGAATGGGCGAGGAAGAAGCAGGCTTCCCACCGAGCAGGGAGGTCGATGTGGGGCTCGATCCCCAGACTCTGGGATCATGACCTGAGACAAAGGCAGACGCTTAACAACTGAGCCACCCAGGCACTCTGAGCCTGTTCTTTTGTCCAGGGCTAATGGTAGCCTAGATGTACCTCTGTGTGAATCAAAGTACCCCTTTTGGGTGCCCTCTTTCATCAGGTAGAGCCTTTTTGGGAGGGAGAAAAAAGTCCTCTCTTAAGCAGACACAGCCCTTTGTGCACATGGCTTGCAAGCCCCTGCTTGATCTCCTTGCTGGGCATCTAGAAATGGTAAACAGCACAACCTTATATAGAGACCCTACTTTTGACACAGTTAATTATTTGTTTATTTCATCGTCAGTTCTTTATTTATTTTAACTTTTTAAAAATTTAAATTCAATTAATTAACATAATGCATTATTGGTTTCAGAGGTATAGGCCTGTGATTCATCAGTCTTACATTAATACCCAGTGCTCATTTAACATCATATGCCCTCCTTAATGTCCATCACCTGGTTACCCCATCTCTCCACCCCCCCTTTTGACACAGTTATAAGGAGCCCACAAATGAACAAAATTCAAAAGCAAGGCAGGTGGCAGTTAAGAGCCAGACTTGTAATAACTGATAATCTGGTCACAAAAAGTTATAAAAATTAACAACCAAATGTAAGTTGGAAAGGAGAGTTGTCTGGAACTATCAATATGGTGAAAAATAGCCCTGTGTATCCAATAACTCCTGAATACTACTTTATTAAAATGTAGTAGACTAATAATTATACCTATTTATTGAAGATTTGTTATTTGTTACATACAAAACCTTTATATGTATATATTTATTTAATTCTGTCCAAAACCCTATAATGGTAGCCATTACTATTTCCCTTGTTTTACAGATGAAGAAATTGAGTCACAGATGTTAAGTAATTTGCCACGTTCAAATAGTTTAGTGTGAGGAGTGAGAGGAGTGGGGGCGGGGAGGAGTTGGGGGGATGAGGAATAGGGGTTAGTCTGATTCTGGCCTAGAGCCACTATGTATACGATGTTGTCACTGCAGTAATAGATTCCCATAATGCTGGCCTCTAGTAATTAATAAAATGTTAATGAGATTTCAAATAAAAATAATAATTCTAAATTGGTGTGTGATTCATCTGGCAACTACTGTGAAATATTTTATTTTGCAATTGAGACAGATAAGTAAGTTGTACCAGTGAGCAAATCTATGTATAATTTTGTATATGTAATTTTATTTTATTTTATTTTATTTTTGTATATGTAATTTTAAATGCTTTTTGGTGATTATGACATTTTCTCCCATCTTATGATAGAAATTGTGTCTTTTTAAAAGGAAACACGCCATTTGTAGAAACTTAACAAAATATTTTTTTACCTTAAGATTCATTTCAAAATGACGAAACTCTTTTTTTCTGCCCTCTGAATAGAGATGTGCGGCTTTTAATCCTGGAATATGCCCGTTGGTCTATGATTGACAAGTACCGGGCTTTGATGGATGGCCTTTCCCTTGAGTCTCTGCTGAGCTTCGTCAAGGAGTTCAAATCCCAGCTCTTTGTTGAAGGCTTGGTACAAGGAAATGTCACAAGCACAGTGAGTGTGAGGTGCTCTCTTGCTCTTGGCTAGGTCTGAATGCTGCTGTGGGCTCTGGAATTGCATTAGTTCTCCAAAAAGGGAAGCTCTGTAGAGTTGTCATAGCATGGCCATTCTGATGCTGGGCAAGACTTTCTTAATGAGAAGACTGCTGATAATGAACAGAGCTTTGGGTGAAATGGATTGGGTAAATATATGGTATTGGTTATTTGCTGAAGATTGTGTGTGGAAGCAACAGTTTAGAGATTCAAGTGGGAGCTCTGGGGTATGGTGAGGGATGTACACACACACACACACTTCGGCAGAACTTGTATGTCAAGGTTGTGTGTCACGTTAAGGAGCTTGGGCTTTATCTTGTAGTAAATGGAAAATCAGTGAAGCATCTAAAAAGGGGATTTGTTGTTAAGAAAGATGCAAGGACCAATTATGAGGCTTTTATAAGAGTTGACATGATTCCAGAGTTTATGAGGTATATAGAGTAGTCAAAGTCATAGAAACAGAAAGTGGAATAGTGGTTACCAAGGGTTGGGAAGGTGGAAGAAAGGGGGAGTTGTTTTATGGGTATAGAATTTCAGTTTTGCAAGGTGAGGAAGTCCTGGAGTTCCATTTTACAACATTGTAAATATACTTAACACTACGGAACTATACACTTAAAAATGGTTAAGATGCTAAACTTTGTTATGTGCGTTTACCACACACACACACACACACACACACACACACACACATTGAGGCAAAAAAATGATGAAGCCTGAGGTGAGGCAAAGTAAATGAAAGAGAAATAGTAAGGTAGAGGATGGCTAAAATTCAGTGACTAATTGGATGTGGGGCTAATAGAGGAGGGAGGGGTTTAAGATGATGCGTGGATTTCTTGCTTGAACCAGTGGGCTGGTGGTGGAGTAGGAAAAATAGGTTTGGGAGCATATGAGGAGTTTTTTCTGATATATATTGAATGAGATAGGTCTGTGGATCTTGTAACTAACTAGGCCTCTTCCAGCCAAGAATGCTTGTTTGGGGCTCTCCCTAAATTACTTGGCTGTTGACCATCGTCCTTCATGGCTTCCCAGTTTCTCAGGACTGGCCCTTTGATGGAATATATAACTGGCCACTCTTGAGACTGGCTGCTGTCTCCTCTCCACTTCCTCTCTGTCTTTATTCCTCAGCCCCCAAACCAGCCTTAGTTTCTTTCTTCCCCATAGAAGTTTAAAAGCTTCAACCCACATAGAGAGGAGCAGGGTAGCTACCTGCTTTTCTGAGCATAGTGGGGAGTACTGGGCAGGGGTCCTTTTGGTCCAGAGGATTTAGTACCATGAATTGCTCCAGGTAGAAACCACTGTAGAGATGAGCTGACACCTCCTTTTATACCCAGTTTTGTAGGTAAGAAAACAGAAGTCTTCAGAGGGCAGAGGAAGCATTCACTTAGTGTTAAGTGTTCTTTTATGCTCTATGGCACGTTCTGTATTTATAGACTGAGGTTTTGAAAGCACAGTCACAAATGTCACAGAGGACACAGCCTAGTGGGCTAAACCGAACAGTTAAGTTTGATCATGTCACAGTGTACAGGTAAACAGAATGCCAATAGCTTTCCTAATGCTATCCAGGGCTTCTTAAGTATTGAGTATTGATATTAGTTGCTTCTGGGTGAAATTTATGTCAGGAGAGCCTGCTATAGTTATTTTTTTTCTCTTTTGCCTCCTAGGAATCAATGGATTTCCTAAAATATGTTGTCGAGTGAGTATTGGTTTGAGTTTTCTCTGTAGGAGTTGTTTATTCTTACCAGCAGTAGGGCCTTGAGCCACAGCTCAGTTATTACTAAATCCACGGTGGATGATGCTCCTTGTGGTAGGTTTTCTTGAGGCTGGTTATGTAAACAAAGTAATTCAGAAGGGACTGTGGACAGCCTGACCTCCTCTTCACAGTAGTTTGTGGGTGGGGGTAAGAGGACAAAGGCACTGTGCAGTGACCCATACTCATTCTTTGCAGCAAACTTAACTTCATGCCTCTGGAGCAGGAGATGCCCGTGCAGTTCCAGGTGGTAGAGCTGCCTAGTGGCCACCACCTGTGCAAAGTGAGAGCTCTGAACAAGGGTGATGCCAATTCTGAAGTCACTGTGTACTACCAGGTCAGTTGGCCCCTTTGCACACAGCCATCCTCATGGCTAAGTACCTTTAGGGCACTAAAGCCTGGTGGAAGGTCCAAAGTACCTGGGAGTCGTGACCCTATGACTTTCAAGGCCCTTTTGCAGTTACCTCTATAGCTTTTAATCCTTAGGGTCATTTGTCCTCCTGAAGCAATTGAATTTAAAAATTGTTTCCTGTTAGCGAAATGGATCCTTTTACAATCATAGGGCTTCATTGACTCATTCAACTACTAGTCTAGAGGGACAGAGACTAAAGAGTGGTTGGAAGTTCCCACATGTTCCCCTGACAAAACCCCAAGTAGCAGGAGGATATTTTTTTAAAAGGACAGTTTTGAAAAAGAGACAAAAGTGAACATAGCCAAGCAATCAATATATAGCAAACAGAATGACTACCAGAATCATAATTAAAAGTTTCAAAGCATCTGAGATAAAGGATTTGTCACCTGTATTTTGATGATGAATCTGAGGTCCAGAGTCCCTTACTTGCCTGAGGTCATACTAATTGGGGCTTGAATCTGTTCCTTGTGTCTTCAGATCCTATGTTCTTTCCCCACCATTCTAGAAAGGTGGGATGGGGCTTAAAATAAGGAAGATCTTTGCAACAATGTCAGTTGGCCCATAGCTTGTGGTTAGTCCCACTTAACTCTGGGACAATGGGGACCTGTGCCTGTCTAGACTTATCTCAGACTTTCTAAACTCTGGGGCTCCTATAGTGAGCTGCTGCTATGGTTCCTGGGTGTCCTGCATGAGGAAGTCACTTCTCTGTCAGGCCCTGTGAAGATCCTCCTGGTCTGGGCTTTGGGAAGGACTTACCGTCACCGTGTCCTTTTATTGTGTTTCTGGCCCTGGACCTAAGTCTTTCTATAGCGACCTACCTTGTCTATGGAGCCTATCTCCCTCTGGCTATAGATACCTAGTTTGTTTGCTTTTATCCAGGTTCTCAGCTTATTTTTATTTTTTTAAGATTTATTTGAGCGAGCAAGAGAGAGTGAGCATGCACGAGCGGCGGGGGAGGGAGGGGGGATGGAGGGGTGGAGGAGAAGCAGGCTCCCTGCTGAGCAGAGAGCCGGATATAGGACTCGATCCCAGGACTCTGGGATCACGACCTGAGCCCAAGGCAGATGCTTAACCAACTTAAGCCACCTAGGTGCCCTGTTCTCAGCTTAATATTTAAAGCTGAAATGACTACCAGGCCCCAAATTTCATAAATGATAGAGCCTGGCCCTGCTTAGCTCTGTCCACGTTTCCATTGTTCCTGCTGCTCAAAATCCATAGTACTTTACCTGCTGTAGGTGAGATTTCATATTGTAAGACCTTGTCTGTTGAGGTGCTTTCTATCCAATTACCTCTTGGCACTAGCTTCTAAAACAAGCTTTCTTTAGGGAACCACTACCCTCCTCCCAGAGAGCATTTTGAACGGGGTATCTCCTTGTCTGACTGAACAGGACTTTGTGGGGCACACAGGCTTTTAGCCTCTTCTTCTAGTGAAGTGGGAAGGAACAGAAATGAATCTGTTCGAGGAGCCTACAAGAGCCTGACTGTGGGATGTACCAGCAGCATCCTTGCTTTGTTGGCCTCCTGCTCTCTTTCATTCTAACTGCATTATTTTGCTACTCTCCAGGACAGCCAGGATGTGGTCTCCCAAGTATGGTATCTGCCTCTTAGGAATTTCTCTTATCAACTGGTTTGGGTTCCTGTGTGTGGCCTTAGAAGCTTCTATTCATACCCTTTTTGTCTGAGGAATCAGTCCAGATACCCTTCATTGATCCCAAATATTTCCTGCTCTTCTTGTTAGGACCTTGAACTACAAGTACTTAACTTTAGGTTTTGTCCTTTGGGTCCTTTGGGCAGGAGCTGGCAGGTTGGGTATTACTGGACTCACCTCCACGTGGGCATGCAGTCCTGTGCAAGGGCCAAGAATACAAATGACCAAGTGTGATTTTTGTCCTCACAGGCTGTCTAGTGGGAAGGCAGATGCGTCAACAAAATTGTTGAAAATAAGACAATAGAGGGTGTAATATGCTCTGTTGGGGGAAGAGAATAGGATGGATACCTGAATAAATGGTTGTCAAGAATAGCTGGATTCTTAAAAAGTCCTGTAAGCCACTGGATTTTCAGTTGGTCTGACCAACCTTTCCTTTCAGTCAGGTGCCAGGAGTCTAAAAGAATACACTCTTATGGAGCTGCTTGTGGTAAGTTGTAGTAAAGGAGAGTTATGTGTTCAGGAGCCCCTGACCCACTATGAGGACTGGCCTTTCTGCCTGGTAGCTAGGGACTTGGGAGGGGTCGGGGGCCTGTTTGGTAGGTGAGAGGGTTATTTTTGGTAATGTCATCTGGTGTGAGCATGGACAGGGGGCCTGGACAATTTAGGAAGAAGGCAGTTAAGGGAGGCTGGACTTTAGGGTTATGTGCAACACTTGGGGTTAGAAATGGAGATTTCTCTGCTGGGAGGAGTTGGGCTGATGGGTAGTATGTTGAATTACAGATGCACATGGAAGAGCCTTGTTTTGACTTTCTTCGAACCAAGCAGACCCTTGGGTAAGTCTGCTGGCAAGAGCACTGAGCTCAAATAAAGGTCTGGGGCTTACTTTGCAGGCTGAGTTTTATCAGATGTCCTGACTGAGCAGCCTCTTGGAGCTCACTAGTCCTTCTACACTTTAGAGTCATACTGGTCAAAACTTCTAGAATCTGCATCTTGGACTATGATCAGGTTTTTAGTTCAGTCACGTTTTAAAGATTAGCAAGGAAAAAAACTAGTGTGTAGGCCTCAGTTCAGGAGAGGGGTGGACACCCTAACCTGAAAATGAAGTAGATGCATACACATCTGGATTTTCTTTTAGGATTTCCAGGTCTAGTTAGGATTGCAGGAACCCTTCCCACTCACCTCTAGTTCCTGAGGGTAGAGCCCTGGGGACTACCTGAGTTCAAAGAACTTTTCATTCTGGCTGTAGGTACCATGTTTACCCTACCTGTAGGAACACATCTGGGATTCTAGGATTCTCTGTCACCGTGGGGACTCAGGCAACTAAATACAAGTGAGTAGATGGGCCCAACTATTATTCTTGGCCTGGAGAATGGGGGTTATAGGTGCTTCGTTAAACCTCAGGCAACTCTGACTGAATAGGGTTTGCTTCACTTAATCACACCTGTGGGGGGTGGGGATGGAGGGTGGGTTATAGATGGCCTGATCCAGGACGGATCACTAATGGTTCCAGTGATCCTAGAGAGCTTAACTCAAGTCCTGTGGTGTCCTGTGGTCACTGTGCAGGGCTTGCCAGTGTTTCCTCTCTCTAGGCAGGCCTGAGGACAAGAAAAGCAGAGATGGCTGACCTGGCATTTATCCTAGAACCAGGGTACAAGCCTTGTAGGTTCTCAGCTTTGGAGTGCTCAAGCTTGGGTTGTCACTGCTTACGTGTCTAGGACATCAGGAAGTTGGGCTAGAATTAGAGGTTAGGTCCTTTTCTGTTCTGTTCTCTCAGCTTAAGGGAAGGGTACTGAGGCCTGGAAGAAAATACCTCAGTCTCTTTCCTAGAACTGTGGCTTAGCCCTTTTTCTCCTTTGCATTCTGTTTGAGACCAGGTTTCTTTTCTTTTTTTTGGGGGGGTGCAAAATGGTGGTTTTATTAAAGCATGGAGATAGGACCTGTGGGCAGAACTGCTGCCTCTGATGACTTTTAATTGAAGATGTTTTGTTTCAGTTCTGAAGTTGTTGATAAGAAGATAGAAGAGTTTCTTTCTAGCTTTGAGGAGAAGATCGAGAACCTCACTGAGGAAGCATTCAACACCCAGGTGAGTATGTTGGCCTGGTCTTTTGTTCCTTTGGCCAGTTTTTGAGTTTTGTAGCTCCACCTTAATGTGACCAAAATGTCTTCCTAGCTTCATCCCTCCCCTTCCTGCTGGCAGGTCCCAAGTGAAGGGATCACAGCAGGTCTGTCGTCACAAACCAGACTGAACAGGGTCCAGTGTGTTCTGGGGCAACTGGTGTGGTGCTATACCTGAGGGTTTCTCTCTTTGGTGGAATAGGTCACAGCTCTGATCAAGCTGAAGGAATGCGAGGATACTCATCTTGGGGAGGAGGTGGATAGGAACTGGAACGAAGTGGTGACACAGCAGTATCTCTTTGACCGCCTTGCCCATGAGGTAGTAACACAGTTTTGAGTATCAGAGTCCTGACTGGGACTCCTGATTTTATGAGTCACAATCCAAGAAAATCAATACCGTGTGAAAGAGAGCAGATCCATTTTTGTATTGGTACTGTTTCTGTGTAACATAATTGTTTGTTTTATATATTGTATTTATATTGAGGCTCACTACAGGATTTGTGGAAGAAAAAAGGTTTCTGCTATTTAAAGAAAATTGAGAACTTCTCGTCTTTGTGGAATTCCTCTCCAGATTTATTAATTCTGGGTGTCAGGTCTTTTTGACCGCTTCTGGCCCAAAGTAATAAAACCTACAAAGAGCTCTGGGACCTGCAGTCTAGCTTTCTGATAATATACTTCTACGTGGTGAATTAACAAAAGGACACTGAGGCAAAAGGGTGATTTAACAAGAGATTTCAGCCCAGCTCATAAGGTGCTCCAGTTTTCCCATCAGAAGACAAACATCTCTTCATCTGTTTCAGTTGTTACTGTATTTTCTCAGGCCAGAGTATACCTGACCATGCACCCAAGAGGTGACACGAAGGTGGTGGGTTTTGGCTCCGTGTGTATGACTCAGCTGTAATTACAGCATCTGCTACCCTTTCTTGGTTATTTGCCAGGGTTAACTATTGCTATGAAACACAAAAAGGTGTGTCACAGAAGCTCATTTCATCCTTCTCTGGAATGTTGAGGGCAAGCTGAAACCTGGAAGAATAAAATGATATGCTCAGGTGCTAAGCAGAACCAGAGATCTGCCTAGGGGGTGTGTTAGTTTAATAACTTTTTCAGAAAATACACTGCTAGTCTTTTATAGCTTTCCTTCTTTCCTGTCTTCCCTTCCCCCTGTAAGATTGAAGCACTGAAGTCATTCTCAAAATCCGACCTAGTCAACTGGTTCAAAGCTCACAGAGGACCAGGAAGTAAAATGCTCAGTGTTCACGTGAGTATAGTTAACTAAGCTGTAGCTCTATCCTTTCCAGAGCATTTAGCCCAGTTACCATTCCCTGAGTTTGGGTTGGGACTAGAGATTCTAACAGGTCTTTGCCCCTATCACCTGGTCAGCATATTTCTCACCTCAAGTCTTTGGCTTCTTTCAGGTTGTTGGATTTGGGAAATATGAGCTAGAAGAGGATGGTTCCCCTTCTGGTGAGGATTCAAACTCTTCTTGTGAAGTGATGCAGCTAACCTACCTGCCATCCTCTCCTCTGCTGGTCGACTCTACCATCCCGATTACTGATATCAGGGCTTTCACATCAACACTTAACCTTCTCCCCTACCATAAAATAGTCAAATAAACTGCAGTCTCGTTGGCCTGAAGCAGTGTGTATTTAAAAATGCGTTTGTATTTTATGAAGTTACTACTAGTGCCATTGAATTTTTGCACTGCCATCCTAGAAATTGATTTACACCTCCTATCCCCATATTATGACTAACAAACCAAGGGTTACTAGAGCAGCTGGCAGAGAAAAGTAGCAGGGTGTGCCAAGTGTTGTTACCAAAAAACTTACAGAAGCAGTTTGAGAAGCCCTGGCCTGTCCTGGTTCTCTCAGATGGAGAACCTTGAGGGGCCCTATGTAACCGATGTCTTAGTGCCTAAATGCTAGGTGCTAATACGTGTGCGTGTGTGTGTGTGTGTTTAATGTATTTTAAAATAAAGATAGTTCTGTAATGCCCTTCACAATGAGCCATTTGCTGCGGTGGCATTCTTTTTTGTTTGTTTCAGTGTGGGGTGGGGATCTGAAACCCTCTTCCTAAACGCTCTAAGGCAATAAAATATTTTTGGATAAAATGTTGGGAGCCCTATGTGTGCTGTATGAGAATTCAAGGAACTCTGGAGAATAGCATGGTGGGGGCTAACCACAGAATATAAGGAAGGGTTGAGAAAAAGGATGGGCTCTCCATTATTTTAGGAGAGTCCTTGTATAAAGCTGCTTAGCTCCTGGATTCAAGGTTGCTAGATAATAAAAGAAACACATAAAAAAAAAATTTGGAAAAATTACTTTATGAAGCCTTAGGAAGCACTGAGTATAATTAAATATAGTCCAGAATTAGATACAATTTAATAATAGTCCAATTCTAAAACAAAAGTTGTTATAGGTGAGGCCATGAGATTTCCTAACACTTGATTTTAATACATTGCACTAAGTTTCTAAAACAACTCAGAGAAACCAATATTTACAGTAGATGGAGTATTTATGAAAAATCTGGCATCAGGTATATATATGTGTATATATATGTGTGTGTGTGTGTGTGTGTATATAGAACCCAAGATTATATGAACTAGGAACAGATGTATATCTTAACAGCCATACTAGGTGTGCAAGGGTTAAGACCGGGATTTATAAATGCTTTTCAAAGCACGGGGTTTGGGGGGAAAAAAGCAGACATCTTGTTTTCAAAACCTGAAGTTTTTCTCAGGACTGAAGTCAAAATTGTAACTGCCACAGAAAAGGAAAAAAGGGAGGCTTTTCTCGCTTTAATTGTTCATCTGCATCAGAAAGTCCAGTATCCCTGAGATAGGAACCACTGCAATAAGAAGGGAGTGAATAGGTTCTCCCAAAGGAAGATTGCTGCTTAATTATGCCTATTGCCCTGGTCGTCAGGTGTAAACTTTGCATTTCCCAACCTAATGCTTGGCAGCACCAAGACGTTTCAGTAATGGTTCATCGTAAACCCAACATTCGCCATCTTCATGAAATAACTGTAAAAGAAAGGGGGAGAACTCAGTTACTCACTTGCTTTGTATGTCTACAAATAATATCATACTTTTTATTATTTTATGTCTTCTCCCCCTCATTACACTAAAGTGAGTTTCAGGCAGGAACCAGGGCTCACCTTATTCATCACTATGCTTATTTTGAAGTGGTACACTACTTCAGCATTCACTGAAGTGAATGAATAACTTACAGCTCAGGATACAAGGGGAGTAGCAGCTGGTAGGTTGGAGCAGGCTCCCCAATCAAGCTTACCCTTGTCTCCCATTGAATTTCCTTCTCCTTCCTTTCCCGAGCTTCTGCTCTTTGTCTTTCTTCAAGTCTATGCTTGGCTTCGGTTGCTGCATCAATGTCTCTGATTTTTAAGTTGAAAGTGACATCCTTCCAAAGGCTAAAGGAAAAGAAGTCAAGGCGCTGAGTACTAGATGGACAGAGGAATTAGCAAACTTGAGACTGAAAGACTAGAGCTCCACTCAATACAGCATAATGAAAGTATAAGTCAAATGGCTTTAAGTGTAGTTCACAAACTGAATTTCCTTAAAGTGGGACCAAGGCACTGGAATAAGGACAGAGAAATGGACTCAGAAGATTCCACTGCTAGTGTCAAAGGCAGAAAATAAAGGATGGGCAGAAAGCTGGATATATGGTACAGACAACAGAGAAAAAAACAGAATTGAAACTCGGGATTTTACTTCTGGCTCTACCTCTATGTAGCTATGCAACTTTGGGATTATCAGTTTACCTCTCTAGGGTGTGAGTTTCCTTTACTATAAACCAAAAGGTTTAGATCAGGGCAAAGAAGTACCATTTCAGAAAAATTCCCCTGAATGAAATCTGGAGAAACAGTCTGAACAGAGAGAATAAGGATCAAGAGGTGACCAGCAGAGACTTATGGAGGTAAGAGATGTGGCTTCTTCTCAAGGCCTGGGAAACGATTAACTAGGTCACTTTACAAGGGAAGTATCACTTTACAAGGGAAGACACATAAGGACCAGAGAAGTGGCCATGCCTAAGATCCCCCTGTGGTGAGGAGCAAAGCACACATTTCTATAGATGTCTGCTTACAAATACGAGCAGGCAGTCCAGCCAAGCAGACTGTTAACAAGTTAGAGACAATAGTTGGGTAATGATTTTTAAGATCCTCTTCCTTCACTTAAGAAATGCCCTAATATGCTAAACCAAGAACTTCAGTGTGATTCTCATACCACTGAAAGATCCTGATTTTACTGTGGCAAATGGGAAAGGAAAATATGTTTGAAACCACTGGAAAATTGAATACCAACTAGATCTTTTGATGGTAATAAGGAATTGTTTTTTCCAAGTGTGATATTGTGGCTAGTGGTTTTTAAGTCACTTTACAGGTACATACTCATATACTTACGGATGAAATTTTTTTTTATTAACATATAATGTATTATTTGCCCTAGGGGTACGGGTCTGTGAATCATCAGGCTTACACATTTCATAGCGCTCACCATAGCACATACCCTCCCCAATGTCCATAACCCAGCCACCCTATCCCTACCCGCCCCCCAGCAACCCTCAGTTTGTTTTGTGAGATTAAGAGTCTCCTATGGTTTATCTCCCTCCCAATGCCATCTTGTTTCATTTTTTCCTTCCTCTACCCCCCACAACTCCCCGGCCTGCCTCTCAAATTCCTCATATCAGAGAGATCATATAATTGTTTCTCTGATTGACTTATTTTGCTTAGCGTAATACCCTCTAGTTCCAACCACGTCATTGAAAATAGCAAGATTTCATTTCTTTTGATGGCTGCGTAGTATAGGGATGAAATTTTTTTTTAAAAGTTTTTTTGCAACAAAAGACCTGAGGGTGTTTGTACACACCTCGATTGGGAACCTCACTGCCTTCTCTTATCAACCACAAAGATGGTGGTAAGCCTGGACACAGTGAATATTTATTATATTCCAAGCATCATATATATACTATGTGTTTACCTCATTCAGTCCTCACATCAACTCTGAGGTGGCTCCCATTTTAGGAAAGAAGGCAAAGAGAGGCTAGCTGACAGTCATCGTTAAAAAGCTAGTAAGTGGTGGAGCTCACATGAACCCAGGTATTTGGAATTAGTCTGTGCTCTGTTATGTTCTGCTACTGTGTGTCCAAAACCCGGCCCTGCCTTTGCTTATCACAAGGGCACTGTGACAAGAGCTCTAGCAAAGTCCTCTTACCAACGGGATTCATACTCGTTCTGATCTTCCAACTTCCTCACTTTCTTCTTAATTATAGGCAACTTCTTGGTATCTATAAAAACTGCATTTTCCTAGAAAACAAGAGGTAGGTAGATGTTTTATTTGTTCAAACTGTTCTAGGAGGAAAAGTCAACTCTTCCCAGAAGGCTTTAACAGATTTAATAATCAAATTCCACACAGGAACAAGATGTGTAGACAGTGAGTTTTATATGGTACCTTCAGCTTAAAATATAGTGGTATATCTTAAGTCTTGGTAGGAACTCAAGAGGGGTTTTCAATGTAGCTGTGTGCTACATGCTCAATATTAATCTCTTAGGAAAGTTAGACCCATAAACAACTAATTCTAATGTTGAACGCTGAAGTGCTTCTTACGTTTCAAATTCTCCAAATCCAAAATCCAGTTCGTTGGCTCCTCCTGTTAATCCCATACCACCTTCCTCCTACTTTAATTAGTACTGTTTCCAAGTTTCCTGAAGTCAAGGACTATCTTACCATTTCTGTATTCGTGGTGTCAGGCAGTAAATACATTTCTTATAAAAAGTCAAGTTGTGTATACAAACAAATTAGTTCAGCACTTAATTTTATAAACATACCACCCATTCTAATGATATAGCTGTCACTGGGTATTTACTTATGCCAAGTATTATTATTATATATATGTTTTTTACATATACTGAGTGTTCTGAGAGGAGAGGGGAAAATAAAAATGTACTACTGGGGAAGAGATGGGGGAAGGAAAAGGATTTCCCTGAAGAGATGGCATTAGAGTTGCCCTTGGTGTTTAAATTTCTGGATGAAAGAAGGCTACAATTCAGTGTAGCCTAAAATAAGTGTAAAATACAGGTTCTTACCCCTGTTGCATATTTTGCATACATTACACCATTCCATTCCCCTTCAACCGAGCAAAAAGACTTCTTGTCATTTGGAGAACTAAACAGAAAAGGAAACATTTGTTAGTCTTAAGCTGAAAACTACCAAAGAATCTGGCCAGAGCAGAACATGGAAGAGCAACTGTGAAGTATCGGGTAAAAGCAGCTTAGTGGAACTGGATTTCCCTGAGCCAACTATAAGAATGAGGTCCCTATACAAGATGCTAATGAACGCAAGATCCCATGAATAGTGAATATGAGACGAGCAAGAGAGCCTTGTGCTGGAGGTACTGGGGCCACACAAGATGAGGGACGGTACCTGCCCTCAAGCTGTTCACAGCCTAGTTGCAGAGACATCACCACTGAGATTCTGGGTGATAACTGCTATGGTGAGTTTATGTGAGCAATGGAGATCAAGGGCAAAAGTGTTGAAATGAAGGTCAGAGAAGGTCTCACTTAAGGATATAACACTGAAGACCAGGTTTTTCATCCTGAGGAAAGATCCTGAGCTCAAACAGTCCAAAGTATCCTGAGGTCCTACAGTCAAACAGTTTGACCTGTTGGTGCTGGTCTGGTTACCTTCAAGGAACACTGAGAACCAAGACCACCCATGCCTTTGTTCTGGACATCTAATTCCCACCACCAATTCCAGTGGTGACTTGGCTGCTCTCTGAACTCTGCCCATATTCTCTGACTGCAGTAAGTTTCTAGATTTTACACTGATCTTTAGTAAACTTCATCATGTGTTCATGGTCCTTCCTGCTCAAGATTTTTTTGGATGCTAATTATGTCATCCCAATTGTTTCCCTGGAAAACTGGTTAACCAGTCATGTATCTTCCATCTGCAACACTGTTCCTAATAAGGGGTGTCGGGGAAAACAAAGTCCTGCAGATTTTCCTCTTTCAGGCAGATTCTGAATCCACCCAACTGACTGTTACCCAGACAGCACAACTGTCTTCATCTGACCCTACATGGAACCAAGCCAAGATGTGATGGTTACTGATTTTCCCTAGTAAAGGCAAAGAAAAAAGGACTGTGAAGACTTGGGCAACAATGCAGTGGGAATCACAGAGTCTACTAGACTAGCCCATGGTCTAATGAGTCAGGAATCTATGATCTGCATTAGCTGGCGATCTGGGAAAACTCCTCTCAGGTTCCTAGGAAGGAAATCCCACCAATGAATGACTTCTGTTCTGACTCCGGATTTTAGGTCTCCTTCTGATATGGAATTTTAGGAAGAGACAGAACATACAGGATGTGAAACAAGTTTACAAAGACAAAACCATCAAAACAGTCAATTCCTAATAAAAGTTAAGACAAAAAAAATAAAGTATTTCAGAGAAGCAGAAGAGAACAGAAGCAGAAAAACAAAATACCTACAAAATCTCAGCAGTAATTCTGTGCTTCTTGCCCCCATAGAAAGGTTTAGTGTGGAAGACGATATTTGCACTATAGCCAGTTTTGGAACAATTGATATTGCATTCTCCGCCTAGTTCCACCCAGGGCACTGTGAGGATAGACCTGCAAAACCAAAAGTGCAGATAAGGCTGCCAGTTCAGAGGACAGAAAGAAGGGGTGTAGCTTAAGAAATAGCAGGCTCTGCTGCCAGCTGATCAGAGGAAATGGACACAGCTTTACTTGCCTTCCATAACCATTGGGGAATGTGAGAATATAATGTTCGTCATAATCTAGACACGAGACACAGCCTGTGGAGAGAAGGGATAGAATCTCTGATGAGCGTAAGGCTTTATCGTCTGGTTGATGGATACTCCAGGATACTCCATTCAATTTAGGGAAAAATCAGTCTTGCACCCTCCCACCCCTGTTCTCTTCCCCAATACACATGCTTATATGCAAACAATGACATCCAGTCTGGCTTTCTTAGTGCCATTTCCCCTCACTAGACAAGGGTCTAGCACATATTAGAATAAAATTCTATTAACACTCTAGTCTACCCCATGCCCAGAGACTTACCCTGCCCTATGTTGTGCACCCCAATCGACATCCCAAGGAATTTTGATTTGGTCCAGATATGAGCATTGAATTGTATCTTCTTGTTAAAGCACTCAGCATAAAAGGCTGAAACTGAACAGAAATTGTTTTCAATTAGTGCACTACACAGCTATAGTCACCTCTCCCACTCAACCTGGAGAAAGAACAGGCTTCATGGGGAAAATCCTTGTGTTCCTCAAAGAACAGCTTCAAATGAGGCCAGGAAGGACGTAACTGCCTTTTATACCCTGTTTCTCCCAATGCAAGCACCACTTAGGGCCATTCTGCTAGGAACTTCCCTGAACCATGAGGGAAGCAATCCTGGAGGCTTAAAATCAAATCCTGGAGGCTTAAAACCTTCTGGTCAGCAAGCATGTTCTTGTTCCACCCCAAGCTGGGCCCATCCACTATTTCCAGTCTTAACATTGTTGAGCAAATAAGACATTAAAGATATGCATTCTCTCCACTATGTCAAGAATATACTGTGTAGAAACTACATCTCATTTATATAAACTCTCAAAATTGCTGAGGTCTCTATAGCACAGCTCGTTATTACATGTGACTTTAGAAGGACAAGTTAGTTTCCCACATCCCTGCTTTTTACACACAGCTAATCAGTGGAGTGAATAGAACCTTTGCACTTACACAAGAAAGAGACAAGAGGAACCAATCTTCATAAGATTAGAAAGCTATAAGGATAGAAAGTCATAAAACCCATACTATAGTGAACTCAGCTATGGAGATTTTGTTTTGTTAATTATTTTTTTTAAAGTAGGTCCATGCCCATCTCTGAGATCAAGAGTTGCATGCTCTACCAACTGAGCCACCCAGGTGCCCCAGCTTTGGAGCTTTTAATGACCCTCTTTAGACAAAACAGTTTGAGAATGGATGTTGCAAAGGAACTCTGTAACTTACTGGGTGGATGATGGGAAACCTGTTCAGCCACAAATGTCACACAGTTTTTGGAAACCCAGGGAACCGGTCCTTCTGAAACTAGCTCCTGTAAACAAATATAACATTTTCTTTTGGTGTGGAAACAGAAGTGACACTGGATAGTCTAACAATTGGAGTCTCTGCCTCCCATGGTGGTTAACTGTTCTCTCCTCCACACATCCAAACCACCTTATACATAACTTTTATTATGGCACTTAATTTCACTACTAGAATTACAGCTTTGTGTCTGTCCCCCTTGACTAGACCTCCCTGACTAAGACATCCTTGAAGGCAAGCATCAAGTGCCTAACCCAGGGCCAGGCATGGCACAGACGACAGTCATTTATCAGTCTGCCAAATGAGTAAGAACAGACACATTATACTGCCTCTGTCTTCAGTAAGGACCACATGTAATGAATCACACAGAAAGGGGGAGATACGGAGAGTTCATGGTTTGCTCAGAGGCTATTATGTGCCAGGCACTAGGGGCTAGGGCTTCTATATTTACTTGAGTCTTCCTTCTTGGTCATCTTCCTCAAACCAATCTCTAGATGTTGGGGCTCTGGGAACTCAGGTCTGGGTTATCTACTCTTCTCTCGGTATGCTGTCTTACTAGATAGGTGCACCTAATTCCAGTGCTTTAAATGCCATCTAAATATACTAAAATCTCTAAAAGCCCCATTTCTATCCTAGACCTCTCCCTTTAACTCCAGACTCTTAAAATTTTGACTCCCTACTTGACAACTCCACTTACATGTATATATACCTCATACTTTATATTTCAAATTAGAGTTCTTGATTTTTCCTTCTCCAAATCTAATTTTTCCCTTTTTGTAAATGGCATCAACGAACTGCTGAAGCCCACATGCAGGATTCATCTGTTGCCTTTCTTTTACCTCCCCAGTCCACCTATAAGTACTACCTCCACAATATAGCTTGAATCAACCGTGTCTCTTCTAGAATAATGCCAAAACTTCCTCAGTGGTCTCCATGCTTCTATTTTTGGCCCTTTCTGATTTATTTTTCACAAAATCATTACAGTGATTTTTTAAAGCAAGAATGCAATCCTGATAAGCCACAAAATTACCATTATGGCCCACGAGGCGTTGCATGACATGATCTCTGAATCTCACCTCATGCCACTCCTTCCCTGCTCACTATATCTAGAGTATGTTGACCCAACAACTCTGTTCTTCCAGGGGTGCTGTGCATCTTTTGATTACTACCTTTACCATTATTATCTGCCCCCAAATAAAATGAAATCTTGAATCAGTATTCAATTCAAGATCACTAAAAACATCAGTGCAGAACTCACTGCGTTCTCTTCAGTATCATTTGGCAATGTCCAGTGACACTGAAAGATTTCGCCTAAAATGGGGTTGTATGGCTTTTTGGCAACCGATCCTTTCCTTCCTGCGTGAAAGGCGGAGAGGTACCATTTCACAACCTGAACCATTCGATCTCTGGCGTCCTTCTGGTCACTAATGCTGCAAGGCAGAAAGACAAAATTTAATGTCTTGCTTTCTGACAGGACATGAGCTGACGCTGCATTCCTTGGCATGGTCCACCGTAAGTCAGGCGGAGAGGACCCAGGACCAAGAGTTTTTAAAATTGAGATATAATATACATGATTAAACACATTAGTCTTAAGTGTTTGGCTCAATGTATCTGATAAATGTATACAGTTAACCCTCGAATGACATAGGTTTAAACTGTGTAATTCCTCTTACATGTGGCTATTTTTTGATAAATATAGTAAAGTGCTGTAAATATATTTTTCCTTATGATTTTAATAATGTTTTCTTTTCTCTAACTTACTTCATTGTAAGAATACAACATATAACACATGTAACATACAAAAATATGTTAATACTGTTTGTGTTATCAGCAGGGCTCCCAGTAGGCTATTATTAGTGAAGTTTTGGGGAGTCAAAAGTACAAATTTTTGACTACGTGGGAGGTAAGCACCCCAAAGCCCCATGCTGTTCAAAGGTCAACTGTACACCAGTGTCAGCCAATGTGTCCACCCATCGTGAAACTTCAAAGTGATTTGTATCTGGCTTAAGTAAACCACAGTCCAAGGCCAAGGCATGTAATCAGAGAAGATAGATTATAACACCCTGCTATAAAGAAAAATGTCCTGCTACCACTGAAAAGCAATGTGAACTCAACTCCTTGTAAATCAGTGCCAACTTTACTTTCCCCTTTGCACACATATCTAATATTGCAAGCTAATATTTAAAAGTTATGAGTCAGTCTGTAATCTGGACACTAGATTGTAACCTCCTCAAGGGCAGACACTGACTTCTTCTTTCCTGGCAAATGCCAGGTGCTTTAGAAAGGTTTACTAAATTCAGATAACTGAATTTTGTCAGGATATGGTATAAACAGTGATTACCAATCCCTGGATCAAATAAGCTCCGGCCTTGGCTCTATAAATACTGGCTACCTATTAATGGGCTTTCAGGATTTTTTAGTGTCTAAGTTGATTGCCTAACAACATCACCACCATATAACCTAAGCAAACAGACAGGCATCTAATATAAACAAAATATTTAATGCCTTTTCCCAGAAATGTCTGAAAGGTAATAAGGAAAAAAGGAATCCATCTATCCTGTACAAAGAGAAAGCTACTGAGTAATATCTTAAAAATTGGAAACTATGGTGTTCAGTCAAATACCTCACAAACAGGTCCGGATGTGCAAAAAAGTCTGCATACATTTCTAAAAGAGATCTTCTTTCAAGAATGAATGTTGGAAGAACTACCTGAAAAACATACACATTTGACCCTTGAGGATCAAATTCCACTATGGATAAGCAGATTGCTGAATTTCTTTAAAAATAAATAAATAAATAAAAAATAAAAACAACCCCCAAACCCCAAAAATCTCATTCCAATCATGGTAATACCCACCACGTACTGCCCAGGCATGCTTCTGATACCTACTTCCCAAACTATTCTGATTCAGAAATGCCCATTAACCTGCCCAACAGATGGGAAACAAAGAACAGATTTTGAACGTTCAGATGTCACTTTCTCTGTGCAATCTCCCTAAAGCTCCTGAATCAGAATAACAGTGACAAATGACCACTCAGTAGCTACCCTCTGATGCCTACCTACTACCTGTGGAGGAATTACACACACACATTATGTTACTAAACTGTACAACAATTCTGTTCTGAAGAAATTATTATCCCTATTTTACAGTCAAGAAAAATGAAGCTCAAAGAGAATGAGATATTTTTTCACTGCTCCGTACTGATGTGGAATTCAAAATTGGGTCTGACACTGAGGGGTCTCTGCACTTTCTAATGCTGCTTCTCTATGATTAGTTGTATTAGGCAATTTATCTACTTATGCAACTGTGTTCTCAATAAACAATCTCCTAAAACGTAAGGACCATGCTTACACATGCATTCATGACTACTATTTCACAGTAATTTTTAAATGAGCACTAAAGTAAAAAATAAGAGAATAAAGATGGGAATCAATGAACTCTTTCTAACATGGGGCTGAGCCCAGGAAGAAAAATGCTGAGGGCTAGGAATGTGGCAGAGGAGAAAAAAATAGGAAACTGGAATATGGAAAGAAGGAATGAGAAAGATTAGGAACAGCCAATTAAAAAGAGAAGTATTTCATTAGGAAATGAAAGAACAGTTTTTGAAATGTCAGATTATATCAGATTAATATCAGATTATTATCAGATTATAAATTAATCATTACGGAGCACCACAGTAAACAAAAATTTCCTTAAATTCGGTAATTATTGTGTACCTACTATATTCAAGATCCTGTGTTAAATGCTGTGGACAAGGCAAAGGTAAGGATTAGAGAATATCATCAGTATTTAAATTTTAGGTGGAATATTGGGGCGCCTGGGTGGCTTGGTCGGTTAAGTGCCCGACCCTTGGTTTCGGCTCAGGTCATGATCTCATGGTTGTGGGATCAAGCCCTGCATCAGGCTCCATGCTCAGCACAGAGTCTGCTTGAGATTCTTTCCCCTTCCCTCCCTTTCTATCCTTCCCGCTGCTCAGCAGATGCATGTACCCTGCCTCTAAAGAAATAAATCTTAAAAAAAAAAAATCTTTAGATGGAATGTGACAAATATACAAGAGATGTTCCAAGTGTCCTGGAAGTTCAGGAAAGGGAAAGATCATGTTCTGTTGGGGGACCAGAATGAGAGCAGAGCTGGGAAATGATTCACAGAGGTGGCAATGGAGAAAAGCCTTAGATAAGAGTAGGACTGTAACAGAGGAGAAAACAGAAGAATAAGACATGGACATGGGAGGGGAAAAAAAAAAGGCAGAGACAGGAAATATGTGTGAGGGATTGACCAGTGGACCATTGTGGTTGGGTATATAAAGACTATGTATGAGACTGATGGAAGGAACACAGCTTAGAAAAGGACACTGTGGCTCTAACATTTAGAATGTTTATAGTAGGACTCCAGAGTTTACATTTTAAGTAAACAGTTTCCTATGTATGTTTCCTTCCTATATGTTCATGATCTAAATATGGTTAGACTGGTAGGTAAGCTTATGTGCTGACTTGGTGCAATGAACTTACGACTCTTGAACACAGAAATTAAAAACGCCAAGTAAGAATGCTAAATAACAAAACAGGGGTACTTTTTTTTTTTTTGAGAGACAGGGAGACAGAGAATTCCAAACAGGCTCCACCCGCGGCACAGAGCCAGACACAGAACTCAATCTCATGACCCTGAGATCATGAGCTGAGCCGAAATTAAGAGGTGGACACTTAACTCAGTGAGGCACCCCGGAAGTAAATACTTTTAATATATAAAGAGCCCTTATGAATCAACTAGAAAAAAGATCACTATTACCAGCAGAAAAATGGACAAAAGAACTGAACAGGCAATTCAAAAAGAAGAAATGGCCAAAACCCAAAATTTGATATGTAATAAATTTTAAAAAAAGATTTTTTTTCTCCCAATTTTCTTGAGAACTCTCATTCAACATATTATCTTCAATGTTTTTAGCACTATACTGATACATGCCATCATGTCAAGTAAATGGAACAGGGCTAGATTGTCTTCAACCTGGGTTCAAGTACTTACTTTGCCGCCAATTAGGCATAAGGAGGCCCTGGAAAGTTAACTCGACTTCCTTAAGTTTGTGTAAAAGGAAGATAATCACATGCCCTCTTTAGATCTTAGAACTACTTTGAAGACCAAGTGAGGTAAATGGGATGTGACTTTATAGTATTTCCAAACACTACAAAGTACCTGGGAAATAACTTTAAAAAGTATCTGAGATGAGAAGATACGTTTTATAAATAGGAGAATGAGATAAAAATTCATGGCACTGTCAAGCAGAGAAAGACAATTGTCATATGGTTTCAACTCATATGTGGAACATAAGGAACAGAACAGAGGACCATAGGGGAAGGGAGGGAAAACTGAATGGGAAGAAATCAGAGAGGGAGACAAACCATGAGAGACTCTGGACTCCGGGAAACAAACTGAGGATTACAGAAGAGGGGTAGAGGGGATGGGGCGACTGAGTGATGCGTATTAAGGAGGGCACATGTTGTGATGAGCACTGGGTGTTATACCAACTAATGAATCGTTGAACACTACATCAAAAACGAATGATGTACTTATACAGTGAATGTAATAAAAAAAAATTATGGTATTATAATACTCTGGAATGCATAAAGGCATCAAGATTTCAGAATCTGTTGGCAATCACAGTCATTTGTGCCAGTAAAGATTTCTAAAAGAGCTAATTTTTAACATTTTTGGTAAAAAAAAATTATACCTTTCATAATATAACAAGCTTATAGTGGCTAGGGACCAAATATAGATTATCTGGCAGAGAAAATTATGTGAGGCAAGATTTACAAAACTGATTATGGCAGACACTTTTGGTTACCTATGCACATCCCTGCTTCATCCTTAGTAATAGAATTCTGATTCAGTTCAGGTTCAGGCTCTAGGTTGCCATGAGAGTCACAGGGTCCTTCCAGATCTTAAGGGGTGAATGTGCATTAATCTATACCTATCATTTAACCTCCCTTGCTAGTGACTGGCTCAGGTGTGGGCACACACACAGCTCTGGCCAACGAGGTTCAATTGGAAGTCTGAGGGGCCGGGACACCTGGGTAGCTCAGTTGGTTAAGTGCCTGCCTTCAGCTTGGGTATTGGTCCCAGGGTCTTGGTATGGAGCCTGGTGTCTGGCTCCCTGCTCAGTGTGGAGCCTGCTTCTCCCTCTCCCTCTGTTTGCCTCTCCCCTGCTTGTGCTCTCCGTCAAATAAATAAATAAAATTTAAAAAAAAAAGGGGGGGGTCTGAGGGGCCACTTCAGGAAAAGAATATCCTTCCCTAACAACAACAACAACAACAACAAATCCATGAAAAGAAATTATTTTTCTGCCTCTTGACATTATTTGCCTAAGGATGGGATGACTGGAAGTGTGACACCCATTTTGCAATGACAAGGAAACAAGCCTGAATGGGAAAGTCAATATGGAAAAACAGAGAGCTTCTTTCTCACAAACAACTGATTGAATAATCAGTCCCAGAACTACTCTACTTCTAGCCTTCTCATTATATGAGCTAATAAACCTGGTATTGTTCAAGTTATCTTCTGATGAGTCTTCCATTACTGAAAACCAAAACCGATCATGGTGGAAGATATAGAAAAGAAATATTTACATGTCGACATCCAAAATTAAGCTCTAACTTACAAATTTGAAGTAACAATTCTGTTCTAGCAATTATGCAATCTAATGATCACTGAAAAAGTTCTGGAACAAACCTAGAACATTTCTGCCAAGTATGCTGGATTCCACAAATAAATGCTAGCCTTGTGTTTCTGTTCTCATTTAGATTTGAGGTAAAGGGTTTTATTACAGACACTTATTAGAAAGTATTATGGATTAGTTTTTTTCGTCAATAGCCCTCTAAAATCCAAAACCAAAATGAAGCTGACTGGTGTCAAAGACTATATAACACTGGATTTGATTTGGTCATAACAAAAGTGAGAATCCTAAATTTTATTAACTTTCTAAAGCCAGACAGAATAATAATCTAACCAAGATGAAAGTTACTGCAGCTCAGGTCTTTAAGATGAGACGCAACAGTAAAAAGATTGTAGATTTTGAGATCACAGACCATATTAGAATCTCAGTTTTGCCACTTACTAGGACTCAGCCAAGTTACTCAGCCTCTATGAGTTTTAGTTTTCTCATCCATAAAATCTTAACAATAACACCTCTGCAGAGCTGTGGTGAGAATTAAGTGCAAGGATGAGGTTTCCAGCACAGTGGTAGGGATATACAATAGACGCCCCTATATGCTAGTCTCCTAACTTAACAGGGCATTCTGTTTAGAGAACCAACTTCAAATTCAAATTCAAATTCACTGTGTGGCTCAGTGTGTGTCATACCATTTCCCATTTACTACCTGTTCCAATCCTTAACAACCCTGTGAAGTGGCCACTGTATGTCCATCTTACATGAGAAACAAAGATCACAGAGGGAAGGGACCTGCTCAAGGTCACATGGCTTGGTGATAGCAGAGGGCGGATGCAAACACAGGTCCTCTAAGCCCAAGATTAGAACTCTGCTCATTTTGATTCTGGGCACAGTACACTGCTTAAGGTTTTATCCAAACTACTAATCAAGCTCAACACTATTCCCTGTTTGCCCCCAATAAAACCCAAATCTTAATTCATATTATCCACATATGCTATTTCTATGAATTCTAGTTTACATATTTCATCCATTTATAAAAATTCTCAGTTTACTCATATATATATATATATATATATATATACACTCATCTATATATATATTAAACCACAAGTGTAACAGACATTGTCATTATGCTACATTTGCAAGCCACAGTCACTGTACAATCACTGAGAATCCACACGTACACATTAAGACTTACAGCAAATGCCAAATTTAATTCTTACCTTAGTAAGATCCATTCCAAGCCTAACCTGTGACAAGAGATGCATGATCACGCTTTTGTGCTCTTCCACCGACCCTGCCTCCCCTTCATCATCTCTATCATCATGTGAGTCGAAAAGGTCTAAAATAAAACAGATCTGCTTAGACTGGTATTAAATTGGGCCAATCTGTGGATGCTACCAGTGTTATAAATCTTTTTTTCAAACCAATATTTTTAAGAAAAAGAGTTAAATTCGGGATGCCCGGGTGGCTCGGTCAGTTAAGCATCTGCCTTCAGCTCCAGTTGTCCTGGGATCGAGCCCCGCATCCGGGCTCCCTGCTCAGCAGGAAGCCTGCTTCTTCCTCTCCCACACCCCCTGCTCGCGTTCCCTCTCTCACTGTGTTTCTATCAAATAAATAAAATCTTAAAAAAAAAAAAGAGTTAAATTCTCCAGATCACTTACCAGCATCACTTGTTCCATTGGACATGGAAGAATTAAGTGACTCTGTGGTATCTGGGCGCTTTAGACTATTTCCTGAGCTGCTGTGTGTCAAGACTGAGGCAGATCCAGAGGAACTAAAAAACAAAAACAGTAATTACCTTCTTAAGCCTTTTAAGAAAGCAATTCAGTCATAGTAAGACATTAACCTATAAAGCTACCTGAAACCAATATAGGCAGATAGATGACAGAAACAAGCTAGACTTACAGTGAGCTGGTCTCTCTCTCTCTCTCTCTCTCTCTCTCTCTCTCTCACACACACACACACACACACACACACACACACTTTCCAACACCCTGTCACCCTCATTCTGAGACTGTAAACTGTAAAGTGTGATGACTGTTTCTTGTCTTGTGCTTTTTGTATAGTGTGTGCTCAACCAAGCCATGCTGAAAGGTCATCAAAAATTAGTAAGAGTTTTGCCTCTGCATCTAAGTTTAAAACTACAGTTCATTTTCTTGTCATGTTACTTTTCATAAAATTACATATACTTCTCTGAAACAATTTCTAGAACCTTAAAAATTGCCAAGTCTATTACTTAAGTCTCAAAAGACGTTGTGTCTATATTTTTGAGATCCTTTGATAAAAGCCCACACTGGTATTTAACATTCTTCCTAGTCATTTAAAAACTGTATTTGAAATTACAAAATAAAAAAGCATGGTATTTTTTACAAGTAAACTTATGATAACTGAAATCATGAGCTAATTAATAGACTTAGACAAAGCTTCCACTCTTATTGTACCTGTAATTGTAACTCATCCAGGATTACTTGATATTAATAAAATAGTCAAAGGCATACAGTTTACTTAAGTGTAAAAGAAAACAAAATTTTTCACACTATAGATATTATTTATAAAATAGTACACATATAACCAGTTTTTGTGACAAATTTATGGATATAAAGCATATTATATATTCTAATTTAAACATAGTTTGCCCTAATTACTTCTCTTGATTTTTTTATTTAATAAACTTTCTTTAGAGTTTTTCACAGCAAAACTGAGTAGAAAGTACAGAATTCCCATGTACCCCTTTCCCCATACATGTACATCTTTCCCATATCATCACCATTCTACACCAGAGTGGTACACTAGTAACAACTCATGAACCTACACTGGCACATCATTCTCTGACTCAAAGTCCACAGTTACATTAGGGTTCACTCTCAGTGGTGGACATTCTATGAACTTTGCCCAAACCACCACTGTGGTATTGTAGAGAATAGTTTCACTACCTAAAAAATCTGTGCTCTACCTGTATTAGAACATTAGAATACTAGAACATTCTAATATTAAAATATTAGATCAATATGTATCCTAATTTGAACATAGTTTGTCCTGGTTACTCACCTTCTTTTACCTATTTTTCAAAAATCCTTAGGTAACTAAGTATTACTTCCTTGATAATTTAGTAGTATTTATCACAAGGTACTGTAACTAATGTCTACCTCACCAGTTTTGAAAGTCAATGGTAAGAGAAATCAAATTATCATTAAATAAAAGAGCTTCATAAAAGTTATTTTCAAAATGTCTTTGATATATCATCAAAATAGAGTCAATCTTTTAAATCCATTGATCAAAATCCAATTCTTTAAAACATGTGTCTTATTTTGGATACAATTCCAAAGGTCAGATCCATGCTGTGCTTTTCTTTTTTACTCAGGTTAGAAACCACGTCTGGGCCAAATGAAATGCTCAATAAAGTTCAAAATGAAAATGGTGATAAATTTTCATTTATCCATTTCATAATTTACCTCAATCAGGACAAAGAATTTAAAGAATGTAGGTAAAAAATAATAGCAACATTGACAAAAATGATATGCATACAGGAAAGGTTTATCTGCAATGGACTAACTTGTATAATATGTAATCATAACATCATAAACTAAACCAAAAAATGTGAGGGCTGAACTGAATTATAATAATAGAATCCAAAGTCTTACTGAGTACTTAGGTACATGCCAAACACTGAGTCTTTATCTCCGTAACAATTTAACCTCCATAACAACCCTATAAGGTAGATATGATTATTCTCCTCATACATGGATGCTCAGCTCAGAGGTTCAGTGACCAGCCTGAGGTCACACAGCTGGTAAGTAGTGGAGCCATTTCAAATGCACATCTGGCTCCGAAGCACAAGTCCAATGTGGACTTCCATCTAGTTTATAATTGTGTACAACCATACTGTTCAGTAACATAGTTCACATAGAAGCTATCAGTACTGGAGGTCTTCAGAAAGTGAGCAATGAGGTCTGCAGGTCTCTCTTCCTTCAGAGACCGAAACAGTAGATAGAAACTTGACTGGAGAGTTAGAAAACAAGTAGTAGCAGCTGATAACCAGCAGGTGTCACAGGCTCAATGCCTATCAAGATCAAGCAGAGACCATAATTATGTGAACTGGGCTAGATTATAAGGAATACAGACTTGGGGCCAACATACTCAATTTGAAGGGATTTAAAGCTCTGTAGCTCACTCAGTTGAGTGTCTGTCTTCGGCTCAGGTCATGATCCTAGGGTCCTGGGATCAAGTCCTACATCAGGCTCCTTGCTCAGCGGGGAGCCTGCTTTTCCCTCTGCCTGCCACTCCCCCTGCTTGTGCTCTCTCTCCCTCTGACAAATGAATAAATAAAATCTTAAAAAAACAAAACAAAACAAAACACCCCCCCCATAAAAGTCAACAAACACTCTGCGGTCAAATAAAACATCTGCAGTCCCTACCAGTTTGGGAATCCAGACTGGGGCATAAAAGGGGAGCATAAAATTGAAGGAGAAAAGGAATACAGTGGATAGCTGGACACAGAATTTAACTCTGGACCCCTTCAAATGGGAGGTTCATCAATTGTGTATTTGTCATGGGATGGGTACCAGGAGAGAACAGAGAAGGAAGCTTACAAGAAGGAGAAAAGAGAAAAGCCCAGGAGCCTACCAGTGACTTTGCAGACACGCCCATTACATGCACAACTAAGTATTTTTAAATTTTCTATTTCATAAAAATTTCAGGAGAACCCCTTGAAACTGGGGCCAGACTCAGATGACTACAAGCTTTCCTGAATATGGTTTTATGCTTCTGGAGGATAGATGAATCCGTTTTGATATTCAATTGTACTTTGTTTAGCATAACACCTAATGTTCGATATAAGATATAATTCTTAATTCTGTTTAAAGAAAACTTGCTTGGAAACATCAAAAATCAATAATAAGCTTTACTGGAATTTTCTTGCAAATGCTTATTTCCTTTTAAAACCCTACTATCATAAAAAAAACGATTTTCAAAATTAAAGCTAATTCCTATTAGCAAATTGCTAATAATGGTTTCTCAATAGTTTATTTCCCCCCCCATATACCATTAAGAAACCAAGATGCTAGGGGCGCCTGGGTGGCTCAGTGGGTTAAGCCTCTGCCTTCGGCTCAGGTCATGATCTCAGGGTCCTGGGATCGAGCCCCGCATCGGGCTCTCTGCTCAGCAGGGAGCCTGCTTCCCCCTCTCTCTCTGCCTACTTGTGATCTCTCTCTGTCAAATAAATAAATAAAATCTTTAAAAAAAAAAAAAAAAAAAGAAACCAAGATGCTAACCAAGCCTTTCTGCTAAACTGGTCTTGAGTTGTGGGCTCAAACCTCTCTTCCTTTAGTCTCATGGCTTAACAGTCACTGTTATCACACCTATATCACAGATAGTTCACTTTTTCCCACATTCAAAAACTGAATTTGATCCGCTAAGACACAAAACTTCCTGAACCAGTCCATTATTTTCCTTACAAATTTTGAGATTTTAAACGGTTATGATCCAATTATATAGGAATACTGTATTTCTCAGTTCATGTGTACACTTAAGAAAACTAGAGTCCTACAAAGTATTTCTCATTAAAAGAAACCAAGATATGAGGCCTAAGGACTGGGTGGGTGGCTGATGTACTGGGCTTACAAATTCACATGTAATCATTTCCAAATTTGCACCGTCCTACAAAGCAACCCCAAGTTGAAACAATAGTACCAACCCCTGAGAAAGTAGCAGAGTTGGAAAAAATGCCCAACAAAAATTAAGCCAACTATATCTATAACAAACACAAGTAACATTAAAGCAAATAAATATTAATTTGCTTTCTATATATTTGAGTGCTTATTACATGCCAGATACTTTATTAAGCACTTGACTGACATTATTCTCATTTAAATATACACAATGACCCCTTGAAGTTTAAACTATTATTTATCCTCATTTTACAAATGAGGAAACTGAGGATTACATAGGTTAAATAACTTTACCAAGATCACACACCTTTGTTGTTTTGTTTTTAAAGATTTTATTTATTTATTTGAGAGTGAGCGAGCCCACACAAGCAGGAAGAGTAACAGAGGGAGAGGGAGAAGCAGGCTCTCCACTGAGCAGGGGAGCCCGACATGGGGCTCGATCCAAGGACCCCAGGATCATAACCTGAGCCAAAGGCAGCTGCTTAACTGACTGAGCCACCCAGGCACCCCTGTTGTTGTTTTTTTTTTAATTAATTTTTTTTAAGTAATCTCTACATCCAACGTGGGGCTGGAATTTAGAGCCCCGAGGATCAAGAGTTGCATGCTCTGCCAATTGAGCCAGCCAGGCGGCCCAAGATCACAGACCTCTGAAGCAAACCAGATTTAGAACCTATTCTTTCTGAGATTCTAAAATCCAGTCTTAACCATAGCAACTATAGCAGGGCATGTTTTGCTTATCAGCTACCAGGTAAATGACTTTATACATATAAAGCCTTGTCTGTGCAATGGAACATACCTAGCTTTTTCAATGGTATGAAACCAGTCAAATATTTTCTAATGAGGGAAAATCTATCATCAATATCTATCAAAATCTGCCTACTTAATATCTCTGGAATCCACATGCTTCCCTCATTCCCGTACTATTACTTTACCTAAGGCTATGACATTTCTTAATTTACTACCCTGTTTAGGCTGATCTCCCTACCTATAATGCAGCCCCACTTCATTCAATTCTAAACACAATCTAGGCAAGTCTATTTTTCTAAAATGCAGACCTGACCAGCAACTACTATTTTTTGTGAGAAAATGTCCAAAATTCGTAAAAGGCTAAAGGAGTCTTAGATGACCTGGCCTTGTCAACAACCCCTTCTGTATCTTTTTTTTTTTTTTTAAACAACTTATGCTACAGCCAAACTCAACAAGTTACAGCTCCCCCAAAGTAGCCCAACTCCCCTCTCTTTGTCTCTACGGGCCTGCCTTAATAGGGTTCTATCTCCAAGAAAACATTTCCATTTTCCTCTCCTTACTGCCATGTCCCTTCTCCCTGCTCACTCACATTCTTACCTTAGGATCACACCTTCTCCCTCTCTGTGAATCCTTCCCTCACTTCTAAGGACTTCAAAATGCTCAAAAAAATAAAAACAAAACAAAATGCTCCCCGGCTTTCTGTGCTTCGCATAGATCCCATTGGATTATGTCTGCAGCAAGTTCCCTGAAGGGCGGAACTGGGGCTTTTTTCAGCTCTGGATCATTCCTCCACTAGTATAGTGCCTGGCTTATAGGTGTTGAGTATCTCCACTCGAATATAAAACAAGTAATGGCTTTCTCATTCTCATCTTACCCTCTCCTAATGTTGGCGCTATGGAAATAATGTCAGGAGTTCAATTAACAATAATGGCATATTACTTTAGCTGATGCTAATTTATTCCACTTGAATTAAGTCAAAAGTAAAATCAACATTCTCACAGAACTGGCTTTGCTCAATAAGCCAATCAAAAAAGCAGCTTTATTGTAAGGGAGTCCATCAATCGCACCAGTCTCAAAATAAAATTAATTTTTAAAATCAAGAGTCATTTAAATACATAGCTCATTTACTTACTCTATTAAGCGCTTTGGGGATGAGCCACTTTGATGGAATTCATCAGCATCATAGAATTCATCTTCGCTGCTAGAGTAAGAGAACTCGGGGACAGTATTTGGAGACAAGTTGACATGGCTTGGAGAAGTCAAACTGCTACTAGGTGGTGAGTGCCCACTGCCTAGGAAGTAAAAACATTTTAGGAGACAATGTTGGTAATAGAGGGAAAAAAATTAGGGAGATGGAGTCAAACAGACTTTTCTAAAATAAAGAAAAGTTAAGTTGGTAGAAGTCCTTACAGTCTCTGTAAGGAAAATCAACACTTAAACTAGACAAAGAAAAAAAGGCAAGTCACGTTACAGAATGGGACATAGACTTTTAAATGAAAAACTGCTATGTTCCCATTTATACATTTCTATAATTAGAAAGGGAGCTCTTTCAATTGTAATCACAGTGTGTGAGTTCTGGGGTCAGAAATCCCACAACAGATACAATACCAATGGAAAGCCAGGGCTCCTATTTTATACTGTAGATCCAGATATTTAAAAAATGCAGCAGTGACACAATGAGAATACCAAAGACCACATGAAAGTTAAAATACTGGCTAGGATATCACATTCACATTAGTCATTATGTTTTGGCAGTCACATGAAAACACAAAAGCATCACACAAAGCCCTAGCACTCGCCATCCAAACTCCTTACTTCTTTTCTACCTAAGTCAAAGTCAGGTGCCTGGGGCTCAGGGGCAGAGAAAAACGGAGGTCTACTATGGGAAGAATGTGGAAAAGGAAAGGACTAGGAAGAACATCTTTGTATACCTAAGCAGTCTAAGGAAATGGAAATTAACAGAGATCCACAGCAAGACTACTATCTCATCTCTGTGATAATGATTCACTGTCTAGTAACAAAACAATATATCAAACCATGGAGGACTACTGAAGTTAATTCAACAAGTTTTTACAGAGCATCTACAGACTCTCAGGCAACTTATACCAATCTGCTACAGATGCTTGACAGAGATTAAATTTAATTAAGTCAATGCCAGTAATCTAAAAGCCAAGGCCACAGTTCTAGAAGTTGAGAAACAGCAGCAACAGAAATGAATCCAGAGTCACCCATGGATCTTTAGCCCATTCTTGTGTCTATGGTTCAAAAGTTAGAGAAAAAGCACATCCACCTGCCACATTTAGTTGCCACATTCATGAAGATATTTTAAAAACATAACAGAAAAAATTTGCCACCAAAAAAGGTAATCTTACTGTGGAAATTCCAAAAATAGTTCATCTTAGCAAAGAACTTTAAATTCCCTGCCCCCTTGCAATAGTGGCAGTAAAATTGGAAAGAGACTTTCTCTTATTGAAATAGGTAATAATAATAATAAAAAAAAAGCTCCCAAACCACCCAGGAATTAAAAATGATTAAGTAACATGCAAACACTCCAGGTGACCACACAATTAAAAATGTGTCCAAGAAGAAAATGAGTTTGGGAATTGCAAACAAAAGACTCGAGTTTTCCTTGTAAGAACAAACAATACTATTTTTTTTCTCAGTTGTTACCTTATTTCTTTTTTGTATCAGGGAGAGAGTTAAAGAAAGGTGAAGAAGAAATTAGGTTGAAAAAAAGCAAGACATAAATCATATGTTAATTTCATTTCTAAAACTTCTTTAAATCTACCCACTCTAAAATGCTATATTTTAAAAGTATCTTCTGAAATAATTTATATCCTAAATTATTTATTATAATTATCTGAAATGTACACAGGAAGAGTACTCACTTTTTCAAAGTTTGTACCTGATTTTATTTATCTCTAAATAGACAATTTTGGCTGTTTCCAAACTGATATAATCCTTTCTTTAGTAAAAGGTGAAAGATTTATATAATCTGAAGAGAAACCAGAGTATCCTTTTTTTTTTTTTTTTTTTTGAAAGAGAAAGAGGGAGAGATAGGGAGAGCAAGAATCTTTTTTTTTTTTTTTAAAGACTTTATTTATTTGACAGAGAGAGAGCACAAGTAAGCAGAGCCGCAGGCAGAGGGAGAAAGACAAGCAGGCTCTCCGCCCAGCAGGGAGCCCAACGCAGGGCTCAATCCCAGACTGAGCCACCCAGGAGCCCCAGGGAGAGTGAGAATCTTAAGTAGGCCCCACACCAACCAAATAAGCCCGATGCAGGGCTCTGTCTCAGGACCCTGAGATCAGGACCTGAGCCGAAATCAAGAGTCGGATGCTTAACTGACTGAGTCACCCAGGTGTCCTGGAGTATCCTTTTGTATTAAAACAAAACAAAACAAACACAGGTACTACTTTTAAAATGAACAAAAGGTGATACAAGTAATGAAATACAGAAAAAAGTCAGCCAAACATTTCAACCTTATTATTATTGTATTTTTTAAGATTTTATTTCTTTATTTTGACAGAGAGAGAGATCACAAGTAGGCAGGGAGGCAGGCAGAGAGAGAGGGGGAAGCAGGCTCCCTGCCAAGCAGAGAGCCCAATGCGGGGCTCGATCCCAGGACCCTGAGATCATGACCTGAGCCGAAGGCAGAGGCCCTAACCCACCGAGCCACCCAGGTGCCCCACATTTCAACCTTATTATTCAAATTACTTATCAGTATTTTCCCAAGAGCTTCAAATAAGAGCTATTTTTGCTTTCTTTCTTTCAAAATTCAGAAGACAGCTGCCCAAGCTGTTAAATATTAAAGAACAAAGTAACAGTAGCAGCATCTTTACTAATTCAAATTTCAAAATGGGCTAAAGTCACAAGGTAATTTTCATTATTACAGGACAGGAGGAAAAGTCCTGTCTAGGAAAGAAATCTGTGGAGCAACAAGCAGGGGCTCACCTCCTACTTCCTCGAGGTATAACAGGGACAAAGGCACTAAGTTTTCCTTTGAGTTTGGTTCAACAGGTATCGCAACATAAAACTAATCAGTTTTCAAACAAGAAATAAATCTAATACTAACACTGATAGTATGTCTATAAATTACAGAAAAAATAAAGGCCATAGCCTAAATAAAGAGAATACATATTAAGATGAAGGATCTTTTTTTGCTTATAAAATGACAAAAATGTGAAAGAATGATAAATTTAACCTTAAAAAAATATATGTGCCAAAAGTGTCTGTACAAAGATATTCACTAAATACTGCTTATAGTAGGAAAATCCTGGAAACAACCTAAATGTCCATCAGCAGAACAGGTAATATGTGCTGAGGCAGCCATAAAAAGAACACTGTAGACCTATCGGTATAAATACAGAAAGCTCTCTAAACGTTCTCTGTTTAATGAAAAGAGTAAGTCACAGAAACACATGATGTCATTCAGGTTAAAACAACAATAAGAATACGTAATATATTTTCACAAAACTGGAACAGATAATACTAAAATTTGTACAGAACCACAGAAAACCCCCAATACCCAAAGCAGTCCTGAGAATAAAGTGGAGGTATTACAATAGCGGATTTCAAAATACACTACAAAGCTGTGGTGATCAAAACAGTATGGTACTGCCATAAAAAAAGACACAGATCCGTGGAACAGAACAGGTACCCCCAAAATAAATCCGTGATTATACAGCCAATCCATGACAAAGGAGGCAAGAATACTTAATCTGTGACAAAGGAAGCAAGATTATACAATGGGGAAAAGACAGTCTCTCCAATAAATGGTGCTGGAAAAACTGGACAGCTGCATGTAAAAGAATGAAACTGGACCACTTTCTACCACTATACACAAAAATACACTCAAAAATGGATTGAAGATGATCTAAATGTGATACTTGAAACCATAAAAATCCTAGAAAAGAGCACAGGCAGGAATTTCTCTGACATCGGCTGTAGCACGTTTTTCTAGATATGTCTCCTGAGGCAAGGCAAACGAAAGCAAAAATAAATGACTGGGATTATATCAAAATAAAAAGCTTTTGCACAGTGAAGGAAGCTATTGACAAAACAAAAAGACACCCTAGTGAATGGGAGAAGACATCTGCAAATGATATGTCCAATGTATATACATGTATGTGCACACACATGTGCATCCATGTCCATATGTATTTGTTTACTTATATATTGAAAACTATGGGTTAATATCAATACCTTATCCCCAGAAATCATTCTGGTTTTCTCACTTACCATATTCGTAGCACTATTTTCCAGCCCCTTAAAGTGAGAAACCTTTTGGGGTGCCTGGGTGGCTCAGTCATTCAGCATCTGCCTTCGGCTCAGGTCATGATCCCAGGGTCCTGGGATTAGCCCCACATCAGGCTCCTTGCTCTCAGCAGGGAGCCTGCTTCTCCCTCTGCCTGCTGCTCCCCTTGCTTGTGTTTGCTCTCCCCCCCACCCCATGTCAAAATAAATTAATAAAATCTTCAGAAAAAAAAAGTAATTATTACTAAAGCTTCTGGTTCTATCACAAAGTTAGCCATTTCATATATAGAATGATGGTAAAATTATGATATCTCCAACACAAATATATAACACATTTCACCCTTTTTCCCATTAGCAATCAAACATAAATCTTAAATATTAATGGGGAGTTATGAGAGTTAAAGAAATTACATAAATCTGTACCTGTACTATTTGGTGTTGGAGTCTGATGATGTCCCAAGGTAGCTAATACAGGTCCAACTGGTAGAGAAGATGGACGCTGTTCTGACTTACACAACTGAGAAGGTTCTAGAAGATTTGAACATATGAACTAAGTTAGAAAAAAAGCCGAATACAACTGTGTTAACCGCAATTGTGTGGAATTCAAAATCCTAAAGATCAGTAATTTTTGAAACTTTTCCATTAAGTCAAGTTCCATGCTGCTCCTTCTTCTGGATCTTCTCTCCCCTTTAAACTCAATGGTGATATGCTACCAAGTACTAAAACATTAGGCAGGATATCAAGAGACTAGTCAAGGTAGGCCAAAACCTCAGTAAAAATGCTCTATAAAACTAGCAAACACTTCTGATGATAAAGTCTTTCTAAGCATCAAACCACATAAAATCATTTTAAAATGAGGCACAAGGAACACCTGGGTGGCTCAGTTGGTTGAGTGTCCCACTTTTTTTTTTTTTTTAAAGATTTTATTTATTTATTTGACAGATAGAGAGATCACAAGTAGGCAGAGAGGCAGGCAGAGAGAGAGGGAGAAGCAGGCTCCCCGCTGAGCAGAGAACCCGACACGGGGCTCGATCCCAGGACCCTGAGATCATGACCTGAGCCGAAGGCAGAGCCTTTAACCCACTGAGCCACCCAGGCGCCCCGAGTGTCCCACTCTTGATTTCGGCTCAGGTCTAGTCTCAGGGTCATGGAATCAAGCCCTCCATTGGGGCTCTGCGCACAGTGGGGAGCCTGCTTGAGATTTTTTCCCTCTCCCTCTTGCACACACACGCATTCTCTCTCTTTCTCGCTCTCTCTAAAATAAATAAATCCTTAGGGATGCCTGGGTGGCTCAGCCAGTTATGCGTCTGCCTTTGGCTCAGGTCATGATCCCAGAGTCCTGGCATCAATTCCCGTATCAACCTCCTTGCTCAGCAGGGAGCCTACTTCTTCTGCCTGCGGTTCCCCCTGCTTGTGCGCTCGCCCTCTCTGACTGACAAACAAATAAATCTTAAAAATAAATAAATCTTTAAAGAAATAAAACAAAATGGGGCACAGTAGTACTTCCTCTTTAGCCCCACAAGATATTAAGCTCATTCTCTTAAAGAATCAAAATTCACAAAAGCATTTCACATGCTTTTAAGTATTTTTTTTTAAAGATTTTATTTATTTGACAGAGAGAGACACAGTGAGAGAGGGAACACAAGCAGGGGGAGTGGGAGAGGGAGAAGCAGGCTTCCTGCCGAGCAGGGAGCCTGCTGTGGGGTTCAATTCCAGGACCCTGGGATCATGACCTGCTGAAGGCAGATGCTTAACGACTGAGCCACCCAAGCACCCCTACTTTTAAGTATTTTTAAAGGGATTTTTTTGGTTATAATTTCTGACTTAAAAATCTTGAGAAAACAGAAATGTTGGATGCAACAAAAGGTAAAAAGAATTCATATACATGGCTGTTGTCCCTAAGCCTTCCTTTGTTAGTTAAAAAAAAAATACTATTGATTACTCTATCCTTAAAAATACAGGTCTAATTGATAGGCATAACAAATTTCACCTTTCCCTTCCATTACCTTAGAGTCCACCATGAAAAAGAAACCATTTGTATTCTTCATAGCTATAAAAAGTATCCCAAAATAGAAAGTTTCTGGATTACCTTCAAGTAGGTCAATGTATATTAAGATTTCTTTGGTAGCATGAATCCTGGGTCATAGGATTCTGTCCCATCAGCTAATCTAAGTCTTAGTAACCATGTTTTCCTTCCATATCACTTTGAAAACCAAAAGGTCTTTCACTGTATTAAAAAATCCCCCAAACCAAAAATATTATCATCTTTTTCCAGTTCATTTTCTGCTGTGATTCCTTTTGTTTATTAAAAAAACAAAACCAGGGGTGCCTGGGTGCCTCAGTCAGTTAAGCGTCTGCTTTCGGCTCAGGTCATGATCCCAAGGTCTTGGGATCGAGCCCCACATTGGACTACCTGCTTAGTAGGGAGCCTGCTTCTCCCCCTCCGTCTGCCGCTGCCTCTGCTTGTGCTCTCTCATTCTGTCAAATAAATAAAATCTTCAAAAAAAAAAAAAGACAAACAAAACAACAAAAAAACAAAACCAAAAACAAACCCTTCAAGATTACTATGATAGCTATACAAATTAAGTTTTTTCTCATCAATGAAACTGAAATATTTTTGCAAATACCATACCTGGAGGTAAGACAGTCTGGGTAGGCATTGTGCTGATCACAGGTTCCAAGGGACTAGGTTGATATATTGCATCTACAGGATTAATTGTACTCTGAGATAAAGAAACACAGTATAGTTATTTTTAATTAAATGCCCTTCCAGTGCTGACCCTCCCAAATGTACGAAATGCCCACATTTCTGACAGCAAAGTCCTGAGGGTAGCTATATAGATATGCTGATTAAAATGCAAAGAAGAAATGAAACGCATTTATGATATAGAAGCCTAAGAGTTTCTTAAAAAACAAAACAACATAGTAAGAAGGGAAAATAAGAGAATTTCTGTCCTATAGAAAGATAAAGCTCAATGAAAAAACCTGCAGAGTTGTAAAATGGTGTGGGAAAATTTCAGGAAGTAAAAATAGTAACTTCCCAATTCAGTTCAGTACTTCTCACTTAATTCTCAATTCACCACAAATAATGTTTCTCTATCGAAGATAGAAATGCTCTTACTTTGATGTTATTAAACATTACAACTGTAACTGGTAAATATACCTGCACCACTAGGATTTTATCTTTCCATCTCATACTATTGCCACCTTCTATCACTGTGTACACAATGTACAGGTACCTACTTTTCCAGTCACTAAATGCAAAGAGATGTATCTTCTAATTGTGGGATGCAGGGAAGAAGGCTTTCTTTTTGAGAATTTAGAAGAAAAAAAAAAAAATATGTAGTTACAGTTTTAGAGGGAAAAAAAGTCTAGGTCTTTCTGATTTCAAGCCAAGAAATTATTCTGCCAGCATGAGGACATTTTAAAAAAAAGACTCCATAGTTTACTGATGCTTTTTTACTTGGAGGTGGGTAGGTTTAAACTAAGGTCTTTGCCAAAGTAAAATTTAGATCTATCATTTAGAAGACTATATCAGATAAAACCCAAGAAAGAAAATTTTAAGTTCTTTACTTTTCTGTGATCCAGAAAACTAAACCTCAAATATATATTAGGGAAGGCTTATAACAGAAAATACTGAAACAGATTTAGAAGAGAAATACTTTACTGATGAATGAGCCCCAAAAGTATTCATAAAAATTTAGAAGCCCTTAGCAATGGAAACTGAGTTCAGGGGAAAGTTTTTACAGCATTCTCATTTAAAGCCTAAGTTCAATTATTTTTCTTAAACCTCCTCTCTGCATAAATATTAAAAATCACTAAATCAGATTTCTTAAATCAATTGATTTGAGCACAAGAATTCTGATGCTTGTCACAACAACAGTCTACTGACTAAATATTTAACAGGAAAATAAAGGACACTTAGAGAAGAGACCCCAAAAACAATCGCTAATAATAAAAACCCTAACAAAATTAAGTAGGGAAGATTTTGAAGTACTGGGAAGAGCACAGATAAAACAGACTAGGAATTTTAATTCCTTAGAGTCCTTATTCTACCAAGGATTTGGCAAGTCTTTTACCTACTGTGGTCCTCACATTCCCATTCTGTCACATGAAGAAATGTCTGGATTATATGTTCTACAGAGTCTTTCTGGTTATTACTTTATGATTCTATCTTCAGATACTGGACCAGCACATAATAACTAAACAAATGTCTCAACAAGTCCTGCAGCTGTTCTTAGTATAAATTCCTTGTTTTTACCTAATGGTTTTCTCCAAAGAACTCCAAGTGCTTTACAAAGGCAAAATCCCACCATTAATACTGATTCACGGGAAGGAGAGTATGTCACCTCCTTATCCTCACCTTTTATATAAGAAAAATTACTGAAGAGACTAAGAAATAACTTTGGAAAAAGGGACCAGCAGAATTCTATCTTTTGAATGTAATCTTTTGTTTTCCAGATGAAATGTTCTAAATCTAAAGATTTAAAGATTAAGCTTGTCTACTCTTTTAAATTTTTGCATGTATATTAAAAGTACCAAGTATCTTTTGTTGCTTGTTGTTAATAGAAAACATAACTACTCCATACTTATTTACAGTCCTTGATCAATCAATTTCAGGCTAAAATATGTCAAATTACATTCTACACCTTGTTTTGAAAATGAATGTGCAGAGCTTTAGAAGCACAAATAATCCTCAGCTCTAGCCAGCTGTAACAATAACATTCATGCAAAATATAAATTACATATACATGTATTTATGTATAGCTAGCATTTATTGATTCTGTGCTCATCCTGTACCTTATAACAATGTTCTGAGGTAGAGCCACCGCTCTTTAAAGATGAGGAAACTAGGGCTCAAAGGTCAAGTAACCTGCCTAAGATCACAGCTAGTGAGTAGCAGGGCCAGGTTCTAGCTGTGTGGGTCTAAGATTTGAACCATGAACGCTTCCTTTCTTTTTTAAAAATAAAAACTCTTAAAGAAAAATGTTACAGTTTTTGATCAAATGATTCAAGTATGGTTGTTTTCTATAAGTTTAGATTTTCTGTAAGTATAAACTTTCCAGATGCTTTTAATTGCAAATGACCAAACGTTTTTGGTATGCTTTATAAAACTGCCAATTTTTTGGGTGTCTGGGTAGCTCAGTCGGTTAAGTGGCTGCCTTGGGCTCAGGTCATGATCTCAGGGTCCTGGGATTGATGCCTGCATCCGGCGGGCTCCCTGCTCAGCAGAGAGCCTGTTTCTCCCTCTCCCTGCTGCTCTGCCTACTTGTGCTCTCTCTCTCTCCATCAAATAAATAAATAAAATCTTTTTTTTTTTATTGATTTCATTTATTTATTTGACAGAGAGAGACACAGTGAGAGAGGGAACACAAGCATGGGAAGTGAGAGAGGGAGAAGCAGGCTTCCTGCTGAGCAGGGAGCCCGATGCGGGGCTCAATCCCAGGACCCTGGGATCATGACCCAAGCTGAAGGCAGATGATTAACAACTGAGCCACCCAGGCGCCCCTAAATAAATAAAATCTTAAAAAACAAAACAAAACAAAAAAACCTGCCAATTTTTTTTAACATAATAAAAAGCAACTAATTTTGTTTTGAGGAAAGAGAGATAAAAATAACTGCCAACATGATTTTCCTTATGATCTTTGGGGACCATGACATGCTAGACAACATATATAGTCCTTTTCCATGAGGCTTACAATCTTAAGTGATAGCTCAGGAAGAGATACTACATTACATTACATTGTATTCAGATCACATAATTGTATTATATCACCATGGCTCAAACGCTGAACTCACACTGTGAAAAGAAAGATAAAAATTCCAATGTCTTTAATTCAAATTTTAAAAATGCTTCTCTTATCTCTGGCTTCTTAAGAAATATGCAAACAACATCGATATTTAACTTTTTTTCATTTTAAACCAAATATAAAGATAAGATGCTTATCCTTTCAAGTATAATTATGAGACGGTTTTGAAGATTTTGAAGAGTTTCCAGATCTCAGACAAGTTGGCATCTATAAAGTCCTGGGACAAAAAAGGGGCTGCCTCCTGCTTTAGAAATACGTCGAAACAGAAGTCACTCAGTTAACATAAAAATAGGGTCGCTCTAACTACAAATCTTCAAACTCTAACTTTTATTTCCAGATGGGAAATGCCAACAATAAAATTTTCTTTTCTTTTTTAAAGAAGTTGAATCTAAGGGAAAAGTAAAAAAAAGCTGAAGAGGAGGAAAGAATAAGAAAATGACTGTAAGTGAAAGAATTCATGTTGCAATTTGTTCTAATAAAAACGCAATGTATACCACATACAGCAATGACAGTTAACACACAAAATCTAAAAATAAAATAGAAACCGATAAACAGTATTAAATAGATTAAGATATGTTTCAATATTGAATCCCTCCCCTTCTTTCATCTGAGAAAAAAAGAAGTTTGACAAGAAATATAGCATTGTGAGTTATGCCTTAGTCATGAAAGCTTTATTTTCATACCATGATTAACCCTTCATGTTAACACATGCAAAGTGATTCAATCTGAACCAACACTTAGAAAAATTTTAACATTTCCCCTGCAAACGATTGCTGAAAGATGGCCAACTTTAGAAGCTTAAGAAAAACTGCAAGAATCAACAACAAAAAGCAGTGAGTAGGTGAAAAGAGGAATTTGTGTTGAAAAATGAGTAGTTCAGGCTTCTCCTGACATGACTGGTTATAATGCTCTGCAGAAGTAAAGGGAAACAAAAAGATTAGATTAAACTTACTATAATTCCATCTGCGTGCTTCTCCGCATTACACTGGTCCTTAAGGAAAAATGTTAAAAATATTAACTTCATTCTTTTACTTAGGTAAGTCCTTGTATACTTTCTTTCCTATTATGAAAGCTTATTTTACTAGTAAGTAACAATGTTAGAAAACTATTTTTGGGCTTCTACTGAAATGATAATTCCATCTGTACATTGCTAGCCAAACATAATTCTATCACTGGCTACACAACACCACCACCAACAGCAGGGCAATTGTTTTTCTATACAGGCACTAAATTAAATTCATTATTAATATCCTATGGAACTATGTAGTCATATCAGTATCAACTATTAACAGCAGATATACTAATTTAGGATTGAAGACCCTGTATGTTATGCCAAGTACCCGCAACCCAACTCTCACTGCATTTTAAAGGTATAAGAATCATATACCCTTAAAAACTTGGGATATAAGACACGATTTCCCATATTCTGGCTGCGGGCCCCAGAATTATACTTTTCTAAATAGATGGTTTGATTTTTCTTTTAGTAAATGTAATCACTGTATCCATGGAATGACATGGGAATTAACACTTACTGCCTGACAAATATTTGGCATTTATTATTCCACCAACAACTCTATAAGGTAGGTACTATTATTATTCCTATTGGACATATGAGAAAATTGAGACAGATAGAGGGTGGGGAGCCAGGATTCCAATAGTCTGGTTTCAGAACTCATGTTCTTAATATGCTATTTTGCCTTGCTTCTCTAA
Organism: Potos flavus; assembly: GCA_028534135.1. Taxonomy (NCBI): domain Eukaryota; kingdom Metazoa; phylum Chordata; class Mammalia; order Carnivora; family Procyonidae; genus Potos; species Potos flavus. Next base: position 130,113,641 of record CM052900.1, read on the forward strand.
GGATGTACTTCAGGAAGAAGGTGGTGGAAAGTTATCAACACATATTCATTTCTGTAATTATAATCCAATTATTTGTATTATGTAGACAGTATGTTTAATTTTAAATAAAACTGTTTCAAGTTCTAGCTCCATACTATCAGGAAATTTTAAAGTTTTAACAGAAACCAATATTTGGTCTTGGTTTTAAACATAATGGCCAACTTATATCTCATTTATATCTGTAACCTTTTCTTTAACTACTGAGTTTACTCAGAAATCTACACACTGAAGGGTCAACCAAGAGCCATTTGAAGATTTGGGAATATTTTTTAAGTGCAGGTACAGAAAAGCATTAACACAGCAGGCCTACCAGCCTGCAAAGTTGACCTTTGGCTAACGACTAGGAACTTTGATTTCGGAAGGGTCCCCACCACTTTATCTGATAAGAGTGGCTCACTGTGCCTAAACTGTTTAAGTAAACAATATGGTTTATGCTAACAACCACCTTTCCTTCTGGAAGTCTGGAATCTTGATAAGTGCTAGGTAGAGATGCTTACATGACAAGGCCCCAAGAAAAACAGTAGGTTTTGAGTCTTCAATGAGCTTCCCTGGTAGACAACATTTTATATGTGGTTTTTGTTTTTTTTTTTAAGATTTTCTTTATTTGAGACAGAAAGAAAGAGGGAGGAGAGAGTGAGAGAGCACAAGGCAGGAAGGGGCAGAGGGAAAAGGCTAAGCAGACTCCCTCTGAGCAGGGAGCCCATGTGGGACTCGATCCCAGGACCCTTAGATCATGACCTGAGCAGAAGGCAGAGACTTAACCAACTGAATCACACAGGCGCTCCAAAATTTCACATGTTGTTACAATTTGTTGCTGGAGGAAGTAAGCACATTCTATGTGAGTATACTGGGAGAAGATACTTGGAAGTTTGTACCTCGTTTCCTCAGGATTTTGCCCCATGTGCCTTTTCCCTTTGCTGATTTTGCTTTGGATCCTTTGCTCTAATAAAGTGTAGCTATGAATATGACCATACACTGGGTCCTGTGAGTCCTCCAAGCAAATCACCAAAATCATCAAACCTAAAGGTGGTCTTGGGAACTTCTGGCACAGTAGGTATCTTTTACATATCCTTGAGAATAACTGCATTTTAACTGTGTAATTCATGCTGGGGCTTCCCCCATTTGCAAAATTAACTATATATGTAGAATATCCAAAGTTTCAGTTAATTCTTAATAGAGACAGCTGAAAATAAATTGAGAATTATAGAGAAAGAGAAACTAAAGTTTCTTGCTCAGATGACACTTTTCTTGGAAAGAAATATTACATACTTGTGAGATTAAAATTTCCAGAAATGGCCCCAACAAGAGCTAGCGTTCATCCTTATCCTAGAACATAGGTGGGACTTTGTGACGTTCTCTACCAGTAAGTACAGCAGAAGTGCCTATATGTGATTTCTAAGACTAGGTCATGGAAATGTCACAAACTTTCACCTTGTTTTCTAGGGGCCCAACCACCATACTGTGAGAAAATCCACGCAGCTGTAAAGAGGACTATATGGAGAATAATCTAGGCCTCCAGTCCAACTTTCCAGGCATGTGAGTGAGCCACCTTGAAAGTAGATCCTCAAGCCCTGTATCAAGTCATTACAGGTGACATTTCATGAAACAGAAACAAGTCATGAGGTCTACCCAAACTGCATATTTGTGAGCAAAATTTAAATGACTTTGCTATTTTAAGACACTCAGTTTAGACTGGTTTATTATGCAGTGATTGATTACCACATTATACATATATATATTATCTAAGAAAGCAACCACTTTTAATTCTGGTATAATTAAAATAAATTTCAGTATCTGACAAACTTTTTCCCCAAAATGTTCTCAACTAATAATATATGCTACCTACAGAGTATTTTAAAGGGGGTTCATTATTTTTTTTTACTTTTGTGGTCTTTTAAGGCAGAGTCGAATCACAGATTTTGTTCTACTACCTAAAAAGGCTACATTCATCCCTTCCCTGCTCCCACTTCCATCTTTCTTTTTAAAAATTGTTTTCTTTTTTGTTTTGTAAGTATAACACCAGTGGCCTTTAATCAGGGTCAGTTAAAGCTAAATCTCAAGTATTACTGAACTAGAGGTCTGACTGAATTCAATATGAATTATGTTAATGAAACAGAAAAGAATGCTATTTCCCACTTAAATTATACTGTATGTTTATACATTATATAACTTTATATAACTATATATAACTTTATATAATGTATATAACTATACAGTATATAACTTTATAACAGTTATAACTCCCTCATTCCTTAATACAAAGGCTGTTCTCTTCACAGAACATACCAGCATGACTGAGATCTGGAAATATGATAATGAACAAAAACAGCACAACATAATTTGGGAAGACTTCTGACCAGAAGACTCCAGTATTTTTAAAACCATGCCTACCAACAAAATACATAAAATATACCCTCATCTCTCTAATAAGGCAATGCAATCTAGTAAAAGCTCCCTTAATTATGGACCAATACACTTACTAATTATATGCAAGAAAAAATAAACACACTAATTCAAGTTTGATGAAATTCAACAAAGGAAGCTGTGACGACTGGAAATCTACATGTAGAAAAATAAATTTAGACCCTACCTCACACCACAAAGATGAACTCAAAGTGGATCACACAAAAATATGAGCTAAAATGTTAAAACTCTTAGAAGAAAACACAGGAACAAATCTTTGTGATCTAGGATTAGGCAATGACTTCTCAGATAAGCCACCAAAGGTACAAGCAACAGAAAATTGATAAACCAGACTTCATCAAAAATAAAAATATGCGTGTTTCTCAGGATGCTATCAAGAAAGTAAAAAAGACAACCCTCAAACTTGAAGAAAAACATGCAAATCATATGTCTGGTAAGGCTCTGTATTTATAAGTTTTAAAATCACTCCTACAACTCAATGAGATTACAAAGAACCCAACTAAAAAATGGGCAAAGAATTTGAATAGACATTTCTCCAAAGATATATGAATGGCTAATAAGCACAAGAAAAGATATTCAACATCACTATTCCTTAGGTAAATGGAAATGAAAACCACAAGATACCACTAGAACGGCTACAACCAAAAAGATAATCACAGGAGTGATTTCATATTCACAAGTTCTGTGGATCCATTATTTATTTATTTTTTATTTATTTAATTAATTGAAGTATAGTTGACAATGTTTCAGGTGTACAACACAGTGATTTGACAAGTCTATATATTATGCTATGCTTACCACAAGTGCAATTACCATCTGTCACCATACTATTACAATATCATTGAGTATATTCCCTGTACTGTACCTTTCATCCCCATGACTTCCATAACTGAAAGCCTATACCTCCCACTCCCCTTCACACATTTTGCCCACTCCCCTCATTTCCCCTCCTCTCTGGCAACCACCAGCTGTTCTCTCCATTTATGGGTCTGTTTCTGTTTTTGTTTGTTCATTTGCTTGGTTTTTTTGGAGTCCACGTAAGTGAAACCACATGGTATTTAGATAGAAGCATTATCCAGGTGGATCTGATCTAATCTCATGAGTCATTAAAAGTAGAGAGCTTTCCCTGGCTGGTGGCAGAAGAGGTCAGAAATGTGAACCATGAGAAGGATATGATGTGCCACTGCTGGCTTTGAAGATGGAGAGTCTGTGCAAGGACCAGAGAGAGGCCTTTAGTTGTTGACACTGAGTTCTAGCCAACAACTAACAAGGAAATGGGGACCTCAGTCCTACAAGGACCTGAATTCTGCCAACAACCAGAATAAGCCTGGAAGTGCATTATTTCCCAGAGCCTCCAGATAGTTCAACCTGTCTAGAACCTTAATTTGGGCCTTGGGATATCCTTAAGCACAGAACCCAGCCCAGTCACTTTAGAGTCTGATCTATAGAACTGTAAGCTTATAAATGAGTGCTGTTATAAGCCACTAAAAAAAAGGGGGCGCCTGGGTGGCTCAGTGGTTAAAGCCTCTGCCTTTGGCTCAGGTCATGATCTCAGAGTCCTGGGATCAAGCCCCGCATCGGGCTCTCTGCTCAGCAGGGAGCCTGCTTCCCCCTCTATCTCTGCCTGCCTCTCTGCCTGCTTGTGATCTCTCTCTGTGTCAAATAAATAAAATCTTTAAAAAAAGAAAAAAAGGAGAATCACAAATATTGGTGAGGATGTGGAGAAAATAGAATTGTAACACACTGTGAGAATATAAAATGGTGTAGCCGGTTTGAAACGTAGTTTAGCAGTTTCTAAAAAGGACAGAGTTACCAGATGACCCTGTTAATGCCACGACCATGCATAGAGTTGAAAGAAATGGAAATATACCTCCACACAAAACCATTATAATGTAGACATTCATTGCAGCATTATTCATAATAGCCAAAAAAGTGGAAACAACCCAAATGTTCATCAACTGACGAATAAACATTATAAATGTGGCATATCCATTCAATAGACTTTTATTCAGAAATAAAAAGGAATTAAGTCTGATACATGCTACAATATGAATGAGCCTTGAAATATTCTGCTAAATTAAAGAAGCCAGTCACAAAAGACTACATACTGTGGGATCTTAATTACATGAAATGTCCAGAATAGGCAAATCTAGAAACAGATCAGTGGTTGCCAGGGATTGGAGGAAGAACAGGGGCAAAGGTAACAAGGGAAAGAGGAGAGGTGCCTAGGCGGCTCAGTGGGTTAAGCCTCTGCCTTCGGCTCAGGTCATGATCTCAGGGTCCTAGGATCGAGCCCCGCATCGGGCTCTCTGCTCAGCGGGGAGCCTGCTTCTTCCCCCTCTCTCTCTGCCTGCCTCTCTGCCTACTTGTGATCTCTGTCAAATGAATAAATAAAATCTTTAAAAAAGAAAAAAAAAACAAGGGAAAGAGGAACAGGGAATGACCGCTCAATAGGTACAAAGTTTCTTCTTGTGATAAAAGTGTACTATAATTTGATTATGGTGATGATTACATAACTTTGTAAATATACCAAAAACCACTGAAATATACACTTTAAATGAGTGAACTTTATGATATGTAAATTAACATCAATAAACCTGTTTAAGTTGAGAAATTTACAAATATTAATGAAAATAAAAATTCTATGAAGGAAAATGTTCTGGGGAGATAACCTGAAATTCGAAGATAACTTAAATATACAATCTACTTTGAAAGGATAATCTAGACCTGTACTGTCCAGTTTGGGAGGTACCAGTCACATGTAGCCATACTGAGCACTTAAATGTGGCTGGTTCAAAGTGTAGAATACACCCAAAATACTGAAAACTTAGTACAAAAAAAAAGCATATGAAGTTTCTCATTAATGAATTTTTATATTGCTTATGTTGAAATGATTTTGGATATACTGGGTTAAATAAAATACATTATTAAAATTAATTTCACTTGCCCATATGAGTTGTGGCATATAGGTCTTATCACCTAATCTTGATAAGGAACTGGTCAAGTCTTCATATGTAGGGGCCTCCCAGATTATTTCTGCTCTTTTCCACCTCCCCTACCGTCCTCTGCAGTTTCCAGTGAAACACCAGCTGCCTCTATCTATGGTACAAAGAATGAGGTCTTCTGAACTAACAGAACCCACCTGAAAATCCCACTAACCAAGTGATGCCCAAACTTCGCTGCATATTACAACCACCTGGGAGTTTAAAATTTCAAAGGCTAGGTAACACCCCATAGCAATTACCACACAATGTCTGGGAGTGGGAGCCAGGCATGAGACTTGTTAAAGATCCCCCGGTGATTCCAGTGGGTAGCAAAGTTTGGGAACGAATGCATTAATTACTTAGGCAGGAGGGGAACTTCTGGTAGTGAGATTAAAATTAAAGAACCAAAACTGGAAGAGATTTAAAATCCTACCTATACCATGCTGTCTCTAAGAAGCTAATACTAAATAAACTCCAAACTACAAAGGTATTAAATTAGCTATCTTCTTATATCTCTTTGGGGTCTCAGGTGGCAATCTCTCCAAGTAGCTGATTTCAATATTTTATTAACCTGTCAATGAAGAATAGTCTTCCAAAATGACTAGTAATTTATATTCCCATCAGTATTAGGAGTTCTGCCATGTTTACCAACAGCACAACAGAGGTGGCTAAATAAAAAAATCATACATAAAGTGGAAACACTAAACTATGCAACCATTAAAAATTATGTATTATAAACATCCATTCAAAATTTGCAATTATCAGGCCCCTACTATGTGGCAGGCAACTGTTCTAGGCACTGAGGATACAGTGGTGTTATGGAGTAAGTATTTGTGTGTCCCTACCCACCACCGCCAAATTCAGATGAAGCCCTAACTCCCAGGATGCCTGTATTTGGAGATGGGACTGCTGATGAAGTAAATTATGGTTAAATAAGGCCCTAAAGATGAAGCCCTGACCTATAAGTGTCCTCATGAGATATCGAAGAGCTCTCCTCACCTTCTCTCTCCCCACTTTCCCTCTGTCCCTTCCATCTACTCCTCCCCACTCCCTCTCTTCTTTCTCTCTGTTCTTTGTGTACATATCAAGGAAAGGCCACGTGAGGACATACTGAGAAGGTGGCTGTCTACAAGTTAAAAAGGGTCCTCACAGGAAACCAAATTGGCAAGAATCTTGATGTTGAACTTCTAGCCTCCAAAACTGCGAGAAAATAAATTTCTGTTGTTTAAGCCACCCCAGTCTATGGTGGTTTGTTAGGGCAGCCCAAGTAGACTAATACAATGGCAAAAAAGACAAAGTCCTTGAGGAGATTATAAGTCAGGTGGTAGAGAGACAATAAACAAGATATCCTGTAAATCTGGCTAGTGATGCAAGGCCATGAAGAAAAAAACACATCAGAGATTAGAGATTATTTTAGACAAAGTGGTCAGGAAGGTCTCTTCAATGAGATTTCATGTGGGCAGCAATCTGAATAAAGTGAGGGGGTGAGTCCTGAAAATGTGGGGGAAGTTCCTTCCAGGCAGCAGGGAAAGCAAATACAGATCCCTGAAGCAAAAAAGTCTGGCCTGTCTGTGAAAAAGAAAACAAGCCAATATTGTTGGCATAGTGTGTATCAAGTGAGGGTACATGAGGTGAGAGAGTATCGATGGTTCAAGTGATGTAAATTACTATAAGTAGTTTAAACTGCATTCCAAGGGAGATGGGAAACCATTTAATGGGATTTGAGCAGGCTAGTGAAATGGTCTGATTTACATTTAAAGATACACAGAGATTTCATATAGAGTACATATATAATTTAAGGGATAGTATTTGAACATAAAAGCCTTAATAAAACTTCCTTCTGGAAAAAACTGAAAAGCCAAACTCCATTTATTTAATCTATGTTATCTATTCTGAAGGACCTTGAAATGTAAGTTTATCAAGCTGGGCTAAAATAAACAGAGACGTAGGAGGTATGGACTAAATAGGAGAAACTTTTAGGGGCGCCTGGCTGGCTCAGTCAGTGGAGCGTGTGGCTCTTGATATCAGGATTGTGAGTTCAAGCCCCCATGTTGGGTGTAGAGATTACTTAAAAATATTTTTTTAATCTTAAAAAAATAGTAGAAATTTCTAAAAAGGAGTATTAGTAATTTGAATTCTAACTCATTCCAAAGATAGACCACCAAAAATATTCTTGATGGGTAGCTAAAAGGTGAGCTACTGAAAGAGGCTTGGCTGCCTTGTTTTCCAACTATTTAAAGCCTTTTTTTTTTTAAGTCTTAAATGACTTGTAGAGGTTATCCAAACCAGTCTAAACACTATCAGCTCTTCTACTTCCTCAATCTTCCAGAGAAGGCAGTGTGAATCCCTAAAATATCTACCTATTCACATTGAGCAAGATGTAATTTACTGCTTATCTATATACTGTAGAGGCTTTGGGTAATATAGGTAACCCACCCACCCATATAATTTCACAGTCAAGAAAAACAAAAACCTTACCACTTCTTTTATGCCTCCAACTCTATCCTCCCTTTAGAATATATTCTGATCCACAAAAGTAGATGAAAAATTTAGACACACACATAGGAAATCAGGCATAGTGGTAAAAACAAAAACAAAAACAAACCTAGAAAGTGAACACAAGCCTTTAAGTTCTGACACTTTAATCTAGCCTCGAAAGAAAATGACATTGCCCTCCTTTAACTTATATGCTGAATATTCTTCCTATCTAAGCACAAATAGATTGTCCTATATGATTGTGTCATTAACAATACTAGGTAAAAGTATTATCAGGCAAACAAATACATGCAACTGAATAAGTAAAATAGTCCGGTAATTAAAAGTCCATGCAAACATCACTCCCAGTAGCAGCTACTGAACTGCCTGCCTACCCTCTTCTAGCCACTGGCTAGAAATACAGAGGTATAGTCAGGTAGAAATAATGAGGGGGAATTTTTTTAAATTCTTATTTTCAAACATTAGAATGCTTATTTCTCAAAATACCAAGCAATCAAATCTACATTTAAGCTGAATACACCAAAATTTTTCACATAAACAGGCACAATAACCATGAAATTTTAACTGCACCACAATAATTCAAAATACATTTTATTGCATTAATAAGAACAGCAAATTAAAGTAGCGATTCACTAATGTAGTTTAGTACTAGAAAAAAATCTACAACACAATTAAAAAAAATATATCTTTATTATACTCTTTATGGATGAGAAAAAGAACTCTTGCTAAAATTTAATTCCTTTTCTCCTAAGACAAACTTTTCTGTGAAAGGTTTTGCAAAATACGTTCTTGCTCCAAGCAGTGATAACGGATAAAATGGAAGGAAGGGGTGAGTCATTCAAACATACTCCCCTCTTTCTCAGTCGCCATATCAGAAATTACCTTATCAAAAACAGGCACATGCTGCTAAGGTAATATCCAAATACAACAGTTGTTCAATATACCAGGAACCCCACAATACAATTTACTGTAGGAAGGTATCTATTTCAGAACCAAGTCTCCTGGCTATTAAAGAGAAATGCCATTATAATTTTTACATCTCATTAAATGAAAGTAATCAAAAGTAAAATTTACTTACTTTAGCAATCTGCAGCAACACAATGCAGTGTTTAATTGATTCTACCATGCTCTATAAAACAGAACACTGATTTTAGGATCTTACACCAAATAAAATGGTCATGACATTAAAGCTTAAAATACAAAAATAAAAAAAAAAATCAGTCCAGATGTACAGGACTTAAGTCTATACTATACAACAAATACCCTCTCTGGATTCCAGTAGGTTCTAATATACTGATAGTGTCAGATGAAGTTATCATTAGCTTCTAACATCAAAGAATGCCCAAAAAGTGTTAATTTGTACTGAATAACATTCTAAATGTTTTTTCATCACTTCAAACAGAAAAAGATGTATGATTAACTTCCAAATTCTTACATCGATAGCAGGCAACCCCAGTGTAAATTTCTAAAACATCTATTCAAGACTTTTATGGAATTACGAAAAGTAAAGAATCCTATCACAATACTGGTGAACCTAGAATACTACTACTTTTCCTGTTTTTAAAAGTGCTCTTGTCAAAATACAAATCTTATTAGTAGCCTATTATATAATGTGAGAAGGCCAATACATGGGAAAACTTGAATCACAATATATTTTAATTATAAGAGAGTATACATTGTTCATGGATGACATTTTTTATCCAAGGATCTTAAAACAAATAAGACCAGAAACAGATAAAATGGTACATGAAGTGAATTTTAATTAGAAGGATTATTCAAGTTCTTTTAATTCTTTTAGAAAATAACAAAATTCTTAAACACCCTTGTGAAAATTTATAAAAATTAAAATCTCAACTGCTCATTAATAGAGCAATTTATTAATTTAAGCAGCAGCTTAAAATAGAAGTAACATTTTAAAGCACTTTCTAATGCAAAGCCAGAGTTTACCAAACACATAACTTACATTTGTTGTCTCTTTGAGGGTTTCAATTTTCTATGAAAAATGAGAAGTTTAAACAAACAATCAGAAGCACAAAGAAGTATCATTGCTGTTTTTTACTAGTCATTTAAAGAATTTTACCCCTCTCCCACTCCCCCTGCTTGTGTTCCCTCTCTCACTGTGTACACTCTGCCGAACAAATAAAATCTTAAAAAAAAAAAAAATGGGGCGCTTAGGTGGCTCAGTTGTTAAGCATCCGCCTTCAGCTCAGGTCATGATCCCAGGGTCCTGGGATGGAGCCCTGCATTGGGCTCCCTGCTCAGCGGTGGGAAGCTTGCTTCTCCCTCTCCTGCTTCCCCTACTTGTGCTCGCTCTCTCTCCCTCTCTCTCTGTCAAATAAATACATAAACTCTTTAAAAAAAGGAAAAAAAGAAAGAAAGAAAGAATTTTACCAAAATGTACTCATTACTCTAAGCAAGTGCAGGCGAGTTGGAAAGGGAGTATTTTGTTATACTTTTTAAAACTTAAACATTTAAAAAAACCGTAAGAGACTTTTAACTATAGGAAACAAACTGAGGGTTGCTGGAGGAGAGATGGGTGGGAGGATGGGGTAACTGGGTGATGGGCATTAAGGAGGGCACTTGATGTAATTAGCATTGGGTGTTATATGCAACTGACAGAAAAATCTCTAAATTCTACCTCAGAAACTAATAATAGACTGTATGTTAATTAAGTTGAATTTAAAAAAATAAATAAATAAACACTTGTTTTAGAATCACCTTAAACTTTGCCTAGTTGTTTAAAAATGAGATTGGACCAAATTCCAAAACTAAGAAAGGAAGGGGAGTTAAACATGAGTTACTACAGGTACTATTACCAAGTGTAAAAGAGCCAAATGCAAAGCTATGGTCAAAAAAAATGCAAATAAAGAAATGATACTGCATCAGGAAATGTAATCAAGGAGGAAAAATGTTAACTGGAAAAAAGAAAACTTTTTTTCAAACTACAAAGTAAGTATCAGAAATTCAAGGATGGTGCAGGAGGCAGTAGTGGAACTATAGTTAAAGCAACACTCAGGGGCACCTGGCTGGCTCAGTCAGTAGACCACGCAACTCTCAATCTCAGGATTGTGAGTCTGAGCCCTGAGTTGGGTATAGAGATGGCTTAAAAATAAAATCGTTAAAAAAAAAAAAAAAAGAAGCAACACTAATTTTGTTTCCTCATCTGTGACTTCTTGTTTATTCAGCAAATTCTTGCCAATTGGTCTATTACTATCTGAAGTGACCACATACCAATTTAATAAAATAACTTTCTATCTTCATCATGAAAAACCTCAAGAAGAACTTACTCCTAGGAAGGTGGTACTTACAAAAAAGGCATATTAAAAATTTTGTACATTACCCTTTTGTTTGTGAAACCATAACAGAAATTCACCAGAAAACTCCCCCATGAATCCTATATGGCAGTACTATCATAAACAGTCAGTAGTACTATTATAGTAGCCCAAACACTGAGGTCCTTCTGTTATTTCTCTAAAAGGCTCTTGGTTTTAAAGTAGTTTAAAGCAAAATAATGACAACAGAACTTACCTTTCTCTGTTCATCATCTTTGCAGTTTTGAAGTTTGTCATCAAAAAGCTACAGGATTAAAAAGAAAATGATTATAGTATCAAGCCATTTTACTATATTGTATACATTTACTAAACATAGAAAAGCAAACTTCAGGTCTTAAATACATTTCTTCCAGGGATGATTTATATGTATTTTTAAGATAACATATGTTTTTTCAAGGGACTGTATCAAAGCCAATTCTACTGAATTATTTTAAACAGTTAAGATCAATTTCTCTGGTAAAATTACAAGCAAAAGAAAACAGATGACTTTTAAGAACTTAAAATATCAACTGAAACCTAAGTTCTTTCTGCTTTGTCATCCAAGTTTATCAATACTCCATTTCCTTCCCAGGACATTTGCTTGTAATTAATTTTAAAGTAGGAATTGAAGGAGACAATTTCATTAATGATAAATGAAGTAGAGAAATCACCTCCCCCAATGCCCTACTCCCCAAAATGGAAAAATCAAGGCCTCAGAAATTGAACCACATTAAAATTTAGCAGTTTCACAGAATTTTAAAACAGAATATGAATCTAATCTTATTTTCTTCTGATTATGTCTAGATATTTTAACCAAAAAGTACATTATATACACACTATTTATTAATATAATCAAAGGCAAAGATCTTCGAGTAAGTCACCCAGATCTTTTAATAAGTCAGCTTTAAAAATTGCTGAAGAACCATATAAGGGTTGTAAATTAACATCAGATAATTTTTTACACTGAAAATCAACCTTGATAACATTTATTGCTTTATACCAATTCAGTATATAAACTAATGCCATACCTTTAATTGTTCTATCAAGATTTGTAGGTAAGCATCAGCCTCTGTAAGTTTCTTATCGAAGTCTTGGACACTAGGAACAAATCCTGAATCCAAACCCTAGAGAAAAAGAAAATTTGTAATAAATCTACCAATACCCAGGCAATGTTTAATAGTACAGAAGATATTTCATCCTTCATACATGACATATCAATTTTTAAAGAAAGACTGTACTTTTACATAATAGGTATATTTAAACTATCTAAATTCTCCAAGAATAGTGATACATCTATCTCCCTCATGAACTACCAGCTCTTTCCCTTATCAAACATGCGCTGCTGCTTAAGTTAGGCCTGACCTTGCTCTTCAATCACTTTCTTCTCTCCCCCAAAATGACTCCCCGTGACCTCCAGAGCAACAGTAATTTAGCTGAAGGACCTACATTACCACCTAGATTACTTCCTATTTTACCCTCCTCTTTTTGATTCTTCCAGTCCTTTAATCTTAACTTCATATTCTATTTAGTTCTCCCATTCCCTAACCCACCTCATTAGCTCTGACGCTTTCTCCTCTTCCCTTATTAAAAGAGATAAGGACCTCAAAATTGTCACCTCTTCTTAGAGGGCCCTCTCTCTAAGCAAAAGTGACAACACTTGCCTTAAGCAAGTTCCATACTCACATTCACCCTTGGCACGAACACCACACTCTGGACATGGTGTAAATGTTTATTTATTTAGGAAGCCCACTTGTTTCTAAGTTTAACAGTCCAGCATTTGCATGTCCTACTTTTTATACATTAAAAATTTTAAACTTCAAGAGCATGGGATTCCTGTTTTAACTTTACTCAAAAAAAACTTGAGTTCTTAATCATTATCTGAAAAACACACCAATCTTGGATGTAAAAGTTGGAGTGTGAACAAGACCACCGGCTTGCCCTATCTGCATGCCCAAATGTCATGCAATCAAACAGGGAAATAATATAAGGCTCATGAACCCTAATGTCACAATCCCAATCCAACCACAAAATTCTGTACTGAATGGGTAAAATACAGTAGTTCAACATACCATACTTGATCTTTACTTGTTGGCCAACACATGCTGATCATTTTCACATCCCCTATTTTAGTAAATGGAGGCCAGAGTTCATTGTATGTTATACCAATACCTCATCTTTGCACAATACTTTATTACTAAAGCACTTTTACAGCCATTATCTCAAACACCAGGTTGAGACCATAGAGAATTATGGAAAACAACAATGGGTTGGCAAGCCTGGTTTCTAACTGCAGCTCAGCCACTAATAAGATATTGTGTCTCTCTAAGCTGCTGTTTTCTTACCTGCCAAATATAGTCATCCTCCACATACTATTTTTTTTTCACATACCATTATTAATGTGGCAGCTACTACCTCTACTAAAGACTATAATTACTAATACCATCAATTACTACTATTACTATTTATTGTTGCTCTTGCCAAACTAAAATTCAAATTCTGAATCAGAACGGGAAAAAAAAAAACCCTAGGTCATATTAGACCATGGGAAAATCAACTTCAAATTCAAAAGCAATAAGATGGTCTTTTTTTTCCTCATACATGTAAAGAAACTACCTGAAATGAGTATTGAAAAATCCCTTCCCAATGAGATGTCATGAATAAAAACAAAGTTGAAGAAAAATCATAACAACATATGTAATAAAACTGTGGTAAATATCTTCATTTTTAAAGATAACCCGAAAAACTTTCTATTAAGAACATTTACTATATAGAGTATGATAATAAAAGATGTGGAAAAGGAAAAATAAATCCATTACATTTTGGAGATACTATATAGTACTGTATTACAAAAGAAGGGAGTGATTTCCTTTCATGTTACTGTACCACAGAAAAAATTAGAACTGCTTGGCTTAGTTTTTGTTTCACACAGTAATATAACATAATTATTAATAATTTAGCTATAAGATCCAGTTAAAATCCATACAATATTGTGCTTGCTAAATATCAAAAAGTTCAATGGCATATTCATAAATGAATAAGAGGTGAAGCATCTAAGTAAGAAAAAATGATTTTTAAGAATTTTCCCTCTTTAGAACCCATTTAGAACTAGCTACCACTATAAAAATCTAATTAACATATCCTTTTGAACAAATCTCTGATTAAAAACCTTCCAGTAAATAAATGGAAACATTTAATTACTGAGATCTAAAACCTATCCAAATTAAATTCTTAAAAAACCACCCTTTGACGGTGCTATTATCCTAGAACCTCACCCTGGCTCTCTTCTCAGACCTACCTCTAGATAGACTTCCATGACATTTCCTTTTACTTTAGAATAAACGCCACACATAACATCCAAGTCGAAGATCTACTCACCAAATCATTTTTATGTAATGTATAATAGGTGGAGTTATCAGCATAAAATCCCAGAACTGGCCTAAACTCCCTTGTACAATAACCCATACATCTTTGGTATACTTACAAAGAAAATCTATGTGTGTATATATATATGGTTGCCCTAACTGCAATCAATAAAATAACATGCACAAATTTATTAATAACATGGACAACTGATAGAAATTAAACTGTTTCCTCAGTCTTGTAAGAATAATGCACACGAGAAGAAAATACAAATTTTTGCTACGTATTATGACTTACAGCACACAGAAACAAAGCCATCTAGTCCAACCTCCCTCTTAAAGAAGTTTCTAGTCTTCACTTGAGTATCTCAACAGACAAGGGATTCATTACCTCCTACCATACACTATTTCATAAAAATTCCCTTGAAGTCGTAACTATTCATCTTTCAACATTACAATATAAAGTCTACATTTACTCATGTCCTTTTAAATGTAGTTTTGTTTTAAAACAAATCATCAGAATATAGTCCTTTACACCATTTGAGAGTGGTCAGTCTTCTTTGCAAAGAACTCTGAACAGAGCAGATCCTTTAAGACAGGGGGTGACTTCATACTTCTAACCGGGACATCTTGTAGAAGTAGGTTGGGAGTTAAGCAGATATACATTTTCTGTCACTCATTCAACACTACAACCCCCAGGGCTGGTTCAGCCTTGAATAAATGTATGTGGCACTGACTGCTGTGTCTGACAACTGCAGTTGTCAGTGATACAGTCTTCCCCATGACCCCTCCTTTCCCCTAGATTTCTCTTGCCTTTCTGTTCTCTTCCTCCTCTCCTTTGTCTACTCCCTTACTCCCTTCTTCCTGTCCTTCTTTCCTTCTTTTTTGTCCATGTCCTTTGTGGACACTTTGTGACCGAAGTGGTTATGTTGCCCTTTTGGCATTCAGGACCAAAGAGGTTGGTGCTCTCTAATTTACTACATTGATGAGCCATAGTTCTCACTTGATGACTTGTGTGTGAATTCATTTAAATTTTAAGTTAAATGCAACTATTACAGAGAAATAAAGGCAACTGGTCTGCAGTGTAAAAAAAGTTAAATTAGAACAGAAATTAAGCCCAATCTATAAATTAGATAAATCCATAAAATTAGAAATCTACATAAAGGAAAAAAAACCATTTATGTGGTAAATATACTGAAAACAAAATAGTCTCTAGTATTCAAGAATACTTTGCTAATAAAGAAAGCTAAAGTACATTTTTTTTTTTAAGTACATTTTTAAAGTCGAGAAGAGTAATACATGATTTTACATCAGCCAGGACCTATGTATCCAGTTTAAAATATATAAAGAGAAACATCTGACCCAACTTCAAAAATAATATCTAGACTGGTAGAAGAATATCAGACTGCCTCAAAGCTGTATGTAAGTACCTCGTTATCTTTCTAATACTTACATTGAAGAGCATCACTTCTCTTCTCAGAATGCACTTCAGAGCTAACAAACGTCAGCAAAATTAAATGAATTCCTATTAATGACTTCAGTTGGGACATTAAACACTATTTATACACACATATAACCAAATGTTTCACTTCCATTTAAAAAAAGAGTATTGCAAGGATGTCCTTAAAACTGTCTGAAATACACATGAATTCTAGCTGCTTCATAGAGGTATTTTTTTAGTACAACAGTACCGGAGGCAATTTTTGAGGCAGGGAGTAAGAGCTTTTAAGGAAATTCCTGGTGACAGAGGAAGAGTAATGAACAGTGGAGGTAAAGGTGGTAAAAGGTGGCTTAAGGTCTTATTGAGGTCAGAATCAGGAAATAAGAAAGTCATGAGTAATTTGAGGAACTGAGGAGAATAACATAGAACAGGAAGGGCTATGGCTGAATAACATTGTAAAAAGAAATTAACAAATGAGTAATATTTTCCTACCAAATCTTTACAACAAAAATGTAAAGGACTAAGTACCCTATATTCAGTGTCTTCTCTTACATAGGAAAAAAAATAGTATATAATAAAAATATGTTGCAAAGGAGAAAAGGAAAATAGAGAAATTAGTCCATGTAATTCTCACAAGAAAGTTCAGAATAACAAGAACACAGAGTAAGTTAGCAGTAGAACCATAAAGGGGAGTAACAGTTTAAAAATTTAACAAAGGAAAAATATCAAAGAAATAAGCCTCCTAATGAAAAATAAACATCATGAATCCAGGCAAAAGTAGATGATTTTTAAAAATTAGCAAAACACATACCCTAAACTAAAATAATGAAAACTTTGCAGAAATGTTGTTTCTATTAAAATATGAGAGTATCTGGAAAGTTTATGTTCACAATTAGCAATTTGAGATGACATGCATCACAGATATGCTTTCATCCAATGAAAGAAGTATAGAGCATACTTACAATTGAATCACTTACAATTATTTTTGAAAATTCAAGAACTGGAGAGATACCAGAAGACTGGAAAAAAGCAAGTGTGGTACTGATCTTCCATAAAAGTAAGGAAAAGAGAGAATAGAAAGTTACTTTACCATGCTGTGAGTCTGACATCAGTAATTAAAGGAATAATAAGAGAAAAATCTGTAACTATTCAGAGGAAAAGTAGATACATGAGCAGCAAATAACAAGTTAAAAAAAAAAAACAAATTATGCCAAACTTAATGGCTTTTTTGTTCCTTAGAAATTTGTTAGCAAATTAAGTTTTTTGAGAAATGATATCATTTGACTCCTTACCAAATGACTTATAAGTCGGTTTAATGATGAAAAAAGTTTATTAAAAAACCAGAAATATTAATGAGATCACAATTTTATGTGGGGTATACTAATCTGTTATTTCCTGGGATTACTGAAAATTTGGAAACATTTATAATTTATAATCCCTATTGTCTCTGTGGTTTAACCACTTCAGCTAAAGGAAGAACAGGATTTAGAGGAATAGGGAATTTCTCAGGGCAAGAATTTCTATTTTTAACCCTAAAGAATACTCAACTATCAATTCATTTGGAGTAAAGATTATCAATTTGAAACTGTCAACAAAATTAAGCCCATTACTACATGCCTTCCTTCACTGTAACTTCAGGCTATTTTCCATTTAAGTCAATGTTCTGATAATCTAAGGCTCCAAATAAGGTCCTCTTTTATCAACATGGTAGCTATAGTTATCTTAAAAGCAAGATAGGTACCCTAACAATATCCTAAAAGGAAAGGTCTTTTTCTGTAGTTTTAAGTGACTAGTTCTAATACCATGGATTCGCCATGGATGCACCTTACATATCGAAAACATTTTCAGAGTATTAGATCCTCTGCATGACACTTAGTAAGTTTTCTCACTTGATTATCACAAGACAGTAAGGTACACGGACATTAACCCTATTTTATAAGCTTTTACCCAAATCATGAAGTGGGGGTTTTCTTTAATTGGGATTTCAACCTATTCCTTTGACCTCAATCCGTTACACTTTTCTTTTAAATCACAATAATATCTGAAAAGAATTCATGGCATAAGAGCACTAAAATGTAATTTAAAAACTGCCTGAAGGAGCTTAACGTAGTTAAAATGAGCATAGCTTTAAGGTCAGACTGATCTAGTTTTAAATCCTGAATCTACAACTTCCTAACCTATATGATCTGGCCAAGCTACTTTCTCTACCGCCATTTTCTCATTTAGGAATGGGCATAATAACAAACCACTTAAAGTTGTTGGACAGACGAAAGAATATGTGGTAAAGTAACATAAGAGTTAGTTTTCTACTTCCTCTTCATAATTTGCAATCATAAATAACCAGAATTCACTACTGCATCTCCAGGCCCTAAAGTAGTACTTAACATAAAGAGAGCATTCAATGACTGGTGGATAAAAACAAAATTGATTAATAACCAGATAATACCATAAAACAATTTTAATAGAGATCCATAATCAATAAATGGATATAAGCATAAGTTAAACTGTATAATGTTCCTTTAAAAAAGGAAAACAGGAACTTGATAAACTCTAGATAATAAACAGTAATAAAAAAGGGATGAGCAATATACAACTCATAAAATAATAGTTCTGGAAAACAGATTAGAAAAAAATTCCATATATCGCTTCTCGGCCTTTTGGCTAAGATCAAGTGTAGAAAAAAATTCCATATGAAATTTTCGGCAAAGGACTGGGCATTATACGTGAATTACAAAAGGTAAATTGTACTGAATTATTACCTTGGTAACAAAGGGCCAACAATATAAAGAAAGCCTTTTTCCACAATAAAATAAACTGATTTTTGAAAGTACATCAACTCTTCAAACATAGAATCACTTTTACCTTTAAATTAAAAAAAAAATAGTTTATGCATAGTATTGAGTTTCTGTTCAAAAAACATAAATACCACAAATCTGAATTGCTCATTTGTTGGGAAAAAGAGTTACTTTGTCAAACAGGAATCAGATACAGATATCAGTGTCAAAATTCATGAACTTTAATCATTAATTCTTAGCACAACTGCTTATTCTTCATGATCTCTTGATCTAATACTGACACTATTAAGTAACCTTTTGACTTACAGAAGAAAATACTATTATTGATTCCATAAAGTGATTTGGTTACTCAAACAACTGCAGAAAAAAGGTTTGGGATTTGCACCATTTTCTTCTATTTTTAAATCACTGATAGCTTGTCTTTCCAAAAGACTCTCTTGATTTATTCAAAAAAGTCATAGAAAAAGTCTTGTCAAAATCTAAATAAAACAAACAAAAACCTGAAGTTTATAAATAGCATAACCATATAGCATAGTTTGTCTGGGGTCATCAATGTTTATGCCTATTGTTGGAGAAAATTAGCAGCCTCCCTCACTCTCGAAAGTGCTCTAGTTTGGACAATAAATTATATGGGCTCCTTCTCATAAAGGATGTAAGTAGCCTTTTAGAGATTTAAATGTCTAGAAGGCATGTAAGATTGCCTCTGAAGTGTCAGAATGCAGCAAATTACTTAAAAAATTATTTTAAATGAAACGTAAGTTTATAGGCTCTGAATGTCGAAAGCCAATTACAGAAATAAAGCTCCACCAGAATTCAATGAATATTAAGTGGGTGCTTACATTATGCTAGGTAAATGGACACATGAATAATATAGAAGCTACATTTTTTAGTTATTTTATTTATACACACAACATGCTCAAATAAAACGCAAGAAACGAAACACATGACACATATATTAATACTGGGGACTGGGATTAAGGAAGGGGGGCATTTGAGACAGGGACTTTTGTAATTTTTACTTTATACATTCGCTTGTCTGATTTTTAAAAATAAGTATACATTTATTTTAATTCACAAGCTTATATAAAAATATTTGGAGGGCGCCTGGGTGGCTTAGTTGGTTGAGCGACTGCCTTCGGCTCAGGTCATGATCCCGGAGTCCTGGGATCGAGTCCCATATCGGGCTTCCCCTGCTCTGCAAGAAGCCTGCTCCTCCCTCTCCTTCTGCCTCTCCCCCGGCTTGTGCACGCGCGCACTCTCTCTGTTAAATAAATAAAATCTTTAAAACAAATATTTTGAAACTGCAAGTTTATAAATATTTTTCCAAAGTTTTATAACTGTTTTAGCTTGCAAGATCAATCAGCTTTATTCTCTTAAAATTATCTACAAAATCCTAAAATGTCTTGAGAGTAAATTTGGCAATACAGCTGCTCAGGTACACCTTTCCAAGGAAAACGTAGTATAACAAATTTATAACATCATTTACAGATAAAAAGCACAAACTTGAAAAAAAAAACTAAAAAATTAGCAATCAACACTACATTGGAATAAATGCCAAGAAGAAAAATAGCCAGTAAAACGAAGCAGAATACCTATTTTTTTTCTACATCCTTCCTGCCAATAACATAATAGTGACTCAACATTCAAGAAAGCAAACTCATAAAAACAAAAACACTACTACTACATCACTCCCTCTAACAAAGCACTGTTTGACCACGTGGTGCTGGCAATCAGCTAAAGCTTTTCTTTTCACCCACTAGTTGGTCAGGCTACTGGACACATCTTTCTTAAAAGTCATAAGTTAACTCATTCCAAGGTCTATATAAGCTCTGAGTGGCTTCCTAGAATGGGATGGAAAAAAACACATTCTTCCTCTCTCCAACTCCAAATTACCACCTATCATTCAGTTTAACAGCATTCTGGAAAGCAAAGAAGTCTCACTACTATTAAGGGTCCACCAAAAATGAAAGTTTTAGGTAAATACTGGAGATTTACTCCAAGCATAACTAGGAGAAACTCAGATTCAAACACATGAATCCTTAAACTAAGTATTTTAGTAGGACAAGTTTTGAAAGAACTGCAGAATTCTCTTAGCATAAAAACTGTTAAAATCCTGATCATGAAATGTTTTAAAAAGCAAAACTTGATATATTCCTCTGGCAAACCTGGATCTCTGTTTAGCAAAACAGAACACACTGAAAATTAAACACCCAAGGGGAGCTACATGATGAACTAGTCAGACCAACAGACAGTACTAAAAGGTTTAGATCTCACAGAAACCAACCAAACAAAATAGGACAAAAACAATGCCGAATTGAAAAGGATACTCTAATTGGTTTGACATTTATTCCTTCAAAATTATATACACCAAAAACAGGTTCTGTATATCTGATTTTAGCTGTCAGTGAACATTACACAGAAGGAACAGGTTGAGTTTTTGCTAAACTGTTAAAAGCGTAATATAGGGGCACCTGAGTGACTCAGCCGGTTGAGCTTTGGACTCTTGATTTCGTCTCAGGTCATGATCTCGGGGTTGTGAGATATAGTCGGGCTCTGCGCTGGGTGTGGAGCCTGCTTAAGATTCTCTCTCCTTCTCCCTCTGCCTCCCCCCACCAGAGTGTACATAAAATTACCCTAATTTAGTTTAATTGTGGTCATTAATCTACAAAGATGGTTTAAAACATAACTAGAATATATCAAGGCAGGACTTAGCATTGTTCTCAACTGTATCCCCAAGGCCAGTGCTTGGTTTGTAACAAGTGCTCAATGAAAATTTTGTAAAATTAATGAATTAAGGAATTCTGAAATGTGCCTACCTGCTAGCATTTAAGCATAAAGTAATCAAAGAAATTATAATTGAGTGTATTCATGAAAAAAGCATAAATAACTCATTTACCCTAAAGGATTTATTATATTACAAGTATGGATGCTGACTTTCTTATGGCTAATTAAAAGTTTTTAAGTAAAGAAAGAAATCAAATAAAAGGTAGGATACTGTATTGTATAGGCAGTACAAGAAGCAAGACCAGGCAATGACAATTGACTTGTCCCTCTAAAAACTCATTCTTCTCAAGCCAAATCCTCTCACGAGCACTTTTACACATGCAGGTATCACTTCAACTTTCCAAAGTCCGTGTTACCACTTTGCTTTTACTAAAGATCTTCATCAGTACCTGTTTTCACTAATCAAAAGAAATCTGGAGAGGATATCTGCTTTTTACCAAAAAAAAAAAAAAAAAAAAAGGCAAAAACAGCATTCAGCATTTGTTTTGTAGCAAGTTGTTATAGAGGCAGTGAGTACCACAAGCAAGAGTGGCACCACCAAGCTCCTTCTCTGGGAATTACACTCAGCATCTCAGCCATAAGCTGCCACAGCTTTGAACTTTTGTGCTTTATCTTAATTTTTTGTGTATCGATTAGCAAGACATCCTAAGGTGTTAGAAAAGCCCAAGAGGTTATTTTTAGGGCCTGGGATGGCTCAAAAATCTTTCCATATAAATTAATGGTAATTGCTTCTTCGCTTAATACCATTTTGACTTAGGAAAGGTTTCACAGGAACGCTCTACTTTCGAATAGCAGGGGACACTTGTACTGCTGCTCTGGGGCTGGAATTCAGTGTTATAATAATGATTTATTCATTGGGTATCTCTTTTGACCACTGCACTGTACCAGGTGCTTTGAGGATGCCAAGACGAAGCAGCTATAGACTATGCCCTAAGAGTTTCAAATCTCTAAGAGAAGATAAACATCTGTCTAAAAATAACGGATTCAAGCATGGTAAAATAAGAGTTATAAGAAAACTACTAAGAGAACAGAGGGGGAAAGTTGAGGAGATGAGAAAGGTTTCACAGGGGCATCACTGTGAAGTACAAGATGTGGACAGAGATGTGAGGGGAAAAGTATTACAGCAGTGGACGGAGGCTGGAAATAGCATAATGAAACAGAATATTTCAACTTCTCTTTAATGAAGTGCCCAAAGAAATGAGAGCAGGGTTAGGTAAACTAACAAGGGATGCTGAGGTACCCATGAAATAGGAACAGCAGAAAGCCTTCACCATTCTAAGCCTGAACGAAAAAGGAAGTAAACTGTTAACATGGACCAACTGGAGCTACTCAAAGGACACTCTAGTTATAGTGTGTAGCCACTGAGAAAAACACATCAAAACAGAGGAGCAAGAGGAATAAATACCCCAAGAGTTCTCTTTTTTCTTCCTTCCATCTTCTGTCACTGCCTCCCATTGGCTAAACCCCAACCAGAATCCAAAGGAGAAAGAACTTCAGGTGACACGGCTATAAAGGTCAGCCTTCTGGAGCAAAGAGCAGGGAAGGGCAAAGAAGGAATCTGCAGGAAAATGGAGAATAACCAGAAAAGGCATACTCACAGGCTGAGGGTTAGTATAAGCACAAAGAGGCTAAAAAGCAGAAGGAAGCCAAATGAGGAACAATATGCTCTACGAAAAGATGGTATTTTTCATATCCAGATGCTCGTTCTGAAAGGAAATAAAAATTACTGGCTGAACTGGAAAAATTACTAAGGTATGGCGAGAAAGGAGAGCAATGGATGGAGAGCAGCAGCAAGGTAGCACCCAGGTTCTTTTAGAGTCAAAAGAACAAGAATCACTGGGCTCTAATCCTAGTTATTCTGGTCTCTGTGTGACCTTGGGCAAGTCACTTGGCTTCTCTGAGACTTTCTCCACTATAAAAATAGATAGAGGTTAGGGATGCCTGGGTGGCTCAGTCAGTTAAGTGTCTGTCTTCAGCTCAGGTCATGATCTGGGAGTCCTAGGATTGAGCCCTGTGTCCCTGCACAGCAGGGAGTCTTCTTCTCCCCTCAACTTCAAATAAATAAATAAAATCTTTTTAAAAATAGGTAGAGGTTATATTAAAACTTTAAGATCCCTTCCAATCCTAGAAGTCTGTGAAGCCACTGTCTCCAAGTAAATAACCATGTTCGTCAGGTGAGTAAATACCTTACCACATTTTAAAAACCTGGGGTCCACTCCTTTACTTTAAAAAAAGTAATAATTTCATTTAAATAAAGACAATAAGAACTTACAGGTTCCAACTGCAGCCAAGTCCTGCACAGTAAGGCAAGGAATGTTAAAACACAAGCAAACTCTATCATTTAGTGTAACCTTGAAACTGAGTGAGAAATATCAATGTAACGAGATTTTAAATTATGTTTTAGAATGCAGAGAATACAAAGAAACAAACCAAGTAAGCAGAATAACTTGACTGAAGTGGCACATTTTGGAAAAAACAAAATTAGGTGCCTGGTAAATACAGCAAAGACGTGAAGTTCTTAGAGGTATCTCCAGAAATAAATGAACTCCAATGTAAAAGGACTACAAGTCTGTTTCTGTCTCTGCCTCTCTTTCTCTCTCACACCCACACAACCATTCCTTCACGATGCAAATATTCACTAAATATGTTATGTGCCAGGTACTGTCATGCCCTTCAAATGACATCTTTAATGACAATACAGAAAACAGCAAATATAATTTCATACCTAATCTGGAATGAGCTCAAATTTCACCCCTTCCAAGCAACATGCTCTGACTTCTTATGACACTAACTACAGTAGAACTAATTAGTGCTGGTACTAAAGAATTAGTATTCTTTAAACCATATTAGAGATCATACAGATTAGGGGACAGGGAGAGTTTGCCTGGGAATCTGCTCACCATTTATAACATTGTTTCTAAGCATTTTCTCCAATCCCATCTCTTAGGTGTGGTAGCAACCAGGGAACTTGGAGACTTAGGAAATATTTCTACCTTACAGGGATAAATCTAACTCCAGTACAAGTGAGACAAAGGTTTGCACACTTAGAACATCATTAAGTCACATATTTTAATCATTTAACAAAGCATTCAGTGAGTACCTGCTATGTGCCAAGCACTAGACTATGGACAAAGGCCCTGGAGGTACAAAGATGAGTAAAGACCTCTGACCTCTAGAGGTTAGGGTATAATGCAAGAATCAGACATGTGAACAAAAAATCCACAATACAACCTAGTGAAATGCCGTCGATAGAGATATTAACAAAGTGTTATAGTAGCACACCAAGGATAAGAATAACTCTACCTGGCTCTGCCTGAAGGAAAACATTAAAGAAAAAGTAACATATGAACTGTATGTTAAATTTAGGAAGAACTGGAGGTTTATCACTTGCTAGAATTCTCAGCAATTCTAATTCCAAGCAAGAGGGGAAAGGCTGTGAAAGCACAAAGAGCTAAGAGGCTAAGTCATGTTCTACCTGATTAATACCTCACAGTGCTGAAGCTGAATAGCTTGGGTAGAGCACCTGCAGCTGAGTTCAGACTAAAGAGAGATAAATTAGGACCAGGTTGTGAAGGGCCCTGAAGGACTTGATAGGCAGCTGACTTTGGCAAACGGATTCAAAACAGATTTGGAAGCACAGGAATGACTCAGTGTGATCTGACTTAAGATAAAGAATATAGGTAGAAGGAAGACTAGTTAGAAGATTTTGCAAAAGTCTAGGTAGAGATGATGAGGCCTGAATTAAACTATTATCACATAGAAAAAGGATAAATTGAAGAGATATTACTAAGGCAAATTTAACAGATCTGGTGACTGAACATGGAAAATAAGAAAGATGGAAAACAGCTTTAAATGACTAATTGCCAACGTATAGTGGAACTTCAATTAATTAAAACATTGAGGGAGAGACACTTGGCTTAATTGTATTTTCAGGCTAAGAACTATTCTTTCAAACATAATCTTTGTTTAAATCTTTATTGAAAAATCTTCCTAAATATAATCAGTAGGCTAACCACATAACATTAAAACTGTCTTTTTCTATAGAAACCTCATAAACATCAGTTATCACTCCATACTACAAAGTCTAGATACTGATAAAACTTGACATATCCCAGGGCATACCCTAGAATTTGTTTTTCAGAATAAAAGCCTTATATTATCTTTCTCTGGCAATAGACTGCAAACCATGTAACTGCTTGATTTTCTAACCAACAGAATATGGCTGGATCCCAATGTTTTTTCCTGGCTGAACCAAACTTAAATTCTCTGCTCATCTTCTTATCATCTGGGGATGGCTGACTAGATTACTACTGAATATAATCTTTTTGCACTAAAAAAATACCACCTAGAACTTAAGAAATATCAAAATGGATGTGACCAATAGGCTTTGCAGCCTAGTATTTATTTATTTTTAAAGATTTTATTTATTTATTTGACAGAGAGAGAGATCACAAGTAGGCAGATAGGCAAGCAGAGAGAGAAGGGAAGCAGGCTCCCTGGGGTCATGACCCGAGCCTAAAGCAGAGGCTTTAACCCACTGAGCCACCCAGGCGCCCTGCAGCCTAGCATTTATTGAGGGGCACTTCAAGAATAATGCCATCTCTGTCAAAAACAAATTCAGGACACTTTGGAAACCAATCTGGCTTCTCTGTGATAATTCTTACTTTTCATTTAAGCTCTCAGACTATAAAAGTCTGATTTTTGGTGGTTTATATCTTCCCTGAGCTAGAAAAGGTAACACAGTATTTTTATTTAAGTTGCTTCTGGCTGGGCTGCACGAAAAGGAAAGTTAAAAAAAAAAAAAACCTTTTAAGAAAATGAGAGATAGTGACAATACTCATTAAAGGGCTTTATCACAGTTTAATACAGGCAACGTTCTGAAAGATGATTCACGGACAGTGGACTAGAATTTCCTATTTAAATTTCACTTCAAAAGCTCTTAACTACATCCCTAAACATCTCTGCTAAAAACTGGGAGAAATAATTACTTGTTTTTAATTTCCTGAACACAGCTAAACTCAAACAATTTAAACAATTTAACTGACAAGCAAAACCAAATATTACTTCAAATGAGCAAAAAGTTTTCTGCTTCAATACATTTCTTACTCATAATAAAAATACCTGTGAAGTACAGTATGAATGCTGAAAAAAAATGCATGATTCAAACATGCTTCCTATTCATTATACTCAACTTTCCATAACTGAGCTGTGCTGAGAACCTAAACCTTTCTCTCCAGTTTTTACGAGAACCTCACACTATTCCAAAGTTTTCAGTATTGCACAAACTACTCAAGAAGCGTAAAACCACTCCCCTCCCCACACACATACTCACAAATAATAGCACCTATAATTATTACACACAAAAATACTAGGCCAGGCTGGAAGAACACAGTGCCAGAAATAAAACAAAATGTCTGGCCTGCAACTGGAGGCAATTAATGGGCAACTGGTCAAAATTAAGCTTTCGCATTACAGGAAAACTTAACTTTTGTGTTTGTAGCTTAAGACAGCTTTCGAAAAGGAAAGTGAGTTCCACAAAAATGAAAAAAAGGGGAAGAGATGCCCTTTTCCAGTCTTCTTTGATGGCGAATGACCTCTCGGTGAAACAGGAGGCCCCTAGCCTCACCCTCCAACCCATCTCGGCTGAAGAAGTGAGAAGAGCTCCCGGAGAAGAGAGGGCCTGGGCGGCCACGTCGTCCTACTCACCCCAGAGGGCAGCGGAAAGGAGGCAGGGAGAGAGCGACATTCGCGGCCACAGCCCGGCCGGGCCAGGCAGCAGGGGCCCCGGGGACTCAGGGGTGGGGGCCGGCCCCTTTCCCAGACCCTCAGGGTCTACTCACTCCGCAAGTGGCCAGCAAGAAAGCCATTCGCCAAGGCCCCCGCCCTCTGTGCCTCCAGGGGAGGGAGTCGGGGGCCGCTTCCAAGCACCCCTTTTTCCTCCCTCAGGCCGTATCCCCCACACTGCAGTGAAGCCGATCTACTCAGGTTCAGCGGGTCCCCCGGGACACCCCCCCTCACCCGCCCCCAAACCCTTGCCCCACCCCCCGCCCGGGCCTAGGCGCCGCACCGATTGGCTGGCCCTGGCGGCTCCTGGCAAAGAAACCCCTGGCGATTGGCCATAGGTCACCTGCTGTAAAGGAGGTGAGCTATTGACGATTGGCCGTTAGGCCAATTTCGGGTGGAGAGGAGGGAAGGAGTGGGCCAACCGCGGGAGGAGCGGGAAGGGCCCGCAGCAGGGGGTGGGCCCGGGAGAGCCCAGCTCCCCGCCCCCCTTTCCAGACTTAACACTGGCTGCCTCCTCACGGAGCCCGGGGTTCACCTTGGGGACTGTGGGCTGGGGACCCAAGCCCGCACCAGGACCTATGCTTCGGCATTTGCAGCTGCTGCCAGCTGAGCTCACGCCCTCCCCAGGAAAGGGAGGTCCTTGCTGAAGGGAGCTTTGCTTGGCTTCAGAACTTCAGCCGCAGGAATTCCCATAACGTGGCAAGTGGGGAAGGACTCCTCACAGACGAAAAACTGCTTCACCTACACCCACCGACTTCGAATTCAATGTCTCTAAAATTTTGGCAGCTGTGGAATCAAGCTGCACCTCGATAACTGCTTTTGCTTACTTCCGGAAAGTTGTTTGTGTCGCCTGGGGTGGATGTGGAGGGGCGGAGGATACTTTCTCAGTAAACAAAAGCATGGGTGCCCTGTTTTATTAATCCGGGAAACTTCGTGGGTCTGCTGTTATGCCACAGCTCCGTAAGGCATGCAGGTGGCTTGTGAAGATGCTTCAAGAAACCAAATGGCGTAACTTCATGGACGGGACTGGAAGAGATTATGCTGACTGAAATTAAGTCAAGCAGAAAGTCAGTTATCATATGGTCTCACTTACCTGTGGAGCATAAGAAAAAACATGGAGGACATTGTGAGAAGGAAAGGGAGGGTGAATTGGGGGAAATCGGCGGGGGAGATGAACCACGAGAGACTGTGGACTCTGAGCAACAAACTGAAGGCTTTGGAGGGGAGGAGGTGGGGGGTTGGGCGAGCCTGGTGGTGGGTATTGAGGAGGGCACGTATTGCATGGAGCACTGGGTGTGGTACATGAACAATGAATCTTATAACACTGAAAAAAATAAAAGTATTTGGCGGGGGGGAAGAAACCAAATGGCATAACTTCAAATTAGAGCAAAAGTTCGACTTTAGAGGACCTTAACAGAGACTCATCCAAAATGCAGGGAATCACATACATAAATAATTAACTACTGCTCTGGAGGACCATCTTCTTTTCTTTATTTTAACTATTTTTCCTTCTGGTTATTTATACATCTGCAACTCTAAATTCCTCAAGCATTTAATTTTTGTAGCTCTATTACTAGCCCCTACAACTAGCATAGTGTGCACTGCACAGAAGGCTCAATAAATGATTGCTGCACTCTAGGTTAAAGATACCTACAGTTTTATGTAAATGTTTTCAAAATGCCCAATACCAAATGCACTCTCTCCTTGCCACGCCTGCTCCTCAAAAGCCTGGTTTTCTAGTACTGCCTCTGTATCAGTAAATGAAAACCACTACTGTCCACTGTAATATGCAAACCATAAACCTAGCAGTCCATTTTGCTTCCTTCATTCCATATTCAGTCCATCTAGATCCATAATTTTCACCTCCTCAATACATTCTCCATTCTGTCCACTTCTCTCCATTACCACCACTCCGTCATAGGTCTGGGCCTCTTGCAATAAACTTCCTGAATCCACTCTAGTTCCTCCAGCTCATTCTTAACACTAGAGCCACAGTAGTTGGTTTCCAAAGCCAATTTCATTACTCCCTCATCACCCCCTACCACAACGAATTAAAGAACTTAAACTGCTTTCCACTGTACTTAGGACACAATTCAGTCTTTAATAATGGCTTACAAAGTTTAGCCCTACTTATCCTCTAGCTCCATTTTACACCTTCCACTCCCTCATTTCCTGCACTACATACGATGACCTTTTTCAAGCTTCTTCAATTTGCAATGGACTTTTCAACCTCAGGGCCTTGGCATAGGCTGTTATTTCGGTCTTTTACACTATTCCCTTTACACCAATCCCCTTCAGTTTACATCTATTCATCATCTTGTCCTCCCCATCTATGTGAATTCTTCCTATCATATGTTCTCATGGCCCCTGCAATTCTCCTTCCTTTTTTTTTTTTTAAAGATTATTTATTTTAGAGAGAGACAGATAATGACAGAGATAGTGAGACAGCACAAGCAGATGGGAGAGGGAAAAGCAGGCTCCCGCTGAGCAGGGAGCCCGATGTGGGGCTCGATCCCAGGACTCTGGGATCTGACCTGAGCCGAATGAACCACCCAGGTGCCCCTGCAATTCTCCTTCTTATCACAGCTATAATTTTATGTGTATTTGAGTTATCTTTAATTAACCTTATTGAATTATAATTTACATATAATAAAACATCCATTTTAGGTGTAAGTTCAATGTATTTTGATAAATGTATGCACACATGTAATCACCACAATTAAGACATCGAACATTTCTGTCTTCCCCAAATTTCCCTAATACCCTCCAGCAGTCAATTCCACCAACCACTTCTCTGCTTCCTATCTAACTGCATTATTCTTTCATTCATGTTTATGTTCATCACTAGACTGTAAGCTTAATGAGGCAAGGATCTGATTTTGTTCAACATTGTATCTTTAGTATTTAGCCACATGCCTGGCACATATTAGTGCTCAATAATGGATTTCTTTCTATGGTAACAGGTTCTGAAAATAAACATCAACTATATGATAAATATCAATTGAACCATAAACAGTGATGCAGAAAAATACATTAATTTTGCCAAATGGTCAAGGTCAATGTCTAACAACTTCCACTAATATGCCTTAAAGTTTTCCTTTAATATCTGCATTTCTAGCAGTTGATTTTGCGCCTGAGCAGCTCAAAGGATGTAATTCAATATTGGCTGATCCAACAGTTCTCTAGGCCAGGGGAAAAAGGCCTACATCTCTAATTCTGTCTATATACTATATTGTTTGAGTCCATAAGAGACATAATACTTATTTATATCATTCTTACCAGGTCCTTCATGTGTTTATCTCCCCGACTAGGCAGAGAGACCCATGAGGGGTCATCAGTGACTTCATATTTAACAGTGCCTACCAAAGAATCAGGTTTTTTTCTAAGTGTCCTCCATATCACCCATCATTATCATTATCATTATCGTCATCATTATCATGAGTCAGTAGTTTCAAAATCTAATGCACTGTCATTTTTGATAGAATAGTGTAAATAGTACAGTTCTAGTAAAATTTTAGCAGACCTAATTATCGTTCATTTTTTTTTTATTAATAGGCTTAAGTGTTAAGATTAGGGGTGATGGCCAATAGCTAAACTATGGAAAGAACCTAGATGTCCACCAAAAGATGAATGGATAAAGAAGTACACACACACACACACACACACACACACACACACATACACAATGGAATACTATGCAGCCATCAAAAAACTGAAATCTTGCCATTTGCAATGATGTGGATGGAACTAGAGGGTATTATGCTAAGTGAAATAAGTGAATCATAGAAAGACAATTATCATATGATCTCTCTGATATGAGGAATTTGAGAGCAGGGCAGGGGGTCGTGGGGGGAAGGGGGGGGGAAAATGAAACAAGATGGGACCAGGGAGGGAGACAAACCATAAGAGACTCTTAATCTCGGGAAACAAACTGAGGGTTGCTGGAGGGGTGGAGGAGGGGAGGGATAGGGTGGTTGGTTTATGGACATTGGGGAGGGTATGTGCTATGGTGAGTGCTGTGAATTGTGTAAGACTGATGATTCACAGGCCTGTACCCCTGAAGCAAATAATGCTTTATATCTTAATAAAAAAACGATTAGGGGTGATGACAATAGAGTATATGATTTATGATGGTCTCTTAATACAACTGAGTCTTCCTCAACTGCATATATAAAACTCCAGGTTCTAGTTACCCATTTAAAGAGGTCACAGTTACAGTCCAAAGTCTACCTTTTCAGTTTCATGCAGAGATAACTATTTGTTACAGACATGTAATTCTCATTTTCCTAATCCTTGTATAAAGTTAGTATGCATAAAAGATGTAGCATTTAAAATGAAAAGTAACTACACTATACAAGGCAACTTTACCCAATTTATCCCAAGAAATTATAGGACTTCTAAGCAAATATGGCAACTCGAGCAATAAGTTACTTCAGAAGAAAGTTAAGGGACCAATGCCTTAAACACATATTTAACAACTGATTTCCAATGTATGTATCAAAAAAAATATTCAATACTTATCTTTGAACAACATAACTAAGGCTATTACATGATTAAATTAAATTAGTACTTTTTCTGTTTTTGTTCAAGATAAAGAATACAATAGGATGATTAAGAAGTACAAAAAACAACCTGAGAAAAATAAAAATACTAAGATTCAGGGTGAAGGGGCCTTTCACTGGCAAGAAGTCAAGCAAAAAATAGGCCACCTTTACCTACAACTATTAAGATGAAAAGAAAATTTTAACCGAATGGAATTCGTGCACTACTTTCAAAAATATTATTTCTGCTAGACAGCCCAATAATGTTTACCTATAAATCACATTTTGCTCTGGTGTCACCTCACATAGACGACAAATACCTTTGGTAGCAACGGAAGCAAAACAGAAGCAAATTGGGAGGAAAAATCCATAGTTTCCCTATGAATTTGCTTTGTAACTCAGGCCAAATGACTGGAATGCATAACATTAAAAGACAACTCTTGGATGGAGGATATGTAGCTCCACTACTTTGTCTGACTAGTACCTGAAAGTCTCAAAACTAAAGTCAGCCAATAAATTTCCACATAGAAACTTTGGCCATATGGAATAAAAACACCACTTTTCATATGGTAGAAGCAGTCCTTATCATCTTATGATCAAGGTGACCATGTTTCAAAAGTCTGTTTTATTTGCAATTCTCAATGCATTATCAAACTGAAAAATTATTTTATTCAAGGTTAGGAACAGACATCCTCTATAAACCTCATAATGGCTATGATAGTGTACTGCCTTGTTCACCAATATATCTGTAGTATCTCCTCCACACAGGGACTGATATGTATTAGATGCTAAATTAGGTCTCTTGAATGAATGAAATGCCAGGTACTATAGTATGAAATCAGCAGTATAAACAAACAAAAAAAAAAGGCTGAAAATAGCTAGTCTAGCAAGCAGAACAGAGAAAGCAGAGACAGAAGGCTGTTGTTTTTCTATATGAGCCTTTTAGTACTATTTAATTTTAAAACTTATACTAGGTACTATTGCACCAATTTTTACACATAAAATCCAGCTCCAGTCACTTAACTTTCTTCTGAAACAATTTGTAGATTTCATTAAAAACAGATGAGTTAAAAGTTGCCAAATCTGGGGGGGAGAAAAAAAAAAGTTGCCAAATTTGGAAGTACATAGCTCCTTGCCACAAGATGGGTGAGATGGCTTTGTATTACATAATTACTCTTCATTTTAAATGCTCCCACTTTTATGCCCTCTAACTTTACATTAGGAAGTTAACAAATGAGAACTATGTGTTTATCTCTAAAGAAAGGGTGTGGGAAGCACTATTGTTTTTATTTTATATACTTCTGCATAGTTTAAAATTTTTTTAGAAGCATGACTTATGTCATTATCATAGTTTTTTTTTAAAACTTCAATCCTCATGATCTTTATTTTCTACTTTATACATGTCAACATGTCATTTATTCATAATAATATCCTTTACAACTAGTATAGGGCATGGAACACATTAAATACATATACATGTTTACCAAATGCATAACTTTTTTTGTATACTCCATATGTTCTGAATTGAAAATGAACTATTTTTTTATTTTAAAATTTATTTTTATACAGAGAAGGCAGAAAATATAAGTTCTAAAAGATGTCCATAAAAACAGTTAAGATAAATTTCTGACAGTTAAAGGAATAACCTTTAGCAGCTATAAAACTGGACCATTTGTTCCTATTTGTTTCCCAAGAGCTCAAGATAGATGGGCCACCACTAGAACAACAGAACTGAATAAAAAATGAATCCTAGAATCCTAAATTCCAACTCAGGAGCCAGGAATTCATCTGCCCTCAGTAATACCAATGACAATGGTTAACAACCCTTAGGAGAATTTTCCTTTGTTAAAGGAAACCCGAGTAACTGGCTACTTCTCTATACCATTTTACCTGTGGAAAAGGTGACACATCTATACTGCAATCATTTTGGGGGGGGGGTAACAAAGCATTTCAAGGGAGAAAAACAAAATACATTTATTTTTCTACATGACACAAAAATAAAATCTTACGGTGCCAGGAGAAACAATACAATGGTATTAAACAGATCTTTATATATTGAAAAATTGAAATGTACGTTCAAAACACTAATCTTCAGTGAAGCAGCTTAACGCTCAATAATAGTACTCAAAAGATTTCAATTAATTTTAGTTACCCAGTGAGACACATGAGCCATTATAGAAAAGAGGGTAGAATCAAGGTATCCTGATACTAAAGATTAATTTCTCAGATACTATCCCAAACTATACCTTAAATACTAAATTTGTGTTTGTCTAGTAACAGAAGTTTGGCAGATACATAATTAACTGAAGGATCTAATTTTGAAAAAAAGGCTTCAGAATGGCTCTATTATTTTTTCAGCTTCAATAATGATTTGCAATCTGAATTCTATCACATTTTCTTTGTGAATAATAATGTTTTACTCACAGATTCAGGGGCATTTCCAGTGAGGTTTCTACCAGCCCTCTCTATTCCCCCTCAGCCATATTCTTCTTACACAAGGTATCATGTCCTTTCTCTCTAGGGGCTCGAGATCAAAGCCAATGGATAATGAATGTATAGCAAAGGGCAAAAATTATAAAATTACAAGACAGTAGCAATGAAATTCCAATTTGATAACCACCTAAGATGCAGTCTACAGTGGCCTACACAAACTTATATAGATGAGAACAATTATTGCCCAATTTCTTGGTCCAAACAACTACCAGAGAAGCCATTTTGTATACAATTCTTTTGAATATCAACTAAGTCATAGCATAAAAGCAAAAAAACGTAAAGGTCTATACTACTCAATTAGTATAATCCACATGAAGGTTTTTAAACTGGGATCTAAAAAAGTATCTACCATAATCTTCTATGTTTTCATTTTGATAACCTATGGAAATCTGTATAACCACACACTGAATCATCTCAGTAACAACCTTAAATCCAAGTGGTACCAAGTTATTTCATTGTCCACTTTTGTTTATGATCAAGTTGGCACCAAGTACTACTACTTGTTACAGGAGAGTCTTGACCATGAAAATGATACAGGTGTGAACTGAAGGTCAAATAACCTCAAAGGATGTGACGTACAACTGAAGGTTTCCCAGTAGTCAGAACAAAGTGGCAAGATGACAGTCATAATCCACAGTAGTGTACTCATGTCAAACTTAAAAAGAATCTATACCCTAAGAGTCAGTACCATTTTCACATTGTAAGTGGTGACCCATTTTTACAAGGCAATATGATTTATCACAGTAAATAAATGTTAATTTAGATTTTATTTGCTTTGTGTTTGGTTGTATTTTATGCTTTGTATTTCACTTGCAATTTTCTTTTGGATGTAAATTTAGTTTTGTATGATTTTAAATCTAAGAAGTTTATACCTAGCTTTGTTTGCCCACATTAAATAACATTATATATATATAATACTTTAAATATTGGAATTCTGGGCTTGCAAGAGTTTTTTTTCTAAAATAGGCCCAAGTTTACTGAAGTTTATACAACTCTTTTTACATCTGTATGATATCCAGGCAAGCTGCTATGATTCACTATACTTTGTATAATATAGGACAATACTGCAAAACCTACATGATGTAGCACCTTATCTTCTTCCAGTAATAAATCCCTTTGCTTGGCAATCTCTCAGCATTTAGTTCATACTAAAGCTTACTAGGGAAAATAAAGAATCTGAAAGGTTTCCCTCCATTAATCGGTATCATCAAATATCCACTGAAGACTTCTTACAGGCTAAGAGGAAGGTAAGATTAAGAAGCTCAAAAGCACCTCTGCCTCCTCTTCAAGTAGTGTCCTAATTTAGTTGGGTGTAAATACATGAAAAGATAACACAAGCTAAGATACAAGTTTCGAATGACTACTGGAAACTCAATTCCATAGGAGTTGAAAGGAGAGAAGATTATAGTTGTCTTCTCCCATTCTCCTAATTGCAATTTTAAGATACCCATAGAAGGGGCGCCTGGTAGCTCAGTCGATTAAGCATCTAACTCTGGGTTTCAGCTCAGGTCATGATCTCATAGGTCCTGGGATCAAGCTCTACATCAGGTTCTATGCTTAGCATGGAGTCTGCTTGAAAGATTCTCTCCCTCTGCCCTTCTCCCAATGTGTGTGTGCATGCTCTCTCTCAAAAAAACAAATCTTAAGATACCCACAGAAGAGTGAGAACAACAGGAAAAGAAAAGAGGAAAGATGGAAGGAAAGGGAGAAGGTACAAGACATGCTCTAGATGGATTTACTGTTAATCAGAATGGAAGGAAGAATGGAACTAATATTGATGAGTACCTTCACCATACAAGGTGTAATGTGCTAGAAATATTATAACATCTTAACACAACTACTTGACTGAGGTTTTATACCTACCTTTAAAGATCAGCTAAGGTTTAAAAGAGGTTTAAAAGAAATTAAGTACTTATTCCACATTATATATACATCTAATAAGATGGCAAAGCCAGGACACAAGAACTGGTCAGCCTGGCTCTAACAATTTTCTACTATAATATACTGCTTCTTAAACCATATTCAGAAGGTTAGACAGGGCCTGTTGAGCTTGCCATAGGTGCAATGGGAAAAATACTATCAAAAAAATAGGTTCTCTCTTGTCTCATGAAACTTATAATCGCAAGTGGACAATGAGTTATATAATATATTATTGTAAGAGATAATGCATGTAAAGTCCATGCAGTTCCTGGCACATACGAAGTGCTCAAGTATTAGTTGCTACTGTTATTATTACATACCAGAATGCCATATGGGCTACATGGAAGGGGAAATTACAGCAGAGGTTAAAGAGGTAAGAGACTACCTTTTATTATAATGATAAGAATCAGATGAAATGAAGAGGTAATATGTGCACTGGGTCTTGAATGACTGGAATTAATCACAAAGAGGAAAATTTGAGGACTGCGGATGGTGAGGACTTAAAAGTAGCAAGAGTAGAAGCATGGAACCAGAAACATGTAGGAACAGAAGGTGGAAAAGGTAGATTGGTATCAAATCAAAGAGAGTCTAAAATCCCCTAATAAAAAGTTTTACTTCATCCTACAGGCAAATGTAAATCATTAAAGGTTTTTCACTGTCATAGATGCCCTAAGGTCACTTATTAAAGGTACTCTTTTATAAGATGAAGAGAATAAATTCAGGAAATATTATGAGGGCATCAGAGATAGCAAGATGCAACTTATATGACAGTCAAAGTGAACATCAGAGGAGTGTAAGTGATCCTACTAAAAAAAAAAAAAGACAACACACAAACACACACACACACACACACACACACACACACACACGTTTGGCAGTTTAGAAGTTACCACCCAAAAGGATTCTCAACTTTCAAACTTCATGGCTCAGAGAATAACACTGCCATTAACAGAAACAGAAAAATGAGATAAAGAGATGAGTTTGAGGAGGAAAGAAATGATAGGTTCAGTTTTAGCCATGTTGAGGTTGAGTTCCAGGGAGCCATCTAATTGGCAAAATCTGAATGGAAAGAGTGTGGGACTAAAGCTAAATATGAAAAGATGTATATATAAAGAAGGGGAGTGGTGTGGAGGGAAGGAAGAGTCACCTACACAGAAATTATAGCTGAATCCATGAAAATGGTGAGGGCTACTAGAGGGAGAGGGAGTAAGGTCATAGTCTCAAAGGAAACATCACGCAGTCACAAGTATGGGTGTTGTATTAACTCTGGGAAAGAGTAAGAATGTTTTTCTTTGAAATATGCAAAGCAGAGAAAATAAGTATAGGTGAAATCACTAAGAACTATTGAAGTGAGACCTTTTTCTATAAGACCTTTTTCTTTTTCTATAAAGAAGGGAGCAGGCTGTATTAGATCCTGAAACTAATAAAAAATATTCCACTGTGGGGATTTATTAAAAATCAAGGAGTCAATAAGAAGACTGTTAAATAGTTATAGAAATCCAATTAAAGTTAGACAAAATTTAAATTGTGATATATACAGTCATCTCAATATTATGATCTCTAATAGTACTAGAAGCAGAGAAACCAGACGATGAGGGCCCTGGGGAATGGAAACCAGAATGACACACAGTACAAAACACCCAGTGACAAAAAAATTCTAAAGGTGATAGCAAAATCAGTGTTGAAGAAGCAGATATAAGATCTATACTGGAAGATGACATAGGCAAAGCTAGAAAGGTACTAAATGGCTAGGAAAAATGAAGAAGTAGAGCTCAGACCAAAATGAGAGAAGTTCAGAAGTAAAGTGATAAGAGGGTGAAGATAAGAAAACTGTGGCCAAAAAGAAAGTATTTTTAAATTCAGTATTTTGGAGGTAGTGCAGCCCTCAATAACGACAAGGCCAAAGCGGTATAGTTTAATGGCTAAAGTAGATATGAAATTCAATGGAAAAGGAAGACATGTAAATGCCCTTCGTGCCCATTTGGAAGAGAGCTCTATGAGCACCTACTCCGCAGTGCCTGAATGGAACACTATACATCTCAAAGTACTCGATAAACAGCAATGGAAAAGCAACCTATACATCATCTGTTTCTTTGTTCATTCCTTTAATTATTTCTTCGTCTAACAGTTTCTGAGCACTCTTTAGAATGTGAAGTACTGAGACTGGAAATAGTGAGAGTAGTTTCATTAGTAACAACAGCTAACATTTGTCAAGTTCTCACTATAGCTAGGTATGATTTCAACAAATTTGCGTTTAACTCATTTAATCATCAAAACAACTCTATAAAGGCAGGTACTTTTATCATCTTCATTTTATACATGAGGATACGGAAACTCGGACTAAGTTCAATGTAAAGAGTTAAATATAAGTGGTAGCACTGGCATATAGACCAAGACATTTGGGCTCCAGAGTCAAGTTCTTCATCACACTTCCTATCACTGGGAGGAGACTCTTTACTTTTTTGCCAATCAAATTAACATTTGATTACATATTTCTAAATGTCCTATCTTCTGTATACATTAACTTCAGGAAAAATACATATAAAGATTCTCTTGTACACATGTATGTTAAATATCAAAGCTATCAAAGCCTTTTTTTTTTTAAAGATTTTATTTATTTATTTGAGAGACAGAGAGAGAGAGAAAGAGGATGAGAGGAGAGAAGGTCAGAGGGAGAAGCAGACTCCCCACAGAGCTGGGAGCCTGATGCGGGACTTGATCCTGGTACTGCAGGATCATGACCTGAGCTGAAGGCAGTTACTTAACCAATTGAGCCACTCAGGCGTCCTAGTCTAAGACTTTTTTTTTTTTAAGATTTTATTTATTTATTTGACACAGAGAGAGAGACAGAGAGAGAGAGAGAGAACACAAGCAGGGGGAGTAGGAGAGGAAGAAGCAAGCTTCCCGCCGAGCAGAGAGCCCATTGCGGGGCTCGATCCCAGGATGCTGGGATCATGACCTGAGCCAAAGGCAGCTGCTCAACACGTGAGCCACTCAGGCTCCCCCAGTCTAAGACTTTTTAAAATTTTCTTTTCTTCTTATTTCTTCTGAGAAAAAGCTCAGAAATTCCAAAATTGGATCAAATTAGGTAACCAACCTTAAGGAGTCTGAATCCTAATTGGGGAGGTTGGAGTCACACATACTTTCAAAGAGAAACAAAAAGAATATGATAAGGACTTAGTGAATTGTGCAAGAAGTCCAGCATCCAAAGAAAGAGATCACTTTGAGTTTGGACTATGGGGAGGGAGGGGTCAGTTAGGGGAGGCTCCACAGCAGAGGTCAGTTCTGAATTGGGCTTTGAAGAAAAGGGGTGGTATACAAAGGCAGAATGGAAGCAGACGGCATTTCAGAGAGAAAGAGAGAACATCATGTGCAAGTATGTGGAAACCAGAAAAGATAAGTAAACAGCAGCACTCTAGTAAAAAAATTGATGGAGGGATGTAATGGTAGAAATGACTAGAAAGGCAAGTTGAGAATAGAAGACAGAGATTTGAATGTCAGTCTCACCAACCATAGAGGGAATCTCAACTGCCACATTCAGGCTAATTCTTTTTTTTTGTTAAGATTTTATTTATTTATTTGACACACACACACACACAGGGCACAAGCAAGGGAAGTGGCAGGCAGGGGGAGAAGCAGGCTAATCCCAGGACCCTAGGATCATGACCTGAGTTGAAGGCAGACACTTAACTGACTGAGCCAACCTGGCGCCCCCAGGCTAATATGATTCTTGAAATACTTATCATACTGAATCACAAATTTGCTGAAATGATGCCACATTCATTTATTAAATGGACTAAAATTAAAAAGAAACCTTCAGAAATTATGAGTTTGCTTTTAAAAAGCATAGCTCAAAGAGTAACTTACAGATCTCCTAGTTCAACTCCATTTTAATTTCTTATAGCCTCTTAATAATCACATCCTTGAATAATGTTTTTTAAGCCTCTATTTGAATACTCTCAAGTGATGGGAGTTCACAGTGTTGTAGGACCTGGGACGCCCTATACCACCTTATCACCTTACCACCTTGTCTAACCAAGCCAATTCCTGGTACAGGACAAAAATAAGTAGAGAAAAAGTGTTATAAAATGTCACTTTTGTATAACTCAGTCCTATCAATCAAAATAATTAAACGACATCCTCCAATGCCACAATATAAGCTCTTTCATTGAAGAATAAACAT
Organism: Potos flavus; assembly: GCA_028534135.1. Classification (NCBI taxonomy): domain Eukaryota; kingdom Metazoa; phylum Chordata; class Mammalia; order Carnivora; family Procyonidae; genus Potos; species Potos flavus. The sequence goes on from CM052900.1 coordinate 130,154,195, forward strand.
GGAAAACTATCTTCAGTATGATAGAGTAGACATTTGTTGTTTTTGTCACCCAGCATCTTCTTTTTCCCTATTCTGACTTTGCTTGGTGGGGACCATCTTCTACCCTAACAGCAAAGTGTTAAAGCACATAACATCCCAGCTGCAGGAGTGGAACATATGACTGTGAAATTGTGATTGGTCAGGACTAAGAAAATGACTGAAGCTAAGGTAATCAGCACTAATCCTATTAGTCCTACCATGGCCCAGAAAGAACAACAGCCTCCTGTGGACTTGGAGCTACTAAAGTATTCTCCTAATAGTAGGTTATACATCTCAATAATGGGAGGCTGAAATTGCTGCAACCATCTTACTACCACAAAGAGAACCTATCTAAAAATAAAGCCACCCCATCGGCTCAGGTCATGATCTCAGGGTCCTGGGATCGAGCCCCACATCTGGCTCTCTGCTCAGCAGGGAGCCTGCTTCCCCCTCTCTCTCTCTGCCTGCCTCTCTGCCTACTTGTGATCTCTCTCTCTCTGTCAAATAAATAAATAAAATCTTTTAAAAAAATTTTTTAAAAATAAAAATAAAGCCACCCCAGAAGAAAAGAGGCATAAAAATAGAAATGGTGGATCTGGGTCCTCATGACATTGGTGAAGTGCCTACTTCAAACCACATCTAAGCCAGATTTACTTTTTTCTTAAACCAGTTTGTTGTTTTTTTTTCCCATTACTTTCATCCCACAGAGTCCTGCCTAACACATGTAACTGCCAAATCCTAGAACAAGAAAAGTAGGTCAAACTCTCAGCACTTACCTATGCATAATTTGGTTATATCAATAACCAACTACAGATACTAAATTTAAAAACGATCTGGCACATTTTAACATAGCATTTCATATTAGATATTGCCCTTGCACTGTCTTATTTTAAGATAAAAATCAGTATTTTACCCTATAGAAAGAACAAGAAAATGCTTTATAACTTTACTATATAACACTATGAAGGCAAGAATAAGCAACTCAGGAATAAGAAGTTTTCATTACATTGTATCACAGTTATTTTAAAAAACAGAAAACAAACAAAAAAAAACCTAATGAACAATGCAGAAGCCATTTAAAGACTCTTACTTGAAGCTGAAGAGTATGTCGAAGAATTGTTTCTTCTAAGGCATGGATCCACTTCTCTCGTTCATCAGCATCACGAGCTGGAATAAAAGATTATAAAAATTAAAATGTTAATTCCTACAATATAGCTTCATGTTTGAAAATAAAATTTTAAACCGCAATACTAATAGGAAAGGTTGTAGGTTGTGCCATTTTCATAACAGGTTCAACTTCCTATCCTTTCTAAACATGGAATCTACAACAAAGGGAATAATTATGATCAATAATAGCAAGCTACTTTCTCACTGAGAAAAACTAGAAAAGCTGGAATAATTATTTAAAAATAACTGGTTGAAGACAATAGAAAACAACAAGGTAGCAAAGAACAGGCCAAAATCTAGGAGAAGACAAACATCTAGAAGATAAGCCTCATATTTAAGGACACTTTTCTCCAGGAGGAATTATAAATTCCAGGAGAGGACACTCATTAAAAAAAATCTGACAATGTATTCTCCATGCACACATGGATAATGTCTGATGCAAGATGGTAGAAGCAGGAAAGAACAGAGCATCAAAAATAATAAGCACACAAAACCATAAGAAACCTAGGAATCAACCTAACCAAAGAGGTGAAAGACCAGTATTCTGAAAACTATAAAACACAGATGAAAGAAATTGAAAAGGACACAAAGAAATGGAAAGACATTCCATGCTCATGGATTGGAAGAACAAATACTGTTAAAATGTCTACAGCACCCAAAGCAATTTATACATTTAATGCAATCCCTATCAAAATACCACAAACATTTTTCACAGAGTTAGAACAAACAATCCTAAAAATTTTCTTTAAAAGATTTCATTTATATGACAGAGAACGAGAGATCACAAGCAGGCAGAGAGGCAGGCAGAGAGAGAGGGGGAAGCAGGCTCCCCGCCTAGCAGAGAGCCCGATGTGGGGCTCCATCCCAGGACACTGAGATCATGACCTGAGCCGAAGGCAGAGGCTTTAACCCACTGAGCCACCCAGGCGCCCACAAACAATCCTTAAATTTGTGTGTAACCACAAAAGACCCCAAATAGCCAAACAAACCTTGAAAAAAGCAAAGGGGGCACCACAATTTCAGACTTCTAGTTATATTACAAAGCTGTTGTGATCAAAACAGTATGGTACTGGCACAAAAATAGACACATAGATCAATGGAATAGAATAGAAAACCTAGAAATGAACCCACAACTATACAGTTAATTAATCTTTGACAAAGCAGTAAAGAATATTCAGTGGGAAAAAGACAGTCTCTTCAATAAATGGTGTTGGGAAAACTGGACAGGAACATGCAAAAGAATGAAACTGGACCACTTTCTTACACCATATACAAAAATAAAATCAAAATGGATTAAAGACCTAAATGTGAGACAGGAAACCATCAAAATCCTAAAGGAGAACACTGGCAATAACCTCTTTCTAACTAAATATGTCTCCTGAAGCAAGGGAAATAAAAGAAAAAATAAACTATTGGGACTACATCAAAATAAAAGCTCCTAGGTGGCTCAGTCGTTAAGCGTCTGCCTTCAGCTCGGGTCATGATCCCAGGGTCCTGGGATCGAGCCCCACCTCAGGCTCCCTGCTCGGCGGGAAGCCTGCTTCTCCCACTCCCGCTCCCCCTGCTTGTGTTCCCTCTCTCGCTGTGTTTCTCTCTGTCAAATAAAAATCTTTAAAAAAATAAAAAATAAAATAAAAGCTCCTGCACAGTGAAGGAAACAATGAAAAGAACTAAAAGGCAACCTATGGAATGGGAGAAGATATTTGCAAATGACATATCTGATAAAGGGTTACTATCCAAAATATATAAATATATAAAGAATTTATACAACTCAACGCCCAAAAAACAAATAATCTAATTAAAAAGTGAGAAGACATGAACAGACATTTTTCCAAAGATGACATACAGATGGCCAACAGGCACATGAAAAATGGAACATCACTCATCACCAGGGAAATACCAATCACAATGAGATATCACCTCACACCTGTCAGGATGACTAAAATTAACAACACAAGAAACAACAGGTGTTGGCAAGGATGTGGAGAAAGGAGAAACCTCCTGCACTGTTGGTGGGAATCCAAACTGGTACAGCTGTTCCGGAAAACAGTATGGAGGTTCCTCAAAAAGTTAAAAATAGAACTACCCTAGGACCCAGCAATTGCACTACTGGGTATTTACCCAAAGGACACAAAAATACTGACTCAAAGGGATACATGCACCTCAATGTTTATAGCAGCATCATCGACAACAGCCAAACTATGGGAAAAAGCCCAAGTGTCCATCGACTAATGAACAGATAAAGATGTGGTGTGTGTGTGTGTGTACAAACGCACACATATATACAGATATACATATATATACACACACAATACACACCCAATGGAATATTACTCAGCCATAAAAAAGAATGAAATCTTGCCATTTGCAAGGACATGGATGAAGCTAGAGTGTATTATGTTGAGCAAAATAAGTCAGTTAAATACAAATACCATATGATTTCACTTATATGTGGAATTTAAGAAACAAAACAAGCATAGGGGAAAAAAGACAGAGGCAAACCAAGAAACAGACTCTTCACTATAGAGAACAAACTGATGGTTGCCAGAGGGGAGGTGGGTGGGGCACAGGGGAAATAGGTGATGGGGATTAAGGAATGCACTTGTGATGAGCACTCGGTATTGTATAGAAGTTTTGAATCACTAACTTGTACACCTGAAACCAATATTATACTGTAATATTAACTAACTGGAATTTAAATAAAAACTTAAAATTTAAAAAAATGATAAGTACGTGGGCAAAACTAAATGAATATTAACTACATAAAATACTATCTTGTGATGTAAATAAATACATACAAAATTAAATACAAAACAATTGCAAGTAGATTGGGAAAGAGAAAATGGAGTTAAAGAATTCTAAGGTTCTGCAATGTTCGGGAAGAAGATAAAATTACCAATTGACATTAAATTTTGGCAACTGAAGGATCTGTTATAATTTTTAGAGTAATCGCTAAAAAGTTAAGTGTTTAACTTCCAACATAATAAATTTAAAAATTCAATAATGAAAAATAATCCAAAACTTGACAAGAAAGAAAAATAAAAGAAACAGAATATGCAAGACAAAAAGAAAATATATGGTAAAATGGTAAATTTTTAACCCTAAAACACCAATACTTAAATTAAGTGTAAATGAAGTATGTAAATGTTCTAATTAAAAAAAAGAAGGGACACCTGGGTGGCTCAGTCAGTTAAGCATCCAACTCTTGATTTTGGCTCTGGTCATGATCTCAGGGTAGAGACATTGAGCCCCACATTGGGTTCCACTGCCCTGGGCATGGAGCTTGCTTGGGATTTCTCTCCCTCTCCCTCTGCTTCTGCCCCTTCTCCCCCTCAAGTAAATAAAATAAATCTTAAAAAAAAACAACAACAACAAGATTTTATGATGCTGTCCAATGTAGTGAAAAGAAGGGGCATATGTACCCCAATGTTCATAGCAGCAATGGCCACAATCGCCAAACTGTGGAAAGAGCCAAGATGCCCTTCAACAGATGAATGGATAAAGAAAATATGGTACATATATACAATGGAATATTATGTAGCCATCAGAAAGGATGAAGACCGAACTTTTGTATCGACATGGAAGGGACTGGAGGAGATTATGCTGAGTGAAATAAGTCAAGCAGAGAAAGTCAATTATCATATGGTTTCACTTACTTGTGGAGCATAAGGAATAACATGGAGGACATTAAGAGAAGGAAAGGAAAAGTGAATTGGGGGAAATCAGAGGGGGAGACGAAGCATGAGAGACTGTGGACTCTGAGAAACAAACTGAGGGTTTTGGAGGGGAGGAGAGTGGGGGAATGGGTGAGCTTGGTGGTGGGTATTAAGGAGGGCACATATTGCATGGGGCACTGGGTGTGGTGCATAAACAATGAATCTTGGAACACTGAAAAAAATAAAATTAAGATGTTAAAAAAAGATTTTATGATGCTTACAAGAGACACTTACTAAACATAAGGATACAGAAATACTAAAAGTAGGAGTATAGAAAAAGACAAACCATAAAAAAAAAGATCATAGAAACACTAACTCCAAAAAATTTGCTATTATTAAAATTGCATAAAATAGACTTTACCAGGAGATGAGAGGCTCACTTCGCAAATATAAGAGGTTCAAGTCATCGAGAAGATAAGATAAATGTAAATTTCTATGTATAACATGGATTCAAAAAATGTTCTATATGGCAAAAACATACAGAATATAAGGAAAAATAGACAAAATACCATAATCATAGTGGCAGATTTTAACACATCTCATTCATTAGCCAATTAGATGAAGTACACAAAAAATTAGTAAGAATCTAGAAGATATGAACAATCCCTGATATAAACTTGATCCAATGGACGTACATAGAACACTACACACAACAAATATGAAACAAATATGGTTTTTAAGCGCACATAGAACATTTCTAAAAATTGACTATATAATGAACCCTAAAACAAATCTCAACAAATTTCAAAGGATTGAAATCATACAAAACATATTTATAGTGAAAAGATAAGCTAGAAATCAGTTACAAAAGTATAAATTAGAAAATATTCAATTGTTTGGGGAAAAAAACACTGCTAGATAATCCATTGGTCAAAGAAAAATATCTTATTAGAAATTAAAAAATGTTGAGGGGCTTAACTGGGTGGCTCAGTTAAGCATCTGGCTTCAGCTCAAGTCATGATCCCAGGGTCCTGGAAATGAGGCCTGAATGGGGCTCCCTTCTCAGTGGGGTTCTGCTTCTCTCTCTCCCTCTGCACCCTCTCCCCGCCCCCCATTAGTGCATCTCTCTAAGTAAATAAGTAAAAAATAAGTAAAATCTAAAAAAAAAGAAAAAAGAAAGAAATTCAAAAATGTTTAGAACTGCCTGAATGAAAACAGGACATATTGAAACTTGCTGGATGCAGTTACAGTACATAAAGGGAAATTTATAGCCTTAAATTCATGTATAGAGAGGCTAAAAGGCTGAAAATAACAGGAAATTAAATTCAAAATGAGTAGAAAGAAAATGATAAAGAACATAAAATAATTAAATAGAGAATAAACATAAAATAGATGAATAAAATTTAAAGTTGGTTACCTGAAATAACTAATGAAACTGATAAACTACTTACATATTGTAGGTAGGTAGGTAGATAGGTAGATTGACAAGTGCTTGAAAAGAATGGGGGCATGTCAAAAGCAAACAGGAGTCAACCTGAAGGAGCTCCAATGGCCAATACCTAAAGAATTTGAGCCATAGAATGATAGTACAGGGCTATAACCCACTGAATAAAATAAATCCAAGAATCTAATAATGATATAAGTAATTAAATAAATAAATAAATGGGGAAGCTCTTTCTTCGGAAGAATTACAATTCATTAGTACAGAAGAAACGAGAGAGATTCAAAAATCATTAGACAAAAACCACAGCAGTAATTATCGCAAGCAAGATCCACTGATGGCATATTGATAGCTAAACTCAGTGGGCGAAAGTTTGAGAAGAAACAGTATATTAGCAAAGTCTCAAAGTATCTTCCCCTAAGATACTTCTCAATTATAAAGGGGAAAATAGTAATTTTAGGATGGAGAAATCTGGCAGACACACCTTAGTCCAGTGATTAAGGTTAACATCACCGGCAATAAATTTATTGACATCATACACCTCCCAATACAACCCAAGGAGGAGAAAACAGCATCAGTTCTGTGGTATTCTTCCAAAAATATGTAATCTCAATCTAATCATGAGAAAACATCAAATATGCCCAGATTGAGAGACATGCTACAAAATAATACTCATCAAAAATGTCAAGGTCATCACTGTGCCTGGGTGGCTCAGTTAAGCGGCTGCCTTCAGCTCAGGTCATGATCCCAGGGTCCTCGGATGGAGGCCCACGTCCAGCTCCCTGCTCAGCAGGGAGCATACTTCTCTCTCTCCCACTCCCTCTGCCTGTGTGCTCTCTCTCTCTCTCTCCCAAATAAATAAATAAAATCTTAAAAAAAAAAAAAAAAGTCAAGGTCATGAAAGGCAAGAAAAGAGTAAGGAACTGCCATAACTAAATGCAACGTGGGATCTTGGATTGAATCCTGAAACAGAAAAGGAACATTAGAGGGAAAAATCTAATGAGCTCTGTGGTGTAGTTAGAAGTATTATACCAAACAGGTGAAAGATCCAGCTCAGGACATCGGAGCCTGATCAAGATGTGGAGGACCTACAGTAGTCCCCCCTTATTGACAAGGGATATGTTCCAAGACACCCAGCATGCCTGAAACCATGGATAGTACCAAACCCTATATACACTGTGTTTTTTCCCATACATATCTATGATAAAGTTTATTAATTAGTAAGAGATCACAGTAAGAGACTAACAATAATAACTACTAATAAAATAGAATAATTAGAAGAATATGCTATAATAGTTACATGACTGTGGTCTGTTCCTCACATACGTCTGTGCCCTAAAAATATCTTAATGTACTGTACTCACCCTTTTTGTGATGATGGGAGATGATAAAATGTCTACATGATGAGATGAAGTGAATTAATACAGGCATTGTGAAGTAGCATTAGGCTATTCCTGACCTGGCAATATGTCAGAAGGATCATCTGCTTCCAGAACTCAGTTAACCGTGAGTAACTGAAATCACAGAAAGCAAAACTGCACATGAGGCGGGACTACTATATGTCACACCAAAGGGCAATGTGGCATTAGGCATCAAAGCCCAAAACAGGATGAAGAAGGAATCTACACAGTGGAGAAGTCCAGCAAGAGGAGTCAGAATCCAAGAAAGGTGAAGAGGGAGTCCACGTTGCAGAGGACAGAATCAACCCGGCACAAGTTTCTAAGGCTGAGTGGAATAAGGATGACATTCACATAAGGAAGTCGGTAATGATGGGGAACTAATTACATACAGAAGGATTAGCCAAATAAGTAAATATAACAAGGATAAAAGGTTTCTCACTTTTTTAAAAAAGATTTTATTTATTTATTTGACAGAGAGAGAGCAAGAGCAGGAACACAAGCGCGGGGAGTGGGAGAGGGAGAAGCAGGCTTCCCGCTGAGCAGGGAGCCTGATGCGGGGCTCGATCCCAGGACTCTGGGATCATAACCTGAGCCGAAGGCAGATGCTGAATGACTGAGCCACCCAGGCACCCCAAAAGGTTTCTCACTTTAAGGGGCTGGAAAATAGTGCTACAAATATAGTAAGTGAGAAAACCAGAATGATTTCTGGGGATATGGTATTGATATTAACTCATAGTTTTCAATATATAAGTAAACAAATACATATGGATATGGATGCACATGTGTGTGCACATACATGTATATATATGTATGTTTCTTAGCTATGAGAGGGCCTGGTTGCCATGACACCTAACAGCATCAAATACACCTAACACTAGGTGTTGACTTCTAAATACCACTCTCCATTAAAAGGTACCAGGGCTTCTTGGAAAAAAATGACTATGGAACTAGTCTGTGACTATGGAACTAGACGGGGAAGGGAGAAAATAAGCCTGGAACATCTTCTTTTTTTTGTGCCAGAAAGTAAGGCAGTAAGGGAATACTTTTTTGTGCCATAAAGTAAGGAAATACTCAGAAAATTATAGGGACATGTCAAAAGAACATAGAAATCAGCTTAAAGGGAATTCTACTGGCCAAATTGAGGGCAATCTGGGCATCAAAATAAATAATGACAGTAAAGAATTATAGTCTGTTGAGTAAAACAGGAAACCACATTTTCTACTGATATACATAAACTAAAAGTTTGATGAGGAATGGGATATTGGCATAGCTTCTAAATACTTCCCCACAAAATATTAATTAATAAGGGGAAAAGATGAGATTTAACAGCAAAGCCTGGTAATACTACCTTAATGAGATGGTCAAAGTAAATATCATCAGTAGTGGGACAAACAAACCCTGCAATAAGAACACAGAATCATTTCTGTGATCTTTGGGCCAAAGAGATGTAACCTCAATCAAATCATGAAAAAAAATCAGAAAAAAACAAACTTGGGGACATGCTACAAAATAATTAGCCTATAACCTTTAAAACTGTCAAGGTCAGGGGTAGCTGCCTGGCTCAGCAGGTGGAACATACGACTCCTGTTCTCAGAGTTGTGGGTTCAAGCCCCATGTTGGATTGTAGAGATTACTTAAAAATAAAATCTTAAAAAAAAAAAAAAGTGTCAAGGTCATAAAAGTCAAGGAAAGACTGTGGAACCATTCCAGAATGAAAGAGACCAAAGAGACATGAAAACTAAATGTAAAATGTGATGCTGAACCAGATCCTGTTGCTATAAAGGACATTACTGGGACAACTGAAGAAATTTGAACACGGCCTAAGGATTAGAAGGCATTAATGCATCAGTGTTAATTTCCTTATTTTAGTGGTTGTAAAGTGCATATACAGGAAAATTTCCTTATCTGCAGGAAATATAAAGCATTCAGGACATTAATTTAGCATTTTTTTCTCAATTTGGCGGGTTGTACCGTACTTCCTATTTTTCTGTAAGTATAAGATTATTTCAAATTTTAAAAAATTATATTAAAAACTATGATAAATCAAAGAAGAAATACCATTTCAAGGATTGGAAAATTCAATACTGCAACATATTCAAATTAACCTACAGATTAAATGCAACGCAAATTAAAATTCCAAAAGGCATTTTTGGAATTTGTCAAGCTGATTCTAAAATACTAATACAAAATGGTACAAAAGATAAAGAATAGCAAAGGTTTTTTGGAAAAGATAGAAACATTCTTAGAGGGTTTACTCTATCAAATATAAAGTCATATTATAAGGCTTTAGTAATTAAGAAAAAGTGGTTTTGGAGCATGGACAGATTAACACACCAAGGAAACAGAATAGAGCCCAGAAACAGGCCCACTCATATACACAGACACTTGATTTGTGATAAATGTGGCACCAAAGAGCAGTAAGTAACAATCTTTCAATATGTGGTGCTATGCTAGGACAGTATGGGAAAAAAAATGCAACCTGACCCTACCTTGTACTACACACAAAAATTAATTCCAGGTGATTCCTTTATTCGTAACCGTGAAAGAACAACAAAGTTACCAGAAGGTAAAACAGGAGAATACCATCATAATTTGGGAATCGAAAAAAGCTTCTTAAACAGGATACAGAACTTCTAATTATAAAGAAAATGACAGATAAATTTAACTACATCAAAGTTAAGAATTTTGGTTCATCAAAAAACATCATTTAGAGAATGTCATAGTAAGCCACGGTGACATATGGAATTAAAGAACGTGGACCCTAAATTCAACCCTGAGATTTGGCAGTTATTAACCATATAATTTGCAACAAGTTAATCTTTTCTAAGCCTCAATGTTCTCACTTGTAAGATGACAGTAATAGTATCTACCACATAGGGTTATTGCAGAGATTAAATGAGTTAATACAAATACAACACTTAGGTAAATGACATAAGATAAGTGCTCAATAAGCATTAAACCATTATTATTATTGCAGAACATTTATTATGACATGGCCCTGATTTAAAGGAGCTCAAAATCTAGTAAAGAGAGATTTGTATTTAATTGTATAAATACATGGCTTATGCCACCACCAAAGGAAGTGAATAAAACATCAGGTAAGAGCTCCTTAAGGAGTTAGGTCATAGAATAGAATTAGTTTAAGTAGAGAAGATAAGGACATCCTGAAAGAGGAGAGAACACTAACAATGTTCATGAAACATTGAGACATGAAAAAGGTGTATTTGGGAAACTGGTTTGAATGTGGCTAGAATATTGGACTCATTTGGGAAAGGCGAAATGACAAAAGATTGGGATCCCAGCCCAAGGAGTATAAATGGACTTTATCTTTAAGAAATGGAAAGCTCAGGGCGCCTGGGTAGCTCAGTCGTTAAGCATCTACCTTCGGCTCAGGTCATGATCCCAGGGTCCTGGGATTGAGTCTCACATCGGGCTCCCTGCTTGACAGGAAGCCTGCTTCTCCCTCTCCAGCTTCCCCTGCTTGTGTTCCCTCTCTCACTGTCTCTCTCTGTGTCAAAAAAAAAAAAAAAAAAAAAAGGAAAGAAACGGAAAGCCCTTAAAATTTTCAAGCATGAGAATAATATGGTCTAATCAGCATATCAGGAACACATCCATCTGGCAGTGCTGTGGAGAATGAAAAATGGGGCAAAACTGGAGGTGGTCACACCAGTGAGGAGATGGTTGTAACAGTAAGGCCTGAATTGAGAAATGGCTGGGACATGACAACAGGTGCCATTCTCACTGCATCAGGCCACCAAATGGCATCATCTTTAAATCTGCCACCCCTCAAAAATGAAAGCAGATATAAGGTTCATCAGATTCTTCCTTGATATAGTCCCTTTCTATATTCTTTCTTTCACTTCCTACTGACTACATGCTTGTTCAAGAACTCATATAGTCTTATGTCTGTATACAAAATATCATCACAAATGTAGTACATGTGCTATACTCTGCTACCTTCAATGCAGCCTGCACACCTCAGACTAGCTTATATTGAAATGCTCTTTCTATAAAAAACCTCAACATTCTACCATATTCTACAGAATTCATATAACCTCCCTGTTTAACAGTAAAATCCCTCTACATCTTCCATTTTATGCTTGTTTTACATGAACCAAAATATCTTCTCAATGTCCTCTAAATACTCTAAAAATCTTCTTGTTCATGGAATACTTTGTCCCTCCTTTAACCTTAACATTGACTCTACCCCCTCCTCCCATGTATTTAAGTTGCACATGCCTCAGAAGTCCTAGTTCTCCTCCAGGAAACCTTACAAAACTAGTCCAACAGCAGTACTCTTTTTCACCTTTGAACTCCTAGAGGACTTATAAATGCTAATGCATTATCCAATTATTCTTCAATCAAGTATTTACTGGCAATCTATAAAATTTAATCTTAAACTACCCCCCCCACCGCTATTTACACTTTTCATGTGTTCAAGTTTCATCTCTATGATAAGATTTTAGGTTTTCTGATAATATTAACCATAGTGTTTACCACAGTATTAGATCTATCCTTCCATCCTCCTATTCATCCATCTATATCCACCCAACATTTATTGAGTAGCTATTGTGTACCGAGTACTGTTTGGAAACTGGGGATATAATTCAAGTAAGACCCAGTCCCTATCTATACAGAACATACACTCAAATGACAGGGAGAAATATATGCAAACTGACAACTGCTACTACGCAGAATGACTGAGTAAATCCGCGTAAGCAGAGTCCAAGAACCTATCCCAAGGGGTGTATGTTTATGGAGATGAACTCAGGGAAAGCTTCTGAAGCAAGGAATTAGAGTCGAGTTTTTAAAAGTAGGAATTAGAGGCAAAGGTGTGGGTGTGGGTATGTGGTGGAGGGAGTGGAGAAAGGAAGGAGAAAAGGGAGGTTTGGCGAAGAAGAGGGAGAAGGGATATGTGGCAGGGGAGGCACTGACCAGGGAGGTATTCAGAGGTAAAGAGGACAGAATAAGCAAAGGTAACCATGGGGCAAATTACTGTATGATAATACAGAGCTAAATGTCAGAAAATATAGCCCAAGGGTACCTGGGTGGTTCAGTTGGTTAAGTAACTGCCTTCAGCTCAGGTCATGATCCCAGTGGGATCAAGCTCCGTGTGGGACTACCTCCTCAGCAGGAAGTCAGCTTCTCCTTCTCCCTCTGTGTGCGCGCGCGTTCTCTCTCTCTCAAATACATCAATAAACTCTTTTTAAAGACAAAAAAAAAAAAAAAGAAAAGAAAATATAGCCCATGCTTTGCTACTTTTTTTCTAGTGTTGACCTTAGCAAGTCACTTATACCATCTGAATACTCATTTTAGCATCTTCAAATTGGAGGCTTACTGGCATAAAGATGAGCATATAGACCAATGGAAAAGAACAGAGAGCTCAAAAATAAACCCTTCATGTGTGGCCAAATGATTTTTTGACAAGAGTGCCAAGACTACACAATGGGGAAAAGTCAGACTCTTCAACAAATGGTGATGGGATAACTGGATATCCACATTCTAAAGAATGAATTTGGACTCTTACACCATATGCAAAAAATTAACAAACTAGATTAAATGTAAGACTTAAAACTATTAAACTAGAAGAAAACAGAAAGAGAAGGTTCAGAACACTGGATTTGGCAAGGAATTCTTGGATATGACACCAAAAGCACAGGCAACAAAATGAAAAAATTAGACAAACGGAATTACAACAAACTTAAAAAATTTCTGTGCAAAGGAAACAACTGAAAGAAAAAAAGCAACCTACAGAATGAGAGAAAATAACTGCAACTCATATATCTCATAAGGGGTTAACATCCAGCATATATATGAGCTTCTATAACTCAACAACATAAAATAACTCAATCTAAAAATGGACCATGAACTTGACTAGACACTTCTCCAAAGAAGACACACAAGTACTGTCCAATCAGCACATGAAAGGATACTCAGGCATCACTAATCATTAAAGAAATTTAGGCTAAAACCACAATGAGATATCACCTCACACCTATCAGGATGACCACGATCAAAAGAACAAAAAAATTAAGTATTGATGAGGATGCAAAGAAGTTGGAATCCTTGTGCCCTGTTGGTGGGAATATAAATGGCAGAGCCATTATGGAAAACAGTATGAAGGTTCCTCAGGAAATTAAAAATAGAATTACCACACTCTCTAGTAATTCCACTCCTGAGTATTTATCCAAAAGAACTCAAAGTAAAATCTCGAAGAGATATTTGCACATCCACAACACATTATTCATAAGAGCCAAAAGGTGAATGCAACCTACCTGTCAATGACAGATGACTGCATACAGAAAATGTAGAATGCACATGCAAAGGAATATTATGCAGCTTTTAAAAAGGAGGAAGTCTTATCACAAGCTACCACATGGATGATCCTTGAGGACATCATGCTAAGCAAATTAAGCCAGTCACAAAGGGACAAATACGGTATGATTTTATTCATATGAATATCTAAAATAGTCAAAAGAATAGAAACAGGAAGTAAAAATGTGGTTATCAAGGGTTAGGGAGAAGGGTGGGATTAGTATTTAGCAGGTATGGAGTCTCAGCGTCACAAGATGAAAAAGTTACAGAGATTTGTTACACAACAATGTGAATATACTGAACACTACTAAACTGTACACTTAAAATGATTAAAATAAATTTAACATTATGTGTTTTTTATGATAATTAAAAATAAAATTGGAAGCTTAGACTCGATCATCCATTCTAGCTGAAAATTCAATACTCTATTATTCTGACTAACCTGGCTCACCTTTTCTCATTCTCCCATGAGTCAGTAAACAAATCTCTACCCCACCGGATCTAATAGGAAAAATATCTTTGTGTGTATGAAGAACCAATAAGATGTCCGGTTATTATTCAACCATAATAAATCATTTGTTTATATGAAAAATAAAAATATAGTAATGATATGCACAATTCACAAAACACCTGCAAAGGCAGTTCTCTAAAAGTGAAATTAAAGCTATACTATTTGAGTGAATCCCTGCTAAAAGGGCCCTAAATTTAATAAATTAGTTAAAACAACTTGTAAATAGTGCATTATTTTCCCCAAATATGTAAAGATAGGTTACTCCTCCTCTTTTTAAAGTTCAATTATTTTTAATCTCTATACCCAACATGTGACTTGAACCCATGACCCTGAGATCAAGAGTCAAATGCTCCTCTAACTGAGCCAGCCAGGCACCCCAACTCTTCCTCTTTTTATAATATTATTTATACATTCAGTTTATCTCTAAAATTTCTTCTCTAGCATCTATGCTTCCTCTTCATTACATTTTTCAAACTCCGTTCTCTGAGCTAGTAGGTTACAAATTTTCTTTGGCTGTGACCTACAATAAGAAATACATTTTGGGGCGCCTGGGTGGATCAGCTGGTTAAGCAGCTGACTTGATTTTGGCTCAGGTCACGATCTCAGGGTCGTGAGATTGAGTCCAGCATCATGCTTCACGCCCAGTGGGGAGTCTGCTTGAGATTCCTTCTCTCCCTGTCCCTTTGCCCCTCCCCAAACTCACTCTCTCTAAAAAAATAAATAAATCTTAAAAAACATTTTGTGACTATGACCCAATTCACAATACATATATACATATATGTGCACATACACATATACATATAAAACTGAAACATTAGTTTCACAAAACAATGTCTGCTCTAACCACCATGCCATACACGTTGCTATCTCCTCTGTGTTATACCTCCCTTTTTAAAAAATGCTCATCTCCACAGTTTGGAAAACACTGCCCTAAGCTACCTAATGTCCCACAAAGCTATTGCTTTCCAGCATCTCTTAGGCAGTGTAGTATAAAAGCTAAGAAGGTTGGCTCTGATACCTACTTTTGCTCTTATTCAGCCAGACCTTGAGCAAGTTACTTAAACTCTCTAAGGTTTACTTTTCTCATGTATAATCTAAGTATGATGATATTACCTATGGGAATGATAATAGTAGCTAGACCTTATAAGGCTGTTGTGACGTTTAAATAAGATTATTAATTTGTACAATATTTATCATAGTGTCTGACATATACTAAAATATCAATATATTATTATAAAAAATAGCCTCAAGAGAAAAATTCTATTAATAATCTAATAAATGATTAGCAGAGTAAAAGAATAGGGACGGGATCACTCTAATTCCTAATTCCTAATAATGCCTAGCTTATACAGAAACAATATAAGGTGCATAGAAGGAAAAACAATATTCATTCAGTAAATAAAATACTTACATTTTCAGGATTCCATAATCTTTGCTCTTTATTATATATCTATTTACATTTCCTACATTATAGATATTTGAAGTAGGTTTTTTTTGAAGTAGATTTTAAGACAAGTTTCCAAAACTTTTATACTTTGCCATTCCTGAGGCACTGCTCGGGAATCTGCCCTTTTACGCTCACATTTTCTTCTCCATTAAGGTATATGACAACTGTGAATACATTACTGCCTATTTGCAAAAGGAAGGGGTTATTTGCCTGTTTTGTAATTGGAGTAAAAAGAAGAATTAGACTCTGAAATCAGGAAGGTCTTGTTTTCTCTGCAAGTTACTGTGAAATAAAAACATTATATAAAAAACATGTTTATAATATTAAGTGCTGAGACACTCCTCAAATATCTACTGAGCCCCAATATGCATCAGGTACTATGTTGTAGATGTAAGCAAGAAGACACCATGATCTGAATTAATTTATCCTGAAAGTACAATCACTAGGTTGGGTAGCACATTGTTGAGTGAGATGTTATCTTTACCCATTCTGACAACTCTAATATCTGCTTACTAGAATCATATTCATTCTTCTGGGTTACGCCGAAATGTCACCTTCTCTATATATGCTGTTCATGATACGAAGACCTGCTTTCTCTTTCCTTAAATGTCTTCAAATATTCCAGTATTCAGGTAGTATATAAATACATGCCATATACCAGCTATTGTCTCAGGCATTAGGGGCACACTTTGAACAACAGTTAGTTACTACAGTCCATCAAAAATAGGGTCCAAATCTACCTTTTTCCTATTCACTTCCCAACGTACTCCTCCAGGAACCACTATAATCGGTTACATGGTAATTAATGCTCACATGAGTCACGCTTCTCAGATTTTCCTCAAGTTGTTCCCCCCCTCAGCTGAAATGCTTGAGTCTTATCTCTGCGTAAATAATCAAAGCTGACTCTACTGAGTACTTAATTTGTATTAGCATAGTCTGACTCATGTCTAAACAAATAACATGTATTAACTAATTAAATTCTCACAACTATGTGAGATAAGTATTATTATTATCCTTATTTTCCAGAATATAGAAACAGAAAAGTTAAGTATTTTGCAATGACATAGTACCCAGAAAGCA
The DNA here is from genome assembly GCA_028534135.1 of Potos flavus. Classification (NCBI taxonomy): domain Eukaryota; kingdom Metazoa; phylum Chordata; class Mammalia; order Carnivora; family Procyonidae; genus Potos; species Potos flavus. The sequence goes on from CM052900.1 coordinate 130,171,230, forward strand.
GCAAATACAAATGAAATCTCTAGACTTCAAGCAACCCTACCTCTGTTAAATAAGCCTCATTCCATGTCCCTTTTGCTAGACAAAGTCCTTCTTAAGAGATAACAATATAAACTTTCCACACTCTGGAGATAGTATACAGAGCAGAAAGAACAAAAGCCAAAAATTCTAGTCCAAAAACTTGGGTTTAAGTCCCACTTTTACCACTTTTGCGTCGATCTGGGGAGGACAGTCTTTAACACCTCTGAGTTGTATCCACAAATTTCAAAAGTGGTTAATATCACCAACTACCTCAAAGATTTACTGTGAAAACAAGATGAAATAAGATATATAACAACATCAGGGTCCAGTGAGGTCAAGCCATTCTTAGAGCAAAGCTACTTTCATGATAGTACTAAGAGATTATCTGTGTTTGTCACTGTGTTGACATTTGTACTGACAGTGCAAGAGCAATAGCGATAAAACTGCTGGCACCTTAGCACAAATGGGGGCCATGGCTCCAAACTGAACTGGCAGTTTTTATATTTTTCACCACCATGTACTTGTAAGAAAAAAATTCCTGTTTCACTTAAGAATGTCCCTGAAGCAAGTAAACATTATTAAATCTCACCCTTACGTATATGCTTTATAATAGTCTATGTGACAGAGACTATGCACAAGCACTTCTACTTACCAAAGTATAATAATTATCTCAAGGAAAAGTACCTGTGTAATTGTCTGAGTTGTGAACTAAGTGGCACTTTTCTCATGGAACAGAATTTGTAAAATGAACAACTGACAAACTATATTAACCAAACTGGGGTACTTGGCAGATACTTCCCTGAAAAGGATAGAGATGAGCCTGTCATTTCAGGGAAAAGTGATCATATGGATTGCCAATTATAAAATCCAGGCTTTCAAGCAAATATTAGAGTTTTTAAAAACCTGTATTTGCCAGCCACCATGACCCTGACAGATTTTCAATACTTAACAGCCTTTTGTGGTGAGTTTAGGGCAATATCAACAAAGGTAATTCTTTATGTCACATAATGGTATGTGTCAATATTTGTAAGATCCATGTATGACAAATGCATGATGTTACAAATCATACCTAGGGCATAGATCCATTCAAAGTGCCAGACTGACCAATGGATTTTAATGTAATAGAGTACTTTCATATGTAAATTTCATTGTTATAGTTTAAGAAACTATCACTTGTTGAGTTTTGGTGAACCATAAAAGCAGAATATTCACAATTATCCAAAAAGGCTATTAAAATACTCCTCCTTTTCTAACTATATATCAGTATGAGGCTGTATTTTCTTCATATACTTCAAACAAAACACATCAGAAAAGACTGAATGCAGAAACAGATATGAGAATCCAGCTATCTTCTATTAAGCCAGACATTAAAAAGATTTACAAAAATGTAAAACAATATATCATTCCTCTATTTCTCTTTTGTTTGGGAAAATGGTTATTTTCTCATAAAATGTTAATAGTATAATGGATTTATTATTGATATTTTTAAGTAAATACATAATTTTTTAAATCTCTCAGTTTTAATTTCTAACCTGGTACATATCAAAATATAGAACCCACATAAACAACAATTTTTTTGGAGTGCTCAATAAGTTTGTACAGTGGTCCTGAGACCAAAAGATTTGAGAAACACTGGTGTATAATATATATAACATCTAACTGATTATGTATTGGTTACTTATTCCACTAAAATGTAAGCTCCTAGAAAGCAGAAGCTTGTCTTATTCGTTGTATCTCCAGCACTTAACAAAGTGCCTTGCACATTTTATAGGTACTATTATATATTTATGCATGCGTACATGATGAATGACTGGACTGATACTGAATAAAAGATTCCACTTAGATAATTAGGTGGTTCAAGGTGCCACTGACTGTAATTTTTAACCAGTTTGGACAGGTTGGGTAGTTAGAGGGTCTTTTTTTAAAGAAAGTAGTAAAGAGGTGTATAGAGAAAAACCAATTCACAAAACTCTAAATCTAAAGTAACCTAAGCCAATATTCTGATATTCAAGTTTAAGAGACATAGTTTAAATAATCTGCTTACCATAATAAAAGCAATGATGAGATCAGATTAAAGAAAAATCTATGTACACTTCTATCAAGGCATCTATATCAACATAATGCTTATCTGTTTACATTACATTTACCTGAGGTTTAAGATGGAACCTGACGCATATTTTCTTAATTCTCAAAGTATAACATGTTCTTAGCAACTAATAAATATTTACAGGACAAATGATAATTCGTCATCTTCTCAAATGACACATTTTCAATGAGGTCTCTTGACCAGCATAAAAAACGGCCCCCTAGGCCAGCATGGCCAATTCCCTATATCCTGCTCTACTTTTTTTTTCCTCCATCAAACTTACTCCTTCTAACATATGTATGTGTATGTTTATTATTTATAATCTTTCTCTTGTTACTAGAATGTAAGCTACACAAAGGCAAAGATCTTTATTTACGGATGTAACCCAAACCCTGAGAATCATCCCAGGCAAACAAGTGTTCAATAAATATCTGTTGATTTCATTACTCAGTATATGGTTCCATTTTTATATCTGAAATCTAAAAATAGGTTTGCTTTCCTAAGAAATCATTACTTCTGCTTAGTATCCTTTAAAGCTGCCACAACTGACTCCCTCAAAGATCTAGAAACAGTTTTACTGAAATTTCCTAACTGTTGAACAAAACACAAGCAAATATTTACGAAAGTGTTGTCTCTCACCCCCAAACTTCTGCTTTGACTATCTAGAGCAATACTGTGTTTCTCCTGGACAGGGTCAGCATTGTATTGGGCAACTAGATATCTCTGATTCAGTCAAAACAGTGGAAATCAAATGTAGATTAATGGGTTCCTTTCAATTTATTCTATAATCACATGCTTTTAAGTCAATTTATTCCTGGCAAATGAAAATCCTCACCAAATTTATATGTAAATATATCCTAATAATTTTATTTTTTTAAAGATTTTATTTATTTATTTGAGAGAGAGAGAGTACACAAGAGTATTTATTTGAGAGAGAGAGGGTAGGGTCAGAGGAAGATGCAGACTCCTCACTGAGCAGGGAGCCTGATGCGAGACTCAATCCTGGGACTCCAGGATCATGACCTGAGCCAAAGGCAATCACTTAACCAACTGAGCCACCCAGGCACACCATCCTAATAATTTCAGATCCAGCAGAAGATGTTTCCTAAACATTTTAACTCCAGGTTTTAGTGAAGGGGTCACTACCCCTTAATCTTGAATTTAGAAAAATTAGGATTTGAGTTTTCAATCTTTAAGACTTATAATACTGGGAGTATGGAGTGGCGGTTAGGAATAAATGGTTTTAGAGAGCTCACCAAGACATCATAAGGAGGGTACTTTGGCAGAACACAGACTAGAACAAAGGAGAGAAGAAGTTAAAAATGATAGTCACGAAACTCCAAAAGTAAGAAGTAAGAAAGACTTGGACTCTGGGATAGAGAGGGTAGATAGGGGATAAAGAAAAGGTAGAATCCAATGGACATGGTAACTCCTGTGATGTATGGAGAATGCAGAAAATGCAGATACAGAGAAAGTGTATTTGGTTACACTTTGGTTACACAGTGTAACCAAATACACTTTCTCTGTATCTGCATCTCTTTCTTTGTATAAATTTGGTTAATTTTTAATCAAAAAATGGTTAAAAATGGGTAGTGGAAGTGCTATTCCACAACACAGAGGATAAAGAAAGAAAAATAGGTTGGGAATGGTACGCTGCAAAATTTTATTTTGGGTTTCAAAAGACTCAGATTCAATTAATTCTGAAATTTGGTAAACCTGGCCTCCTAAAGAATCTTACTATCAAAAGTTCTATTGAGTTTATTAATTATTAGTCAGTACACAAATATTTGTTGCTAGAAAATAATCCCTTCTCCAGGGGAAGCCAAAAGTAGAATACATCTTTAATACATTCTGGGGAAGGGAAGGAAGAGAGATAGAAGGAATAGAGGGTGATTCTGAGAAGCTGAAGCCAAGTATCAGTTTATGAGGAAACCGAGGAGAAATATAGAACTTCAAAAATATTTTCACTGATTGCCAAGGATAAGTGTTATTTAGAAAGGAAGAATGGTGCTACATAATCACTCAATTTTTGGATTAGGCAATGAAAGGAAAGAGGAAAAAAAGTTAATACATGTTAGAAAATTCAGGAAGAAAACTAAAGCAAGGCAATAAAGTATGTCTATAAGAAAATAGCATTTGCTACTTATTCTTTTGTCCACTTCCAAAGCAAACAAGGCCAAAATAGATGTAGCCTAACAAAGTGAAAGAGTCATATTAATAATACACTATAATGATTGATTTACGTGACTTTAAATAAAATGCTTCAAGAGTTTTTCAAACATAGATGTTATTCCTGCACACTATGGATAGGAAAGCCCTTTAATAGTTAAAAAAAATGTGCAAGTATATGCTTAGATATAAAGTATAGTCTAGGCACTTCTACATTATAATCTTAAAATATTCCTAGTGAACAACTTTCCTGAAGACTTCATTCTTTGCCCCTAGTAGCTCTCCAAGGAATTTTGCTCAGGCAGAGAGATACCAAAAGCTACTTCCTTCTTTCTCTGTATTTAGCTATAAGCTGTTAATGTACTATGTTTACTGTTCTTTAGGAAAGCATATATTTCCAGACCAAGACTAAAGCATGATCTCAGACATAAACTCATACATTCCACAGGCTTTAACTCCATCCTATAAGACACAATCTAAATATAGTAAAGTGTCACTGATTCAGCCCTCCCTACAATTTAGGACTGATATTTATAATAATTTATAGTAAATCACTATGCTTAAACCAATTCACCAAGTACAAAGTGTAAATAACATTAAAAGAAATTCTTATGATGATAAATCATTCTAAAAAAAAATCTGACAATATCAGCTTAGTTCTAGTGTCTATACATAAAACTAGAAAAGAGCATTTCCTTCCTCAGATTTGCTTCTCTCTGTCCACCATGAACCATCCCATCCACATTACTAGAACTATACGTTGTGTTTGTAGAATCACCTTGATTTATCTCATTTACATAAAAATGTAGATTCTTAAAAGGAAAGGACTCCATTTGATTCATATTCAAAAGTTCTGCAAGATGGCTACAAACCCATACACAGAAAACATGGCCAAAAATCAGTGTACATACTTCAAATAGTTATATTCTACTCATAGTTGTTTTTTTTTTTTTTCCTACTCATAGTCTTTCCATTACGCTGTGCAAGTAAAAGTCAGACACTGCTCTCCACTTACCTGAGTGGTTGTTTTCAAGCCTAAATCACTGGTCTTGTGACTCCTTTTATTTTTTTAAAAAAATATTTTTATTTATTTATTTGACAGAGAGAGACACAGCGAGAGAGGGAATACAAGCAGGGGGAGTGGAAGAGGGAAGAGATGCTCCCTTCCCACTGAGCAGGGAGCCCGAGGCTGAGCTCAATCCCAGGACTCTGGGATCATGACCTGAGCGGAAGGCAGACGCTTAGCCAGTTGAGCCACCCAGGTGCCCCTTGGGACTCTTTTTAAATGAAGATTATTTCCTCAGGAATCTGAAGCTCTGAAGCTTCCTTCGGTGGGATAATTCCACATATTTTTCCTTAACAACTGCATTTACCCCTGCTATATTCCAAAATTATACTTTAATCCAACAACTGCATTTACCCTGATATATTCCAAAACTATACTTTCATCCAATAAAATACTTACTGAACGCATACATGTCCACAGCAGGTAGACACTGGTGACAGAGCAGTAAAAAAGACACAGTCCTTGATACATCTCAAAGGATGGTGCCATCATCCTCCCATTACTCTGTCAGAAAGCTGGGGATAATTCTGAACTTCTTTTCCCTTATCCTCTTACGTGCAGTTACTCACCAAATTCTGTCATACATCTTTTGTGTTTATCCCCTGTGGGTCACTCTCACTGCCTTTATTCAAGCTCTCATCACCTTTCACCAAAACCTCTGCAGTAAACTCCAAACTGGGCCTCTAATCTCACTTCTCCCTAAGAGCATCCTGCAAACAGCTCCCACTGTTTCTTCAAAGTCACAAATGTGATAATGACATTTCCTGGCTAAAATACCCAATGCCTCTCCCTAATTTATAGTTGAGGTGTTTTATTATTCTGTTACATGACACTTTTAAAAATTTTTTAAATAAAAAAAAAATGTTTATAAGTAGGCTCCACACCTAGCACAGAGCCCAACGCAGGGCTTAAACTCATGACCCTGAAATCAAGACCCAAGCTAAGATCAAGAGTTGGATGTTTAACCAACTGAGCCACACTGGTGCCCCTATTTTTTTAAGTAATCTCTATGCCCAATGTGGGGCTTGAACCCACAAACTCAAGATTGAGTCACACACTCCACTGACTGAGCCAGCCAGGAGCTCCCATAAAGCCTTTGATGATCTATTTAGTTCCAGACTGAACTCCTATCTCTTCCCCTTACCTGCCATCTATTCTAAAATATGCTACATTCCTTACATTTCTCAAACAAGTGATCCTTTGTCATACTTCCAAGTTTTGCACATACTTTCCCCATACCTACAATGTGTTTCTCCTTTCTCTTAAGTTTGGTAAATTTTTTATTTTATTTTTAATTAATTAATTCATTCATTTATTTTGGCTTCCAGCCCTGTCTATCCCTGTCTTTTTCATCCCTCAAAACCTGTAACAAGATATGGTCCATATATACAATGGAATATTATGCCTCCATCAGAAAGGATGAATACCCAACTTTTGTTTTAACATGGACTGGACTAGAAGAGATTAAATTGAGTGAAATAAGTCAAGCGGAGAGAGTCAATTATCATATGGTCTCACTTACGTGTGGAGCATAAGAAAAAACATGGAGGACATTGTGAGAGGGAAGGGAGGGGTGAATTGGAGGAAATCGGAGGGGCAAAGAACCATGAGAGACTGTGAACTCAGAGCAACAGACTGAGGGTTTTGGAGGGGAGGAGGGTGGGGGGATGGACGACCCTGGTGGTGGGTATTGAGGAGGGCACGTATTGCATGGAGCACTGGGTGTGGTACATAAACAATGAATCTTGTAACACTGAAAAAGTAAAATAAAAGTATTTGGGAAAAAAATAGGATTTTGATATGCAAAATAGGAAAGAAGGGAGTTCATGATAAGGAATTAGCTGGAGCAAAGGCTTGGAAAAAAAAAAAAAACCTGTAACAAGGGGTGCCTGGGTGGCTCAGTGGGTTAAAGCCTCTGCCTTCGGCTCAGGTCATGATCTCAGGGTCCTGGGATCGAGCCCCCCCCCTCCGCATTAAGCTCTCTGCTCAGCAGGGAGCCTGCTTCCCCCTCTCTCTCTGCCTGCCTCTCTGCCTACTTGTGATCTCTCTCTCTCTGTCAAATAAATAAAAAAAACAAAACAAAACAAAACAACCTGTAACAAAATCATCTCCTCTGTGATGCTTCCCTAACATCACCAGTTCTCTCTTCTATAATTCCTTAGTCTCTATTGCACTTATATTGTATTGTAATTATTGTTCTAAACTGTGTACCCCAGATAAATGATTTAGCATTCTATGTCTCAGTTTTCCTCATAACTGTCTCCTGGAGTAGTTAAAAAAAGATTAAATAAAATGCATGTAAATCTTTGGTACAGAACCTACGCCTAGCTGCTATCTTCATTATTGCTTTTCTAATAAATATTCTCAGTAGGCATTCCTCCTATTAAACTGAGAGCTTCCTGAATAGCAGGGAATCAGCTTTGCATCCTGGTTATCATGCTCAGTGTGTAGCATTTTCAAGAACCTAATTTGGGTTACCTATAGCTGAAACCCTAGGCTAGAAAAAGGAGAAAAGAGGATCCCAGAAACAGCAGTATGATCATCAGCAAAATGAGGTAAAATTTAAAAAAATAATAGCAACAGCTACTAATTTTTGAGCTCTGCTATTTGCCAGATATCATGTTGAGTATTTATATGTATTTTCTCTAATCTTACAACAATTCCGAAGTTTGATACTGCCATCCTCATTTTGCTGGTGACCCCCTGTTCCACATTTAGGCTTCCCAGGTGGGCAGGACTTCCTCTGCAAAGAAGGAATAAATATGAAAAGTATGTTGGTTTGTTTTCCTCAATAACTTGGGTATTATTGATAATTCAGTTGACACATTAAGAGAACTCTGCAGTCAATACAAGAATAAAATTAAATACAGTACAGTTCAATATTTGACTCTCTGCCCTTTAAAGCCTTACATGGAATATTCCTAGGCCTTTCTTTGGCCAATCTTCCAAGCCTCCCTCATCCTTGGTAACAGATTACTCGTTTCATGCCATGACTCCCACCAGTGTCTTCTGAGCAATGTCTCGGTTCCCTTGCCTTCGCTGGGCCCCTCCCTAGTGACAACTATCAACCTGGATGTACAGTAAGCACAGGAGAAACTCCCGACAATCAAACCACCTGATAGCATGAAAACACTAACTACTATCAGAGTTAGGAAGTATGCTGTACTGTGTAGAGGAAGAGAAAACAGCAGTGAAGCTAGAGCCGCAAAGAGACTAAAAGCAGGGTGAAAAGAGAAGTCAGTGTGGCTAAAGGTAACAGAAAGGAGAGGCATGAACAAACAGAACTGTGTAAAGAAAATAGCATGCATTTGAATCCAGCCTCGGCCACTTCTCATAGATGTTACCTTGGATAAAAACTCCTCCAAGCCTCAGTTTCCTTATCTATAAAATGATAAAAATGATAATTAAAGAATCTCATAAGCATGTGTAGGGTACATCGGAGGATTACCATGCCTAGCACATTATCTGCATCCTTGGAGAAGTGTTTGCTTCCTCTCTACTCCACTTCCTTTTATTCATCTGAGGGTCACTTCTAGAATATAATCACCTTTACCAGAAAAGATATCCAATCATCCTCCCCAAGATTAAAAAAAAAAAAAAAAAGCCTGCTGACATCCAACAACACTTGACTTAAGTCACCTATATGCATGGGCCCAGCTCAATTCTCTTTTATATGATACTCTGATTCCTTCTACTAGACAATCACCCAAAACAGATGTCTTCATTAAAGCCAGCAACCCAGCAAAGATGCAGCGTTTTTTTCCTTTTCTTTTCTTTCTTTCTTCTTCTTCTTTTTTTTTTTTTGGTGCGAAAGAGACGATTTTATTAAAGCACAAGGACAGAATCCGTTGGCAGAAAGAGCTGCTGCCAAAGATGAAGCTTCTTTACAGTTTTCTGAATTCTGAGTTCTAATTATTTTTTCTGGGGTATTAGTCAAACTATCTTAGGTCCTCCAGGTTTAATATTAAAAAAATGCAATGATGAAACACAACTTCAATTTATATGCTGGATTAATGTTACATGTGGAGTACACTAATGGAAGCATCACAATCATGAGAATGAATGTTCATAAACTTCATATGGAGTTAATGAAGGAGGCTGAAAAGACACAGATGACTGTGGCAGAGTATTTTCTTAGAATTCATCAGCTAGTTAGTTGCCTAAAAGTAAAACAAGGATGAATGCAGTCCAGGCATTACCAGAAGACAGAGCTTTAACTCAGGGATATTTAACCTGCAGTGAGAGAACTACCTGAAATGGTACCAGAAAACCTCTAGAATAATGATTTTCAAAATATGAGACCCTTGAGGATAAGCATTTTGCTTTGCTCACTACTTTATACTCATAAATTAGTACAACAGGCACTCAAATATTTGTTGACCATAAAAATGAATGACTAAATGGATGGGGGGAAGGAATAAATTTGAATACTGGTATTTTCTCTAAGTGCCTATGAGTTGCCCAGGGCAGAGCCCCTAGGCCCTCCAATCCTCTGACTTCAACCAGATGAATTGTACTTTTTTCTACCTCACACTTGGGTTTCTAAATAAGATTGCATTTGTAAAATGCTTTCATTAAAAGTTTGAAAACCATGGAAAATCTATCAGTAGCACTCCCTTCCTTGAACTATTACACTTACAAGTGCATATCACTTAATGCTTAATTGTCCCTCAAATTACTGTTGAGTTCCCAAAGTTTCTTGAGGTATGATATTACATTTTACATAACCAGTACTTGCTTATTCAACTTTCCCATACCCTACACTTTCTTGTACACTGACTCCTCAGAGGAAAATCTGTATTTTTTATATCAAGCAACAAATGAGACATTTTGTACCACTACACTGAGCAAAGCCTGCCATGCAACAATTAAATTCTTGCAGCATCACCATCTCCATTTGAAGAACGGCACTCATGCAACCACTTCAATATATTTTGCATTCTATTCTATCATTCTTTTAATTAGTAGAAAAATTAAAGTGTCAATAGGAACGACAATAAACGTAAATTTTATAAACATAATGTAATTGAGAAATCATTATGCATGCTGCAAACAGTAAATCTGTATCATCAATGGAACACTCCTTAGACTGTGGCACATAAGACTTTGGTCCACTGCCTATATGGCTGTTTTTGAAGGAAAGGAATTAAAATGTATGAATACATCTTATGAATAAATACTGTGTCTAAGGGGCAAGGTATGATTAAGGACTTTGCAGTATGCAGTAGGAATACATTCCCCTTACATTCTGCAAGTCTTTGTTCAACTCACAGAGTCTACTTTCGTGCATATCTTCAAATACACATTATATACTATGCTAATGATTTCCTCTGCATGTCTTCATTTACTCTCCACACTAACACCTACCAAGCTGTGTTCCAAACTGGGTAAAAAACTGTTGGGAATGCAAGCTGGTGCAGCCACTCTGGAAAACAGTATGAAGGTTCCTCAAAAAGTTGAAAATAGAGCTACCCTACAACCCAGCAATCGCACTACTAGGTATTTACCCTAAAGATACAAATGTAGTGATCCAAAGGGGCACGTGTACCCAAATGTTTATAGCAGCAATGTCCACAATAGCCAAACTATGGAAAGAACCTAGATGTCCATCAACAGATGAATGGATAAAGAAGATGTGGTGTATATGTGTGTGTGTGTGTATATATATATATATATATATATATATATATATACACACACACACACACACACATACATACACAATGGAATACTATGCAGCCATCAAAAAAACGAAATCTTGCCATTTGCAACAACGTGGATAGAACTAGAAGGTATTATGCTAAGCTAAATAAGTCAATCAGAGAAAGACAATTATGATATGATCTCTCTGATACGAGGAATCTGAGAGGCTGGGCAGGGGGTCGTGGGGGGTAGGGAGGGAAAAAATAAAATAAGATGGGATCGGGGAGGGAGACAAACCGTAAGAGACTCTTAATCTCACGAAACAAACTGAGGGTTGCTGGGGGGTGGGGGGGTAGGGATAGGGTTATGGACAGTGGGGAGGGTATGTGCTATGGTGAGTGCTGTGAAATGTATAAGCCTGACGATTCACAGACCTGTACCCCTGAAGCAAATAATACATTATATGTTAATAAAAGAATTTTTTTTAATTTAAAAAAATAAATAAATAACTAGGTAAAGATTATTTAATGGGGCAGCTGGGTGGCTCAGTCGTTAGATGTCTGCCTTCGGCTCAGGTCATGATCCCAGGGTCCTGGGATCGAGCCCCGTCAGTCTCCCTGCTCAGTGGGAAGCCTGCTTCTCCCTCTCCCGCTCCCCCTGTTTCTGTTCCCTCTCTCGCTGTGTCTCTGTCAAATAAATTAATAAAATCTTTAAAAAAAAAGATTATTTAATGTATATTAGCAATTTCTCAGATGGTAGGGTTAATGAATGAGTCTAAGACTATTTCCCATGCCCTTTCATAAAAGAAGGATATAAGAAAAAGATGAGCATAGCATCAACAACAAAATGGACAAAGGAATGAACAAGTTACCAAACAAGAAATAAACACATTAAAATATATTTTTGAGGGGAGGCACTGGGTTGACATTCTTTTAAAATGATAACATTAAGTGCTGATAAAGGGTGTGATGAAGTAAAGGGAGTATAAATCAACACAATCTCTCTTAAAAGCAATTACAGAGAATTGTTTCAGGAACATTAAAAATATGTATGTCTTTTGTTCTGACAAATTCTCTGAGAATTTACCTATCCTAAGGTAAACAGAGATTTTATTAAAGATTTATGTGCAAGGATGTTCAACACAGCACTATTTAAAATAGAGAGGGTGCCTGGGTGGCTCAATCGGTTAAGTGTCCAACTCTTGGTTCTGCCTCAGCTCATGAAGTCAGGGTAATGAGATCTTGCACTGCAGCAGGGCTCCCTGCTCATCGGGAAATCTGCTTCTCTACCCCTCCAACTCTGTCTCCCTCGGCCCCTCACCCCACTCACCGCGCATGCGTGCTCTCTAAAATAAATAAATCTTTTTTTAAAAATTTTAAAAATCTGAAAACTTTATACAGGCTAACTCAATTTTATTACACACACACAAACTAAAGGATCAGAAGGAAATCCACAAGCATGTTATGAATAACTATCTCTGGGTGATAGGATTATGGGTGATTATTAGTATCATCTTTATACTACTCTATATTTTTCCAAGTTTCTACAGTGAGCAGGTATTAATTTTACTACTTAAAAATTATGGAGAAGGGAATGATGGGATAAAAATGTAACTTATTAATAAAAAGTCAAATATCTACTCTAATCCTAGCTACTCACTAAGCCAAACAGTCTATAATTGGCTAAAATTGGAAAAATAATTTCAAATATTCAGTGAGGATAAACAGAAAGCAAATTAAGAAGAGGAAAAGTATACCACTGAGATCCAGTCTTCATGCAATACAACAAACTGCCAATAAATGAATTCAGTGGCATTTCCCCCACTTTAAGGCCTACATCTAATTAAGAATTAGAATTGATTTACCTCCTTTACACAGGTCTTTAAGTGGTTATTTAGTTTTGAGGAGGGGTTATCATATAAAAATAAAAAATATGAAACTGAAGGGGGAAATTTTTTAAAAAGTCATTAATCAACAAGATAATGGAATTTGTTTACTAATAATAAGGCTAGGATGATTATTTTAAAGCAGAAGACACTTAAGCCTACAACCAAGGATTAGTCTAATGATGCACTATCTGTCCTTCTAAATGATTAATGATAAGGATGTACCATGCTGTGCTGATTAATCTTAATGCAGTAGGGACAATGTTGCCCTAATATACTTGATCAATACAACTTCCTGAATTATACCCTTCCTTTACCACTGGGCTGATTTGTAGTAAGTAATTCCGCATTTTAATAAATGAGAAAGCTGTAATGGATGGAGTTGAAAAGGTCAACTATCAGTCCAAGCACAGATAACTTCTACTAAGACACAATTCCTAAAGATTCTTCTAATTTAAATATTTTTTAATGTTTTAAAATATTGCATTTTGTCTTATGCAATTTGTGTTGTTTTAAAAGTATATCCAAATAAATTTGCAAACGAATTTCATACTTGAAATCATTTTGGAGAATATACTGCCTAAATGACATCTTCAGTAAAATCCTTGAAAGTAAAGGATTTTATGAAGAACTGAAACATCTAATTTCCATCTTTAAAAAATTTAGATTTTTTTCAAACATCAGGTTTGCTTAACCCAAGACACCCCTTCTATGTAGGTTAGGGCATGCATAGGAAGAGACAATCTAAGATCAAGACCAGGTCATGTGACTCTGTCTCATTTCACTCATATTTCATATTTAAATTGAAGATATTCCATCTAATGTGTAATGGTGTTAGGAGAGGAAACTGGAATAACATGTGAAACCACTGGATCCAGACCAATGGCTCTCAAACTTCAGAGTGCATCAAAATCACTACAGAGGGCCCACTCCCAGAGTTTCTGATTCAGCAAGTCTGGGGCTAGGCCAGAGAGATTCTCTATTTCTAACAAGTTTCCAGGTGCTGCTGATCCTGCTGATCCAGCAGCACACTTCAAGAACTACCGATCTGGAGAGACCTGAGCACTAATCCACCAATCCTGGACACTTAGCTTCTATACACCTCAGTTTCTCTAACTCTAAAACTACCCTTATTGTTTAGGAGTTGAACTATAGAAGGAATGTACAGTGCCTATTGAACACTGGGCCTGGTTCATAACAGATATTTGGTAGTAGTAATGGTGGTTGTTGTTACCACCATCACTACCGTACTATTTCTACTAAGTAATGGAACATGCAGAACATTAACATCACAAAAAAATTTTAATTGCATTAAACTGCATTGTAATTTAAAATTCCCTACGCTTTATCTTAATTCCTTTTCTGATAAAATTATAAAAGTTAATTATAAACTAGTTAACAAATCTCTACAATAACTTTTTTGTACCAGTTAGGAGAATGGCCCTAGAGCACAACTGTGTTCAAATACCAGTTCTGCCTTGCAAAACCTGGGTGTCTATGGCTCCCAGTTTCCTTATCTGTAAAATAAAAATAGTAATAGTGCCTACATCATAAGGTCATGAGAACAGAGTTAACATAAGTAAAACTCTGTATAATGTCGGCATAAAATAAATAACCAATAAATGTAGCTATCACTATCATTCCAATACACTATCAGTAACATTGTAAATCCTTATATATAAAGCATTAAATAGATTCAATTTTATTTGAAGGTAAAATTCAAATGACTGGGTATTTTTCTAATTATTAGTGTGAACTATAAACTACCTAGTCTTCTATTATTGGGTTGAGCCATATGAACTGTTGACAGGCAACTATAAATACTTGTGTAGGTTGAAACTAATAGCTTTCATCCCAATCTCTCCGATCATTCCTTTGAGCCTGTTGATGGTTCCTCTCTAATGTGCTCCCAGATTTGGTCCTTAGCTTTCTTCTCATTCAGATCGCCCAGAAAGTTCATACCCACTATTCTGTGGTTTTAACCAGAGACTGAAAATACAGAGAGGTTTTACGCAGCCCACAGATGCGTTTCATCGGCCTACACAGTTTGTTGCTGTTACTGTTCAATTTGGAGATTTAACATACACATACTCAAATCCTACCCACACACAAAAAATCTGATTTTCTGGCTTCTCTTGAAAAACTGGACAATCTGGCGACACTGGACAAGCACTACCAAAAGCCTACAACTGTCTGGTACTAAGTAGCAACTAACCTTTCAAACACAGCATGAGCTTTCCAAATTGCTAAAATCTTCATCTAGCTTTACTCCTCACTCATTTACTTGCCTGCCTAGCTCTTAGCATTCAATTTCTCATCATGGCCCAAGTATTATTTACCAGTATACTCTCAGTTCTGAGAATGGGGAGTTACACATACTATATACACAATTATGTTTGGACTCAACAGCCAGTCTAATACCAAAATTGCTTTCCATTCAATGTCCATTAAAGAATCTATATGCAAATAACTTTAGCTGATTGATAAGAAAAGGAGTCATTTTTTTGCCCTTGTTCAAAAGAAAGAAGAGGCAGTTTATAAAGATAAATTGGCAAATATTTTTAATCTCTGAAAAAGGATAGAGTGAAGTTATAGTTTTCAAATCTGTTTAAAGCTCTAACATGCTAGGATTGTAATTTCGATGATCACCTAAAGAAAAAAAAAAACTATATAGAGTATTTCTTTTTTTTTTTCCAAATCTGAAGTTAATTTAAATTGACTTTGTTTGGGGGCGCCTGGGTGGCTCAGTCAGTTAAGCGTCTGCCCTCGGCTCATGATCCCAGAGGCCTGGGATCGAGCCCCACATTGGGCTCCTTGCACAGGGGGAGCTTGTTTTTCCCTCTGCCTCTGCCTGCCACTCCCCCTGCTCATGCTCTCTCTCTTGCTAGCTCTCTCATTGTGTCAAATAAATAAAATCTTTTTTAAAAAATTGACTTTGTTTTGATAATTTTATGGCATCTCTTTAAAACTGGAGATATTTTGAAATATCAAGTTACCAGAATTAATCATGGCAATGATAGGTAATCTGTTGTTTTGGGGAAGTTTTTTTTTTTCTTGTTTTCCTGGTACCAATCCTCTTTATTATAAACAAATGATGTTTCAGGATACAGGACATGGAGGGTAACTAGGAATTTAAACCATAGTGGAAATGAAGGTGATAGGTAACAACCTACCTACATATATTTCCATACACTTAACCTTCTTTCTTATTGCTATGGATAAACTGTATGTGCTCTTAGCAAAAGGCAATGCCTCCTCACCTGTGTATTAGGTACCATCCTCTCCTGCCTTCTCAAGGACAGTCATCCAGCAATTCTCCCCCTTCTCTGTTGCGTCAATTTTCCCCTTTTTACTGAAACACTGCCAATACCACAAAAACATGCTATTATTTCCCTTATCACATGAAAAAATTTGTTCTCACTCCCCTCTCCAGCTACTACTGTATTTCTTACCTTCCCTTTACACCAGAACTTGAAAGCACTGTATATTTCTATCTTAAAATTGTTCTCGACATCCAAATAGCCAACAGACACATGAAGAAGTGCTCAACATCACTTGGCATCAGGGATATACAAATCAAAACCACAGTGAGATACCACCTCACACCAGTCAGAATGGCTAAAACTAACAAGTCAGGAAACGACAAGTGTTGGCGAGGATGTAGAGAAAGGAGATGGGGTGGCTGGGTGATGGAGTTTGGGGAGGGTATGTGCTATGGTGAGCACTGTGAATTGTGTAAGACTGATGAATCACGGACATGTACCCCTGAAACAAATTATATATTAATAAAAAAAGAAAAAAGAAAAAAAAATTATTCTTCTTCTTGGGACACCTGGGTGGCTCAGCCAGTTGGTTTTGGCTCAGGTCATGATCTCACATGATCTCACGATCATGGGATTAAGCCCCATGTCAGGCTCTGCGCTCAGCATGGAGTCGATTTTAGATTCTCTCTCCTTCTCTCTTTCCCTCCAGCTTGCATGCACTCTCTCTCTCAAATAAATAAAAAAAATCTAAAAAAAAAATTGTTCTTCTCAAGGTTATCAGTGGACTCCAAATTGTTAAATCCTCTGATCCCTTCTCATCCCTCAACTTACTTGATCTATCAGGAGCATCTGACACAGCTGATCATGCCTCTCCCTTTTTAGAAATACTCTCTCTTGGCTTCCAGGTTACTGCATTCACCTAGTTTTCTCCCTCCCTTTTCATTGCTTTTTTTCAATCTTTCTGCTAGTTCTACCTCAGCTCTGTTGCCTTTAAATAGATGTTGGAGTGCTTCAGGGCTCATTACCTAGACCCCTACACTTACTCCTAAATTCTTGTGGCTCTAAATACCATCTATATGCCAATAACTCCCAAATTTATTTCTTCAGCATGAACTTTTCTCCTAAATTCGACATTTCAACTGCCTACTTGACATCTGTCTGGATGTCTGATAGGCATCTAGAATTGTTTATAAGCGTGTCCAAGGCTAAGCTCCTGATGCCCACATCTCCTTCCCCAAACTAATTCCTCCAATAGTCTCCCCACCCCACTTAATGGCAACTCTACTCTTGCGGCAAGCCAAAAATTTTGGTGTCCATCTAGACTCCTTTCTTTCACATGCTATAGTTTAACCTTTAAAATACAGTATCATATGACACACCACTACTTAACAATATAAAAGGAACAAACTACCAATACATATAACAACATGGATGACTATTAAAAATATTATGCTGAGCTAAAATAAAGCCAGACAAAAGAGAATACATAATATAAGATTCCATTTACATGAAACTCTCCAAAAGAAAAATCTATAGTGATAGAAAGTTAATCAGTGGTTGCTTGGGGCCAGCAGCTGGGAGTAGAGACTGACAGAAGAAAGGAATCTTTTGAGTGATAGAAATGTTCAATTTCTTGATTGTGGTAGCAGTTATGACTAAATAAATTTGTCAATACATTTAACTTTACAATGTGTACCTTTTATTGTATATTAATTATACCTTGACAAAGTTGATTAAACATACATATGTAATTTAACCATTTCTCACTGCCACCCTATCCCGACTGCTACCCTGTGGGAGCCACCATCACCCTTCTTCTGAATTACAATAGCCTAACTAGTTTCCCTGCTTCTGTCCCTACCTCCTACATTTTGCTCTCAATAGAGTGGCCAGAGTGATACCGTTAAAAAATCACATCATGTCACTCCTCTGCTCAAAACACTCTAATGGCTTCTCTTCTTGGTAAAATTCAACATTCTTACGACAGACAAGGCGTCCCATGATCAGCTTCTCTGTTACCTTGTATACCTCATTTCTCACTACCCTTCCCCATGATTATTTGCATTCCAACTAGAACTGGCCTCCCTGCTCTTCTTCAGATATGGCAGGCACACTCTTTTGCACTTACTATTCCCTCTGCCTAGTAATGATGTACTACCATCCCCAACAAAGCCATAAAGCTTGTTCCCTCACTTCCTTCAGGTCTTTCACCAAAGGGCACCATCCCAATGAGTCTTTCCCTGGCCATTCTCAAATTTCAACACCTCCCCCCACCTATACACAACCTGATTTCTATTTCATTTTCTCCTTTCCTGCTTTATTTTTTTCTCCCCAAGATTTAGCACTCTCTTATTTATATTTTACTAGCATACACACACACACACACTAAGTAATGTTTTATTTTATTGGCTTTCTCCTCTACCAGAATGGATGACCCAAGAGGGCAAAGAATTTTATCTGTTTTGTTCACTACTGTATCCCCAGAACTTAAAATAATGGCTAAAATGGATGTTGAATAAATGAACGTATCTCAACAAATTCTAGCTTTCCCTTTAACAGTGACAGTAAGTAGAATTTGCTTTAGAGATATGTCAACTGATACTTTATTTGCCTTAAAAAATTCTGGTAAATTAAATAAAAACTTTACACTTAAGCATAAGCTAATATATATCAGCCAAACTTGCTTTCAATTCCAATCAAGAATTAAGATCAGACATTGAGAGCTTATCAAATTTTCAGAGATTTTCTTATAAGGACCTATGTGAAATAACTCTCATTATTGCCAAGAATATGTAGAATATAGAGAGTCCTGGTGAGTTCTTTACAAAAGCCAGATAAATGTCATGTTGCCTGAAGCTCCCTTTACTATAACAGTAGAAAATGATCAATCTGACAGTCTCAGAACTAAGAAATCATTTTAAAAATACATTTAAGTCTTATTTACACTTGTCATTTAAATAATTTCAGGAATTAAAGGAATTGCTTGCTTTATAAGCAAGCCACATAAATATGGGAATACTTAACATAAATAATCTAAAAGTAAATCAGAAGGTGCAGGTGCCCTTGCTCTAGAGGTCTGAGTCTCCTCTCTTTTAAACAGGCAAACAACACAGCTTCCGGAAGTCCAAAGGAGTTATCTCCTTAATAACTGCAGAGGAGAGAATTCCCTACTGCAGCCTTCACCTGCAACTAGCAGCTATTACTTAAAATGCATTAAAGTATTCATCTTTAATCAAGTAAAGAGTTTCAGTGTGGGGATGTTTGTTATTTGCTTTAGTTTATAAGCAGCATTATATATTCAACCTAAAAATAAAGGCCCTGTGCTTTCATAATATTTAAAATGTTTTAAAAAGTTAAATGCAGTGGAAAATTTCAGGAAAGCATCATTAGTTAAGCAGCTCTGAGTAAAGAGTATGACCAAACACCATAAATATTTTAAGGATGCTTTTTTCCTAAAAGCATCAAAGATATCATTATTGAGTTATATTGGTTTGTCTCTATCATATATAAGCTACATCTTTCATTTCTATGTGTCAATTTCTTAAACAAAACAATGAAGAAAAATAACTTCAATACTCTATCCTAGTAACGGAAGGACAATAGCTGTCTCAACATCTTACATAACATACCTGGTCACTCTTAGACCCCATAACCAAAATATTTTTAAACTACCAACTTATTTAATATTTATTTACACTGGTATACCTAGCATCTATCACAGTGTACTGTCACTTGTAGTTGAGAGAAACTGCTAACATCTCCAAAGCTTCTCATTTCTAAGTTTCTTGGACTGCTTTAAATGTAAAATAGAGGTTACTCTGGATAGGCAAAATAACAAAAACATTAGTAGCAAAGCTAATAAACACTCCTAATATATGAGAGGTACATTAGGACAGCATCATTAAAATCGGCTTTTATTTGCCAGTTTAGAGTTTTCAAAGCAAGATGAAATGAGAATGATCATACAGTACCTTACCCCTTCTACCGGTGAACCATACCATGCAATGCCGAAACATAGCAGTGGCAGATGGCATTGGTGTTATTAACTATAAAAAGGATAATAGCAGAGAAATGACAGCTGGCAGACAAGACACAGAAATACAGATGAAATGAATGCAAACTTGCAGTTCTTGAAGCAAAGCAAAACCTTTAAGTCAAAGGCTGCCACTAGCTTCAATTTAATTTACATTTTGAATTTCACACTGACAAACACTGCAACCTTCACAATCAGTCTTTAGACTCTTCATGCAGAGGCAGAACCATACTCCTCGATAAAAGATCAGCAACCTTCTGTAAACACAAGCCAGCAGCAGCAGCAGCCCATTACTCTCTCCCTTCACTGATTTTTATCCTTTAAATTTTTAATCTCCAACTGCAGCGTGATCCACAGTCCGTCTCAAATAGATCTGTATCCACTGCAGACACAAATCCCTGCCTAACCTGCAGTACCACTTCATCCAGAACGTTCCCGTGCACTCATTCATGCAGGATCAGTTGCAAAACCATTCAAGTCATCCAGCAAACACCCAAAAGAGGGAGGAAAGAAGCAGTTGGGACTGTGAAGAGAAAGAATCTCTTCTTTTAGCTCACCCTGGAAATGGAAGGTTTTCTGATCAACAGTTATTGTGAAGGTGCTGTCGTCCTCATCGTCTATACCAATCACAGCTCCCTGTGAAACAAAGAGCAAAATCCCAATAAGGCAAACAATGACATCAGCAATATTCACTACTGCTACAGCCCTGGAATGCTCAATGCACCGAGGACACTGGCAGTAGGCTAGACACAGAAAAGGGGAATCTTTTGCTTAGCGAGGAAGAATTAAAGGAGAGGGGATGGCAGGGCACTGTAATACTCTGCATGGCCACCTTTTATCCTTGCGTAAGGGGCATGGTTGCGGTGAGAGGGGGAGGGACCAACTCAGAAGCTGAGTCTAGAATCTATGTTCAAGAGTCAGCCGCTGAGCTTTTCTGAGCTTTGGACTACTCTCTAAAATGTGGAGCCAGAAACCTCCACCATACCCAGTTATTGTGAGGCCAAAGAATGCAGGTCCTTTTCATCAGGCTGCTTCTGTGTTATACTTGTTAGTGCAGAAATGTCAGGTGACAACTTGCTTCAAAACACGGTCCCAATCACTTCTTCCTCATGTGCTCCCATAACCACTCGCACATGGCTCTGCAACTGCACCTTCCACTGTGATTATCTGTTTATACGTCTGCTTCCTTCCACTGAACTGCCATGAGATCTTGGAAGTCAAAGACTATATTATTTATTGATACATGACCTTCAAGTAAACACCCAATATGAGGTTTGTTTGTTTTTTTTTAAAAAAAAGCACAAACAACTTCCGAAAAGATGCGGAGTAGGAGACTGCATTTATAAGTTGTTTGTTTCAAGAAGGTGGATAGGGTGAGTTTCAAACTTTTAAATATTTGTATTCGACTACAAGCAGCCCATTAAGACAACAGAATTAGGAGACAGGAAGCTATGCAAAATAGTATACTGGTTAATGTCCTTAAGAAACAAGTGTCTAAAGTATTTCAGAGAAAAAAGCTAGAGAACATAAGATAGGTAAAATGCCCCAGGATGGTGACAAAAGCAGCAGCATGCCAGGACCTTGAAAATGGGGGCTGAAAAGAATCAAGGGGCCAAAATACCTAATCCCATGAATAAAGACTACTCCTGTCCCAAGAAGATTAGATAATAGAGCCACACATTTATTAATCTCTTCTCAGAGGCTATCTAGATAAACCTCAACTCTATCCAAATCCCATCAACTTCAATTATCTTAGTTATTCCTCAGCTTCAGATTGGGTTGGGACTTTTATCCTTATTTTCAGTTAAGTAAAGTGTCTCCTGAGACTATAATGACTTACCCAAGGTCACACAATTAATGTCAGAACCAGAACCACTGGCATGGTACCAACTTATTCCATGACAGCAAACATAAACACGTCTCAGGGGGTAAGCATGTATGGGAACAGATCATTCTGGTTAACTTAATTTTGTGGTTACTGAGGTAACGATGTATCAAATATTTGCTAAGGTACAACTGAATACAAAAATATGTGCTAGATACAGCTCTAGAATATATAACAATAGTCCCTGCCCTCAAGGCATTAATATTGCAGAGGAGATAAAACATGCTGAGGTGAGCATAATATAAGGTAAAAAGTGATCTCTACATGGATGACTTTAAAACATTATGCTAAGGGAAAGAAGCTAGTCACAAAGGACCATATAATTCCATTTTCATGAAATGTCCAAAATAGGGAAATTCATAGAGACTATCAGTACATTCAATGGTTGCCTAGGGCTGGGGGGAGGCAAAGAGGTGGGGTAACATAGGGAGTGACTGCTAATGGGTATGGGTTTCTTTATGAAAACATTCTAAAATTGATTGTGGGAATGGTTGCACAACTCTGTGAATATACTAAAAACACTGAATTGTATACTTTAAATGGATAAATTGCTCTGTATGTGAATTATATCTCAACGAAGTCATTATAAATCACCCCAATACCAAATGTTTGCTCTTTGTTTTGAGTCTCTTAGTGTGAATTTACCAGTTACTTAGTCAACTCAGATGGAAACCTCTAGGTTCTACACACGTTCTCCTTCATTCCATCATCACAAGTTGTGCTCATTCCACCTCTGAACTATAATCTCAAATATGCCAACTCTTCTCCATCCCATGAACTGCCAATGCCCTAATTCAGGCTCTCATCACTACATGCTTAATAGGCAATCTGTCTCCTTTCAGTCTGGCTACCTTTTAGTCCAGTCTTTGCTATTGCCAGAGTAGTATTTCTAAAGCACAGACTCTCATAGGAGACAAAAATATTTAAAAACTTCCTTAGACTAATAGGTAAAGTCAACATTTCTTCATAATGCCATTCGAGATTATTTAAAATCTGGCCCAACCAACCTTTTCATGGTCATCAACCAGACCCTTCCACCTTAACACACAGAGGCCCGGTACGTACTCATCTCCAACATTTCTTCCACACTCTAGGGGAAAAAACCAAACACACCAAGTAATTGGACTTTTTAAATGTCCTTCCTCAAGCTCAATTCCCAACCATTTGTTAAACAAAAGCAAAACCCCATATCTCCTCCTAGCTACCACCTCCTTTCTCACTGCTTTCACAGGGGAGCTTTTTGGAAATTGTTCACACCTTAACCTTTCATCCACTCCCGCACTCTGGTTTCTTTCCCACCACTACACCAAACTACACTCTCGCAGGTCTCCAATGACCACTTCAGTACTCTCCAGTTTTGTCATATACCACCAGTCTAAAGCACTGTTGCTGCTGCTGACCACTTCTTTCTTGAAACTCTCCTTCAATGGCCCTTAATGACTTAAGCTATGCTTCAGAAATATTTCTACCTAAATACCTCTGACAATCTATACAGGAGAAAGCATTCTTTTCTTGCCCATTACACTTTGTCCTTCCTCTGTCCAAATGCTTCTTTGAAGACTCTGGAAACTAGCTAACAACCTCCCAGTCCCATCAGGTCTTGCCATTACCCTGAACGTTCACCCGCATCTATAACCATTCTTGCTTCCTTTCCACTTGTCATACGGAAAAAGGGCTCCATATCTTTTTTTTTCCACATAGGGACAATATTTATTCATTTAGCCATCAATTTGTTCTAATTGCATATTTTAGGAAAATGTATTTGTCCTTACATTACTTAATAACAAAGATCTAATGTAAATAGAGCATTTATAAAATACTATGAGAAATGTTACCACTGAATATTTTAGTTTTATTGTCCAAATTCCAAAAGGGCTCCATATCTTATCACCATTCCTTAGGTCTCTCACTCTACCAATTGTCAACTTCTTTAACTACTGGCTCTTTCTCAACAGCATTTACACATGTTCAAATTCTTTACCCTTTTTAATAACAACAATCATGTTCAATTACACATCTTCATCTAGCAATTCGCCCACCCCTCTCATTCCCTTCTAGTCAAGATTATTCAGACTTGCCCAAAACTCCTGCCTAAATTTTTTTAACATCCCACTCCTTGTAGGGTATGTAACTATATCAGTGGCTCTTCTTCACCTTCAAATAAGGTAACCATATGACCTGATTTGCCTGAGACAGTTCGATTATTCCTCTTGTCCTGGTATAATAACTAATAGTGTCCTGGTTAGGGGTTATGGTCACTCTGCCATAGCCTAGCTTACAATGTCCTCAGTGATTTGCTCCATGCCTACCTCTCTTCTCTTATCAAATGCTACAGTTGGACAGCTTGAGGTTTACCAATTTCCCCAGATTCTCTTCCACCAAACATCCATCCTCTCCCTTTATCTGAGTTTATACTACTAATTTTTTACATCTGGCAAAGTAAAACTCCTTTTACTAATCCACATACAGAATAATATTCTATTGTTAAGTAAAGTTCTTTACTATGGTAGTCCATCAAAATGCCAAAGTTTTTATTTTAACCCTGCTTCTATGACCCACTGTCCCAACATAATAAGCATGTATATTTTTTAGTGACTTTTCATGATTTTTCTTCTGAAGATATAAGATGATTCAACCTTTCAGGTTATCAGTACTTGGGCTAACCAAGATACATGCTGCTTCAGGGTCACACTATCCAAGTTTCAGATAGAAAGTAACTGGAGCTGGAGTCTAGTGCAACCAGATGAATTTCCTGACTTTCCCTCTTTTCCTTTCCTCTATACACACAAACATATCTCAGACATGAGTCATAGTTCTGATACCAAAGAAAGTTTTACCCTCATGGCTTTGGGGAAAAAAAAAACCACAAAACAGAGTTCTGGCTATTTTAGGGCGAAACCTCCCTTTGCAAGGACAGAAACTGAGTTGGTAAACTGGCTCTAAAGATAATAAAAAAGAAATAATGACTTTCCTCTGGGACACAGATTGCTCACACAACCCCTAAAAGGAATACAGACAGTGCTGAGAATACACAGCACAGCTACTCCCACAGTAACTTCACAACCACATATTTTCTCTCCCTGCTGAAATATTAGAAATTTCTTACATTCATATAACACATTTAAATATGACGTTGGAGATTTAGGCAGAACGGGTATTACTCTTAGAAAACTGAGGCTCAGAGAGGTTTAAAAAAAAAAAAATGCCCAGCGTCCTGCAACCTAAAGGGCAGGAGAATTGAGGTCTTGGAATTCCTGATTCAAAGTCCTCTCTTAACACGGCATTGTTATAATAAGCAATATTCACTAATTACTTCCACACATTTATTAAATACCTATTCTGAGCCAGGAACATCAATAGCCAGGGAATATAAATAGGAATAAAATATATCTCTGCCCCGGAAGAGCACATCATCTAGAGGGAAAAAAGAGGAGTTAATAAAAGAGAGGGAGAGAGGAAAGCTTGAGGTTTAGCCTGCTCACCAAAGACGCTGCTGCATGGAAGACCTACTTTAACATCATTCATTGATTCAGCAAGTATTTATTAAAATTTCTAGGCATTGTTCTAGGTAATAGTAATAGAACAGCAAACAATTCATTTTTTTTCACTCAATATTGAGATTTGTTCATGTTGAATAAATACACATATATACTTTATATATATACATATTTTTATATACATATATATTTATACATATATACATATATATTTTCCACACTGAGAACATATGTATGTATACACACACACACACAATCCATTTTGAGAATATATACGTACATTTTACCTGCTATATAGTATTCCATTATATAAGTATACCACAATGTATCAGTTCTCCTACGCAGAACATTTAGGTTATTTTTAATTTTTCCTATTCCAATAATCCAGCAATAACCATTACTGTATGTCTCCTGGTAACACTTCTGTAAGAAAGTGTCAACCATATGCTCTGAAATGGAACAGAATTCCACTTTTATGTGGAGTTGGCCATCCCTTCAACTTTACTACTCAAAAATGGCTCTCCTAAGTGGTTGTACTGATTTATGTCCCAACCAGCACTGTATTGATTCAGCACAGTTCCTATACCCCCCAGTCACTAGCCAACACTAGGTATAATCAGACTTTATAAATCCTTGGCAACATGACAAAAATACTATCTTCCTGAAGTTTTAATTTGCATTTTCTGGTATCACTGAAAATAAGAACCTGGTCACATTTATTGCCATTATTATTTCCTCTTACATGAATTGAGTGTGCATATCCTTTGTACATTTTCTTTTGGGGCATTCTTCTGTCTTTTTGGGCATTCTTTTGTCTTTTGATTTGAATGTGTTCTTTGGTTTTCTTTTTATCTTTTTTATTCATTTGTAGGATTTCTTTATATATTCTGGATATTAATCCTTTGTCAGTTTTACTCAATGTAAATATCTTCTCTCCTGTCCATGGGCTGTCTTTCTCTTTAATTGTGGTGTCTTTTGGTTGGTGGTAGTGTTGAAAGGTTTTAAAATTTGAATGCTGTCAAATCTATGAATCTCTTCTATCATGGTCTGTGCTTTAAAACGTCCTATTCTGTCTTGACATCATAAAGACATTCTTCTATACATTCTTATAAGTATGAATTTTCATTTTATTCCTTTAATACCTCTGGAATTTATTTTTGTGTATAGCATGAGGTAGAAAGTAAATTTTATTTTTTCCATATGACCCAGCTTCAATTACTGAGTGACAATGTTTGATTTGCAATGCTGTCATATTCTAAACTGCCACAGTTGTGTGGTTCTAATTCTCTTCTATGCCATTGATCAATTTCTCTCCCCTTTTACTAACACCATATCATTTTAATTACCATAGTTTCATAAAAAGCCTTAACATCTGGAATGGCAAGTCCCCCAACTCCTTATTCTTCAAATTTTTCTTGCCTCTTTACCATTTTAAATGACTTTCAGAATCATCTTGTCAAGTTCTTTGATAAGCCTAATTGTGGTTTTGACTGAATCAAATGTGTTTACAGATTTAAGGGAAATAAGCATATACATGGTAAGAGTCTAACAAGCAGGAACAGTATACAGCTTTTTCAATGTTCAGATCTTCCTTTAGTTTTTCAATGATGTCTTATAGTTTTCCTCCATCAAAGGAGTCCATTTATCTTGTAAAACATATTCCTAATAACTTACAGTTCTTGTTATTATTATAAATATTTTTTAAAGTTTGTATTTATTTATTTGACAGAGAGAGACAGCAAGAGAAGGAACACAAGCAGGCAGAGTGGGAGAGGGAGAAGCAGGATTCCCGCTAAGCAGGGAGCCCGAAGCAAGGTTGGATCCCAGCAGACGCTTAACCAACTGAGCTGCCCAGGCACCCCTATTTTAAATATTTTTTAATAAATTTTTTCTGTCTGTGGGTCATATAAGGAACGATGTATGTTTTCTGCATATCGATTTCATATCCAATAACTTTGCTGAAGGTTAGTCATTTGAATAGTTTTTCTGTAAATTCTTGTGTATTTTTTCTAAATATTTATTTATTTATCTGAGGGAGAGTACGCATGAGAGAGAGAGCAGGGTAAGGGCAGAAAGGGAGGGAGAGAATCTTCAAGCAGAGTTGCTACTGAGCACAGAACAGACATAGGGCTTGATCCCAGGACCCTGAAATCATGACATGAGCCCAAATCAAGAGTTGCAGGGCACCTGGGTGGCTCAGTCAGTTAAGCATCTGCCTTCAGCTCGGGTCATGATCTCAGGGTCCCGGCATGGAGTCCCACATCAGGCTCCTTGCTCCGCAGGGAGTCTACTTCTCCCTTTCACTCTTCCTTTGTGCTCTCTCTCTCTCTCAAAGAAAATCTTTAAAAACAAACAAACAAAACAAAATCAAGAGCTGGACACTCAGCTTACTGAGCCACCCAGGTGCCCCATGAATTTTTTTTTTCTATAGACATCATACCTGCAAATACCAATAATGTATATTCTTCCCTTCCAATCCTTTTCCTTGAATTCTTTTGTTTCTCATTCTCATGTTACATGTTTGCCAGGACCTACAGTATAGTTACAGAAACATCATCTGCAAATACTAATTTTGATTCTTCCTTCCAAGTCTTTATTTTCCCTATCTTTTGTCTTACAGCATTCACTAGGCCCTCCAGAGTACAATATTTAAAGACACAGCAAAAGCAGCCACCTGTTGGCTGCAGATTTTAAAGAGAATGCTTCTACTTTTTCACTATTAAATACACTGGTAGCATTGTAGCCAATACCCCTTACCAGGTTAAGACTATGGTCTTTTATTCCTAGCTTACTTGATCTTTTTTTTTTTTTTAAGATTTTGTTTCTTTATTTGACAGATAGAGATCACAAGTAGGCAGAGACGCAGGCAGAGAGAGAGGGGAAGGCAGGCTCCCTGCCGAGCATAGAGCCCGACACGGGGCTCGATCCCAGGACCCTGAGATCATGATCTGAGCCAAAGGCAGAGGCTTTAACCCACTGAGCCACCCAGGCGCCCCATGCTTACTTGGTCTTTATGGCATGTTTTCATTTTAGTCATTGCTACTTCTGCATTTATTCAAATAGTCACATAGTTTTTCCTCTTTTGACCTATTAATATGGTAAATAACTTTAATTAACTTTAAAATTAGCATCTTAGTATTCCCAGAATAAATTCCATTTGGTCATAATACCTTTTGTTTATACATTACTGGGTATGGTTTGTTGTATTTTGTTTAGGATTTTGACATTTATGTATTTTTAAGATTTTATTTATTTATTTGAGCAAGCAGGACAGAGGGCAGGAGCAGGGAGGTGGGGGCAGAGGGAGAGGGAGAAGCAGACTCCCCTGCTGAGCAGGGAGCCTAACTCGGGGCTCAATCCCAGGACCCTGGGATGATGACCTGAGCAGAAGGCAGACGCCCAATTGACTGAGCAACCAGGTGCCCCTTGACATCTATTAATAAAGGACTCTGGCCTAAAAATTTCCTTTGTTATTTTCTTGTTACTTTATTATTGCCTTTTTCTAATTTTTAAATTTAATGCTTAGCTCATTAATTTTCAATCTCTGTTTTATACCAATTTAAGATAATAAATCATAGACTGCCTTAGATGCAGTTTTAATATGTGGTCCCTTCATTATTACTCAGGTTTAAATATTTCATAATTTCCATTATGAAATCTACATTCACCAATGAATTATTTAGAACTATGTGTGTAAAGCAGTGAGTGGCTACTGTTTCCTTAAGGGATTTCTAATTTATACCACTGTTGTCAAAGAATGTTATCTATGTGATACTGCATTTTTATTATTCTCTTTTTCTGTAACAATTTTTTTTTTCTTGAAGTCTATTAGGTCTCATATTAATACTGTTTCCAAGCTTTCTTTTGGCCAATATTTCTTGGCTAACATTTCATCACCTTATTTTTAATTTATAATTATATTATACACATTCAGAATATGTAACAAAATGGTATCTATGTACCAATCACAGACATTAAGCAGAAGTTTACATCTTGCCCAAAGGAGGACATTTTCAGTGTCAAATTCATAGAGAAGAGATGATGCTTGCAAAAAAGCTACTGAATTAAAAAGGCAGAAATCAATAGTGATTTTTCATAATAAAATGACAAAACAATAGAGGTTCTTACAGGATGCAGATCTAAGGGGACAAAAGTGAAGATATTCTTTTTTTTTTTTTTTTAAGATTTTAGTTTTAAGTAATCTCTATACCCAGCATGGGGCTTGAACTCAAAACCCCAGGATCAAGAGTTGCACCCTTGGGGCGCCTGGGTGGCTCAGTGGATTAAAGCCTCTACCTTCGGCTCAGGTCAAGATCTCAGGGTCCTGGGATCAAGTCCCACATCGGGCTCTCTGCTCGGCGGGGAGCCTGCTTCCCCCTCTCTTTCTCTGCCTGCCTCTCTGCCTGCTTGTGATCTCTCTCTCTCTGTCAAATAAAGAAATAAAATCTTAAAAAAAAAAAAAAAAGAGTTGCACCCTCTACCAACTGAGCCAGCCAGGCACCCCCAAAAGTGAAGATATTCTTGAACTTATACATTAACCTAAAAATACCTTTTTGCATCCATTCTAAGATGGCAATGATTGTAAGATGAATCCCAAAGCCTGAGATGTTAACATTTGAAAAAAAATAATGTACGGTCAATGAAATAAGGTACTATCAGAAAAAGTCAGTGCTAAAACTATTAATAATCCACGATGATACACTGCTGACCTCTCTTATGATGGACTAAAAGAAAAGAGAACAGATGACGTATCCCTCAGGGAAAATCAGTCAACTCTGATGACCAGCACAACCGGTAAATGGAGTACTCATTTCATTGGGCTGGGTAAAAATTCTTACTTGAAGTCACATGTGGATTAACAGTTTTCGAAAACACACAATACATTTAGCATAAAAACTTTGTTGAGTATAATTCACCTGACTTTGGTGATTCTTAAGGCCCTGCAGAATTCTGAATCTGAGATTCATTTTATCAATTAATTACAACACTAACTACCATTCATTAAGAATCTAAGTCCCAAACACTGTGTTGGAATACTTTTTATTATATCAATTAATTTGATTCATAATTCTATGAGTAAATAATATGATGTTCGTTCCAGAAAATAGGACTCAGAGCTAAATAGCGAGTTGCCTGTAGACACAAAGCTAGTAAGTGGCAGAATCTGGACTTGAATTCCACTTCATATATGGCCTCTTGTTTGTCTATATTACACACTATCTTTTTAATATTGCTACATCTTCCTTTTGCAGATTTTTCCTAGAAATGTCAGTATTTTATTTTGGCCAATATGGGGGGGCAGGAGGGTGGAATCAGATCCCAGAGGTCTCAATCAACATTTTACTTTTCCATTAAGGTGAGGGCACCACCTAGTGGTGCCACTTTGCCACCAATAGTCAAAGACCATAAAAATAAT
Organism: Potos flavus; assembly: GCA_028534135.1. Lineage (NCBI taxonomy): Eukaryota > Metazoa > Chordata > Mammalia > Carnivora > Procyonidae > Potos > Potos flavus. The sequence continues at coordinate 130,202,191 of CM052900.1, forward strand.
GGGAAGGAAATGGTTTTTCACTGTTCTGCTTTCCTTCACTGGTTTGACACTACCTTGTAACAAGTTGGAGTGTCTGCATTAACTCCTATAAATCAAAAATAATAGAGAAGTCTGGTAACACTAAGGATTAAACAAGAGTTTTGGAACGAGACAAATTCAATCCCAGATTCAATATTTACGTTGTGACCTTGGTAAGTTACTAAAAATATCTTGAGTCTGTCTCCTCCTAACACCATTTACCCAACAGGATTATCATAGAAATTTACATGTGAAAATCATCCAGCACAGTGCTTGATCCAAAGAGCTTCCTCAATAACTACTGATTCCTTTCCCTATTCTTTTATGTAGCCTAAATCCACATATGTGTTCTGCTTTGTTTTTAAGTAGGCTCCACACCTAGTGTGGGGTTTGAACTCACAACTGGGAGATCAAGAGTTGCATGTTCTACCGACTGAGCCAGCCTGGCGCCCCTTGCTTTTTCTAGAAATCATACCACACCACTGGCTCGTTCTGTGTTTAAGATAACTTCCATAGTTCTTTTCTATGTAAACTACAGTAAAAGCAAATTCCACAATCATTATTTTTATAAATATACAAAATCAACAACAAGCATTTTTTTGAGTACCTACTTACTACGTACCAGGCACTGTGACAGGGATGGGAACTCACTGAGTAGAGAAAAGAGAAAAAATATGTAATACCATGCAATAAGTGCTTTCACTGACATAAGTGGCAAACGTTATAAAATGATAGAGGAGGACAGAGTCTGTTAAAAGGATGTGGACCAGGAATGCTACACAGAAGAAGGCACATTTGAAAAGTTTCTAAAAGATGAGCTCACCAGATATGGGCACAGAATTTCTGACGTAAGAAAAAAAATGCATCAGGATATCAGAAGCAATGAGGAATGAAGAAACACAATGAGGGAACAGAGAAGTACAGTGTGGTTGGAACACAATCTGGGATGGATGAAGAAGTGGGGAGAGATCTGTGGCACACATCAATCATAGCTCATTAAGCTCACTTGGAATCTAGATGATAAATGCATTACCTATCACCATCATCATAATCATCATTTATTAGATATGTACTATGTGCCAAATCCCGTACATACGTAACTGCTAAGCCTCACAACAACCCTGCAAGTTACAGGTTATCTTCACATAGGTTAAGAAATTTGCTCAATGGGACACAATCAGTTAAGGGGTAGGGCTGAGTGAGATTCAACCCCAGGTCTCTGATTCTTTCTACTACACTAGTAGTCCCAAACTTGGCTGCACAACAAAAATTACAAAACAAAATGTTTTTAAAAACAGGTTCTAGGGACGCCTGGGTGGCTCAGTGGGTCAAAGCCTCTGCTTTCAGCTCAGGTCACAATCTTAGGGTCCTGGGATCGAGCCCCGCATCGGGCTCTCTGCCCAGCGGGGAGCCTGCTTTCCCCTCTCTCTCTGCCTGCCTCTCTGCCTACTTGTGATCTCTCTCTCTCTGTCAAATAAATAAATAAAATCTTAAAAAAAAAGATAGGTTCTAGACCCTATTCTGAAACACTGTATCTAAAAGAGTAGGGACCTGGGAACCTAATTATAAACAAACTCTCCAAATGATTCATAAACAGGAAGCCAAATGGCAGTGCAACTTTTTGAAAATACCAGGAAGACTCTTAAAACAGACACACATACACACACAACTACTTAACAGCTTCCATCTATGTGCCAGGTGCCCAATCCTCACAAAATTCTTCAAGGGTATTATAATCCCCACTTTTAAAGAGAAAACTCAAACTCAGGAAGCTTATAGGTAACTTCCCTCTTCTAGTCAACAAGGGCGAAAATAAGATTCAAACACAGGTATGTCTGGTTCTTCTCCGTCATGCTGTGTGGTAAGCAGAATTCTTAAAAAAAAAAAAAGACCCTAAATGACCCTTGCCCCTATATAATGTCTTACCCTTTTGGTGTGGGTGGAAACCTATGAATATGATGAGATATCTCTGAAGTGATTATATTACAGAATGAGTTATCACTGGAGTGATCAGGGCAAAAGCGAGATTATCTGGTGGGTGTAACCTAATCCCAGGAGGCCTTTTAAAAGCAGTGTTTTCTGCAGCTGGTAGCAGAATGGGAAGTTAGAGAGATTCAAAGCACTAGAAAGATTCAGTGCACCTGCCCTGCTGCCTTGAAGATGGGAGGGGTCACATGACAAAGAACATGGGCAGCTTTTAGAAGCTGAAAGAAGAACCCAGCTGACAGCTAGCAAGAAAACAAGAACCTCAGTCCTACGGTCACAAGGAATTTAATTCTCCCAATAACCTGAAAGACCTTGGAACAGACTCTTTGGAGTCTTGGAACAGATTCTTCCTCAGAGCCTCCAGATAAGAACCCAGCCCAGTCAATACCTTGATTTCAGCCTTGTAAAACCTTAAGCATAGAATACTTTTGAAATGTCTGGTCTTCAGAACTGTGAGATAATAAACAGGTAAAGGTGTTTCTCCCCACTCCCTCCACCTACCCCCCCAGGCCCCAGAGGATTTTTAATTGTGGTATACACGTAAGATTTACGTGTATAAATACACGTAAGATTTACCATTTAAACATTTTTAAGTATTCAATTTCATGGCATTAAGTACATTCAGGCCGTTGTGCAACCATCACCAATGTTCATCTCCAGAACTTTTTAATCTTCCCAAACTAAAACTATGTACCCATTAAACAATAACTCCCCAATCTCCCCTCCAACCCATGGAAACTACCATTGTCCATGAATTTGACTAGTTTAGGTACCTCATGTAAGTAGAATCATACAGTATTTATCTTTTTGTGACTGGCTTATTTCACTTAGCATAAGGCCCTCAAGTTTCATCCATGTTGTAGTATGTGTCAGAATTTCTTTCCTTTTTAAGATTAAATAATATCCCATTGTATGTATATACCACATTTTGCTTATCCATTCATCCACTGAATGAATACTGAATTGCTTCTAATTCTAGGCTACTGTGAGTAATGCTGCTATGAACATGGGTATACAAGTATCTATTTGAGTCTGCTTTCAATTTTTTTTGGATATATATAAAATCAGTGTTGTTTTAAGTCAATTCCTTATCTTAAAAACTGGGTAAGTAAAACAAAGTAATCAAGCATTTAACCTGTTTATTTGATCTGCAGCACTGGTTAACCAAATTCATGAAGAACACTAACTCCTTATAAAATATTTCTGATAAAAATTAGAACAAAACTATGAAATATCATAATTTTGCAACCCCCAAATAAGTTGATGAATCTAAGTACTGAGCACCAGTAGCTAATATCAATAAGGAGCAAAAGCCAAACATTATGTACATCTTGATAAAAGAACACACCATCACCTATAGCCTGCCTTACCAAAGGGATGAAACCTGAGTCTTATCTACTCTCTGCATCCAGTTGCCAATTTGCAGGAAAAGCAGTGGGCAGAAGAGTATGCAGAATTACAGCTGTATGCAATCAGTGAATTCTACAGTATGGAAAACTCCTAAAGGTCCTATTGGATTCTTCGATATGAGATAAATTACAAACAAGAGGTATCAAGTTAAAAAGAAGGGCAAGACAAAATATAGAATTTACTAATGTAAATTCAAGAAGTGATTACTATAGAACAGTGGTTAATTTAAGAGACAGGAAAGGGCCTGTAATTAAATGAGGCACATAAAGAGGCTTCCAGGGTAGCTGCCAAAATTCTATTTCTTAGCCGGGGTGGTAGTCACAAGGGTTAATAATTAAGTTATATTTAAAAGAAAAAAATAGGGGTGCCTGGGTAGCTCAGTCAGTTAAGCGTCTGCCTTCAGTTCAGGTTGTGATTCCAGGGTGCTAGAACTGAGACCCGCATCGGGCTTCTAGATCAGTAGGGAGCCTGCTTCTCCCTCTCCTCCCCACTCATGCTCTCTCTCGCTACCTCTGCCACTATCTCTGTCACTCTCTCTCTCAAGTAAATAAAAAAAATCTTTTAAAAAAAGAAAAGAAAATAGTCCTTAAATGTAACAATGAGACAGTGGCCCAAACCCAGATTGAATTCAACTGATGAGCTATCTCAATACAGCTCTGCCAAAGTCGCACTACTTAGCTGTCTCAAACCAAGAAACCTGTTAATGCCAGACTGGGTGGTGACTAAGGTCAGTAACAAATGCTTATTAGAAAAGCAATAAAACCAATACGACAGAAGAGAAATCAATGGAAAGAAAAAAAACAAAACAGTAAACAGTATAATAAGCTGAATTTTTAAAAATCTATATGCTATCACATATACGACATCTGCTCAAAATAAGCCTGTCTCATTTCCATCTGCAAAGTCACCATACTTACTTCTATCTCAGCATGAGAATTTTTCCATTAGATTTTTGTCTCTGGGTTCCAATTTCAGATGGCAACGTAGGAAGACCCTGAACTCATCTCCTCCCATAAACATACTGAGTCTACAGTTACACATGATAACTTCCTCTTCAAAAAAAGACTTTAAAGGCTGGTTGAGTGACAACTATACATCCAGTAAACAAGAAGAAAAACCACATCAAAGTGGGTAGGAGAGGCTGGGATACAATTTTACCATAAACCATTCTCCAGGTACTGCATCCCACAACCTGGAGAGAACTCAAAACCCAGAGCTTCTCCTTGAGGAGCAAAGGGTTCGAACCACACATCGGCCATCCCAACTCTTAGGACATACACTGGAGAGACGAAACATCTTTGAAAATCAACTGGACTTACATCTGGAAACCCACAAGACTCCAGCAAGCTGGGAAACTGCTCTTAAAGGGCTCAGTGGCTCTAACTCACCCACCCCAAGGTCCAGCTCAGAGACAGCTGATCACACTCAGACTAAAAGTCAAGGAGGCTCACCTGCTTATATTAAAGTGTCAGCCTTACAGGCAGACATCTAATTTAACACACACATCTAAGAGCCTCCTGGAACACTAGCCAAGGATAGAAACTGGTGGATGCCATTTTCACACTCTCCCTTTGCTATGCTCCAGAGCACCGATATCTCTTAGAAGGGAGCTCTTTACATGTATCTGATGCCCCATTTTGGGGGCTACTACCTAGGAGATACTGCTCGATCTGGAGGCCAGGGGAGCTTGTGTTCCTGGTCCCATGGGACTGTAATAATCAGTGTCATCCAGAAAGGAGATTATATTCATCTGGTGCCCTGATTTTTGTGACTGCTACCATGGGACCCCTCTATATCACCTGGCTTTGGGGTGACCAGTGGTGTTTACTTACACTTGTGGGTCCTACAGTCTATAACCAACAAAAAAAAAATATTTTTTTAATTTTTGAGAGAGAGTGCAACTGAGCACAAGCAAGGGGAAGGGGCAGAGGGAGAGGGAGAGAGAGAGAGAATCTTAAGCAGACTCCACACTGAGCATGGAGCCCAATGTGGGGCTCAATCCCTCAACCCTGAGATTGTGACCTGAGCCAAAATCAAGAGTCTGGGCTTACCTGACTGAGCCGCCCAGGCACCACCAACAGAGAAAAAATTCTTAAACAGGTACCACCCCAGGGCACAAGAGGCAACAGACCCAGAGCCCAGTCTTTCTGTGAAGGAGACCTACTAGCTAAACATTATGACTGAAGCCTAAGGGACAAGCTTCTAATTAAACACGCAACTTGGGGCCAACTATATCCTTTCCAGAGACCTTGAAGGGTGAGTGCTACCTTCATATTCACCCTTTGCCACACCCCAGAGCACCAATGTTTCCTGGAGGGGAGCTTTACACATTTGGTGCCCTGGTTTTTACGCCTAGAGCCCCAAATTTTTTGGTTACTTCCCAGAGGATGTCTTTAACTACCTGGCTCTAGTGACCACAGTGGTTTGCACTGCTGGGTTCCACAAGACTGTGGTAATAGAAGAGATGGTTCTTGGCAGGCTATGACTACACAAACAGCAGACTGATGCACATTCCCCAGTCCTATTGTGAAAGGGGCCCCTTACCTTGTTTGGTAGCTTTGGCTTGAGGGGCAGGCTTCACATTTGGCACACATTTAGTGACCTATGGAGCTTCTCTAAGGGAACACAGGCTGTGGACACCATCTTGGCCCTCTTCCTTGCTCCAACTTCTGCTATCACCCAAAAAAGGAACTCTTACACACATCTGCAGCCCCCATTTCTGCATGACTGATATCCAGGAGATGCCTCCAGATGGCCTGGCTCCGATGTCCAGTGGGGCTTACATTTGCAGTCCCACAGGACTGTATATCAATTGTGTACATTTAAAAGCTGATGCCCCAGGGTCTGGCTTCTAGTCAGTTTGAATCTAGGTGCTGAGATCCTCCCCCTTTGGGACACTGACAGGTCTTGGCATATCCTCAACTACTGGGAGCTATTACAAATATAACAGACTGCTTAGACAAACACAAAGGTTTGAGAGACAACCAAGAGTTGAGGTAGGGTTGAATGACAAGGTTCACCTCCTATAGGAGGCCACTCCTTCAAGATTGGGAGAGGTAGGTGTTTTATTAACTGTACAGAAACCACAAAGAGAATCAAACAAAATGAAGAAACAGAGGCATATGTTCCAAATGGAAGACCAAGATAAAACCTCAGGAAAAAATCCTTGAAAAAGAGACAAGTAATTTACCTACTTAAGAGTTTAAATCAATGGTCATAAAGATGCTCACCAAACTGGGGAGAAGGATGGGTAAACATAGTGAGAACTTAAAGAAATAGAAAATATAAAAACGTACTAAATAGAAGCCAAAGAACTGAAGCATACGATAACTGAACTGAAAAATACACTAAAGGGGTTCAGCAGCAGACTAGATGAAGCAGAAGAAAAGATGAGTCAACTTGAAGACAAGGCAGTGGAACTCACCCAATCAGAACAACAAAAGGAAAAAAAGAATGAAAAAAGTGAAGACAGCTTACGGGACTTATGAGACAACATCAAACAAACTAACTTTCACATCATGGAGCTCCCAGAAAAAGGGAGAGAAAAGGGCAATAATCTTATTTGAAGAAATAATGGGTAAAAATTTCTCTTACCTGGGGAAGGAAGGAAACACACATCCATGTTCAGGAAGTACAGAGAATTTCAAGTACGAGGAACCCAAAGAGATCCACACCAAAACACATTATAATTAAAATGTCAGAAGTTAGGGGAGCCTGGGTGACTCAGTTGGTTAAGCATCTGCCTTTGGCTCATGTCATGATCTCAGGGTCCTGGGATCAATCCCCATATTAGGCTCCCTGCTCAGCAGGGAGTCTGCTTCTTCCTCTCCCTCTGCCCCTCCCCCTACTCATGTTCTCTCTCTCTCTCCCTCAACTATTTTAAAGATACATAAATAAATGAAATAACATGTAAGAAATTAAAGAGAGGATCTTAAAAAAAAAAACCCTTGTGATATACAAGAGAACCCACATAAGACCATCAGCTGATTTTTCAACAGAAACTTCACATATCACAAGTGAGTGGAATGTTATATTTAAAGAGCTGAAAGAAAAAAAACTTAAAACTGAGGACTGTATCCTGCAAAGTTATCATTCAAAAGTGAAGGAGTTTTCCAGACAAGTAAAAGATAGAGGAGGTCATCACTAAACTGGCCTTTTAAGAATTATTAAAGTAACATCTTTAAGCTGAAAAGAAAAGGCACTAACAAGAAAACATGTGGAAGTAGAAATCTCATGCATAAGGCTACCACATAGTAAAGGTGATGGATTAACCACTTTTAAAGCTAGTATAAAGGTTAAAAGACAAAAGTAGTAAAACTATAATTGCAAAAATTAGTTAAGGGACACACAAAATAAAAAGATGTAAAATATGACATCAAAAACACAAAACTTGGTGCGGGGTAAATATAGTTTTTGCAACACATTCAAATTTAAGTTGCAATCAACTTAAAATACACTCTTATATATAAAGGCTGTAATATGTGAACCTCATGGAAACCACAAAGCAAAAACCTATGAGAAAGGAATCTAAACATAATACTAAAGAGAGACATGAAACTACAAGGGTAGAGAGCAAGAAAAGAAAAACCAACAGAGAGGAACTACAAAAACCTCCAGAAAACAATTAACAAAATGGCAATAAATACATACTTATCAATAATTACTTCAAATGTAAATGAACTAAATTCTCCAATCAAAAGACAGAGAGTGGCTGAATAGATAAATAAAACTAGACTTCTTTATATGTCACCTGAAAAGACTTAGTTCAGATCAAAGGACACATACAGACTGAAAGTGAAGGGACAAAAAAGATACTCTGTATAAATGGAAACCAAAAAACACTGGTATAGCTACCCTAACATCAGACAAAATAGACTTTAAAACAAAAACTATAATAAAAGACAAAGAAAAGTATTACATACTGATAAAGGGGTTAATTCAACAATAGGCCGTAACATTTGTAAACATTTATGCACCCCACACAGGAGAACCAAAGTATATGAAGCAAATATTAACACACCTAAAGGGAGACGTTGATAGCAATACAATAATAGTAGGGGATTTCAAAACCCACTTTCATCAATGGATAGATCATCCAGGCAGAAAATCAATACGGAAACACTGGCCTTAAAAGACACATTAGACCAAATGGACTTAATAGATAAATACAAAACATTCCATTCAGAAGCAGAATACAAATTCTTCTCAACATGCAACACTCTCCAGGATAGATCACGTTAGACCACAAAACAAGTCTCTATAAATTTAAGAAGACTAAAATAATACGAAGCATCTTCTCTGACCACAATGGTATAAAACTAGAAATCAATGTGCAACATTGTGATTTATAAGAAATATATACTTGGTTATTCAGAAGACCAAAATATATTTCTTATGTATATTTCATCTTCATCTACACTTTCTGGCTCAAAGCTCCCAAAACCTTTGGAATTTCCTAGGTGTTGAGAGTGATTAAAGTCTTTTATTATGTAAACGAGGCAACTTTTGGAACCTGCCTAAGAATGGGAGCTGGTTGGGGTGCCTGGGTGGCTCAGGTGGTTAAGCATCTTCCTTTGGCTCAGGTCACGATCTCAGGGTCCTGGGATAGAACCATGCATCCAGCTCCCTGCTCAGAGAGCCTTCCATCTGCCCCTCCCCCTACTTGTGCAAGCATGCTCTCACTCAAATAAATAAATAAATAAATTTTTAAAGCCTGGGGTGGAGGGGATGGGGGCTGTTTGCCAGGAGGAGAGACCATGTGATTAGAGAGTTGGAACGTTTAGTCCTCCCCACCTCCAACCACAGTTGAGGAGAGAGGTTGGAGGCTGAATCAGGTAATGCCAAAAACTTAGTAATCATGACTACGCACTGAAGCTTCCATAAAAACCAAAAAGGACTGGGTTCAGAGAGGTTCCGGGTTAGTGAATACATAGAGATGGGCAGGGGGGAGAGTGGCATGCCACTCTTGTTAGAGAGGGAATGGGAGTTCCACACCCTTTCCCCCAATCTTGTCTTATATCTCTTCATCTGGCTGTTCATTCACAATCCTTTATCATATCCTTTAGTAAACTCATAAACATGTTTCCCTGAGTTCTGTGAGTTGCTCTAGCAAATTAATCAAACTTAAGGAGGAGGCTGTTGGAACCTCCAATTTGTAGCTGGTCAGTCAGAATACTGACTGACCCAATTTGTAGCTGGTCAGTCAGAATACTGACTGGACCCAAGCCCCAGGCTTGCAAGTGGTGTCTGAAGTAAGGGGTGGAGGGCAGGCTTGTAAAACTGAACCCTTAACCTGTGGCGATTTTTCTTTTTTTTTTAAGATTTTATTTATTTATTTGACAGAGAGAGAGATCACAAGTAGGCAGAGGCAAGCAGAGAGAGAGGGGGAAGCAGGCTCCCTGCTGAGCAGAGAGCCCAATGTGGGGCTCGATCCCAGGACCCTGAGATCATGACCTGAGCCGAAGGCAGAGGCTTTAACCCACTGAGCAACCCAGACGCCCCTGTAGCGATTTTTCAAACACATCAACCTATGAAATGGAAGAGAGAACCTAGAAATAAACCCACACATATACAGTCAGTTAACTTATGACAAAGGAGCCAAGAACATACAATGAGGAAAGAACAATCTCTTCAATAAATGGTGCTGGGAAAACTGGACAACCAAATGCAAAAGAATGAAAGTAGAACATTATCTTACAGCATACCCAAAAATTAACTTAAAATGGATTAAAGACTTGAACACAAGACCTGAAACCATAAAACTCAGAGAAAACATAAGCAGAAAGCTCCTTGACATTGTTCTGACCCCACAAAGCAAAGGCAACAAAAGCAAACATAAACAAGTGGGATAACATCAAACTAAAATCTTCTGCATAGCAAAGGAAATTATCGACAAAATGAGAAGGCAACTTACTGAACAGAAGAAAATATCTGCAAATCACATATCCAACAAGGTTAATATCCAAAATATATAAAGAACCTGCACACTAAATAGCAAAAATACCCAAACGACCCAATTTAAAAATGGGCAGAGGATCAAACAGACATTTTCCATGGGAGCATACGGATGGCCAATAGGCACAGGAAAAGATGTCCAACATCACTAATTATCAGGGAAATGCAAATGAAAACCATGAGACAGCACCTCACATCTCAAAAAGATAAGAAATAACAAGTACTGGGGCGCCTGGGTGGCTCAGTCATTAGGTGGCTGCCTTCGGCTCAGGTCATGATCCCAGGGTCCTGGGATTGAGCCCCGAATCAGGCTCCCTGCTCAGCGGGAAGCCTGCTTCTCCCTCTCCCACTCTCCCTGCTTGTGTTCCCTCTCTCACTGTGTCTTTCTCTGTCAAATAAATAAATAAATAAATAATCTTAAAAAAAAAAAAGTAAGAAAGAAATAACAAGTGCTGGAGAGAATGTGCAGAAAAGGAAATCTTGTATACTGTTGGTGAGAATGTAAATTGGTGCACCCACTATGGAAAACAATATGGAGGCTCCTAAAAAATTAAAGAGAACTACCATATATATGATTCAGCTATTCTGCTTCTGGATACTTATTCAAAGAAAAACAAATGAACAAACAAAACTCATGGATATGGAGAACAGATTGGTCATAAGAGTGGAAGAGGGTTGGAAGGTACAAAATGGGTGAAGGAAGCCAACTGTATGGTGATGAATAGTAACCAGAATTACTATGATCACTTTGTAGTGTATACAAATACCAAATTGTATCATACACCTGAAACTAATATAATGTTATATACCAATTTTACCTCAATTAAAAAAAAGAAAGAAAATTAAGGTAAACTTCATAATTGTTTTTATGAAGCAAATAAAAAAAAAAGGCCAAGAAATAACAAGTGTTGAAGATGTGGAAAAAACAATTCATGCAGTGTTGGTAGAAATGTAAATTGGCGTAGCTGCTACAGAAACACAATGTGGAGGTCCCTCCAAAATTAAAAAAACTACCATATGACCCAGCAATTATACTTGTATGTATTTATCTGAAGAGAATGAAAACACTAATTCAAAAAGATATATGCAACCCCATGTTCACTGCAGCAATTTTTACAACAGCAAAGATATAGAAACTACTTAAATGTCCAGTGATGGATGAATGGATGAAGAAATTTTATCATATGTATTTCTTTATATATCTGTGCGTGTGTGTGTGTGTGTGCGTACACACACACACACACCAGAATATTATTCAGCCATAAAAATAAATTGGGTCATATTTGACAAAATGAAAACTGTGAGGCCATTACACTAGGTGAAATAAGTCGGACAGAGAAAGACAAATACTGTCTAATCTCTAAAACAACAACAACAGAAAAATCCCACTCTGTATCACACAGATTGGTAGTTGCCAGAAGCAGGGGGTAGGGTAGGAGAAATGTTCACTGATTGGGGGTTTTTTAGTTTCAATAAATTGGAAAAAAAATAATAATTTGGTTTCTTTCTCAGTTATTTCCCATTTCTGCCAATTAGCTACTCTTAATAAAGGCAATAATATGTTTACCAAACATATTCACATCTTCAAAAGTAAACATGCAGAAAAAAGATGGTGGCAGAAAGAAAGCAACAGGAGCCAGAAGAAGACAAGACTACTAGAAGCTGATCTACCTGGTTATGATAAAGGTAGACTCATCTTTAGATATAATGGAGTACTAGAAATTGTACCCCCAACCACGCACTTTTTCTTGCCTTTAGCAATTTGGACAATGACGGAAACTGAATAAGTAATTAAAAGCAGTGTGAAGCAATAAGCCTGCACTGTCCAGTCAGGTAGCCACTAGCCTTATGTGGTTACTGGGCACCTGATGTGCAGCTAGTCTGAACAGAGATATGCCATAAGTGTAAAAGACACACTGGATTTTGACAACTTAATATTAAAAAAAAAGTAAAATATCTCATTAATAATTTTTTACTGATTACATGTTGAAATAATAATATTCTGGAATATACTGGCCTAAACAAAATATATTAAAATTAACTTCACCTGTTTTTCCTTCCTCAATGTGACTACAAAAAAATTTTAAATTATGTATGTGGTTCACATTATATTTCTAGTGGACATCACTGCTACATAGACCCTTATTAAATAGTTTTGAGTAGTAAAAACAAAGCAACTATTAAGTAGGGATTTTTCAGAATTATTCCTACTGTTTGCTCTACTACTAACACTATAACTCATTAAGTTCTAGCCCTGGTCCCTGACTGTAAAATAGAGATTAAAGAAAAAAATCAGTAGCTGCGTTAGGTCATGGATACGACATTAAAACATCAACTAAAAGAATGGCGTTCTAGTCCTGGTTTTGGCCCTGGCTAGTAGTTATGATAGAGAAATCATTTTTTTCTGAGCCTTAGTTGCCTGACCCAAAAATTAAATGAGAAAACTAAACTTAGACCTCCATGATTCCATCAAAATATTTTTTCCTGTCAAAACTGGCTTTTTTTTTTAATTGGTTTTCATAAGAATGAATAAATACTCACTCTGAGTCTAACACATCCTCTTCGAGAGCCTCTCATCATTTTGTCCTTGGACTAAAAGAAAAACAAAAACATTTAATGAATAAAAAATTAACAGACTATTTTTAGAATCATCTGGGGATAAAGAAAAAAATTACAGTAGTAATATCCCCCCATTCTTCATCCACATCCTCCATCCCCCTCCAACCTCCCAAAGCACTTAGAGAGAGGAATTAGCAGTTTCAAATGAGTATGTTTTAAAGTGGTGGTGAGGATGTTGGTGCACTGTTGGTGGAAATGTAAATTGGTGCAGCCACTACGGAAAACAGGAGGTTCCTCAAAAAATTAAAAACAAATACCATATGATCCAGTATTTCTACTTCTGGGTATTTACCCAAAGAAAATGAAAACTCTAATTAGAAAAGATACATGCACCCCTATGTTTATTGCATTATGTACAAAAGCCAAGTAAGGAAACCAGCCTAAGTGTACATCAGCAGAGGAATGGGTAAAGATACAGTGCGTGTGTATAAACACACACACATACACACACACACACACACACACAATGGAATATTACTCAGCCATAACAAAGAATGAAATCTTGCCATTTGTGATGACATGGATGGACCTATGGGACATTATGTTAAGTGAAGTAAGTCAGACAGAGAAAGACAAATACCCTATGATTTTATTTATATGTGGAATCTAAAAAATAAAACAAACAGAAACAGACTCATAAAACTGGCAGTTGCCAAAGCAGAGGAGGTTGAGGGGATAGGAAAAATAAGTGAAGGAGATTAAGAGGTATAAACTCCCAGTTATAAAATAAATAAGTCATGGGGATGAAAAGTACAGCACAGAGAACATAGTCAATAATACTGTAATAACTTTGTATGGTAACAGATGATAACTATACTTACTGTGATGAGCACTGAGTAATGTGTATAAATGTTGAATCACCACAAATGACACTACAGACAAAGGGCTAATATCTAAGATCTATAAAGAACTCCTCAAACTCAACACCCAAAAAACAGATAATCACGTCAAAAAATGGGCAGAAGACATGAACAGACATTTCTCCAAAGAAGACATACAAATGGCTAACAGACACATGAAAAAATGTTCATCATCATTAGCCATCAGGGAGATTCAAATGAAAACCACATTGAGATACCACCTCACACCAGTTAGAATGGCCAAAATTAACAAGACAGTAAACAACAAGTGTTGGAGAGGATGCGGAGAAAGGGGAACCCTCTTACACTGTTGGTGGGAATGAAAGTTGGTGCAGCCACTTTGGAAAACAGTGTGGAGATTCCTTAAGAAATAAAAAAAAAATAGAGTTACCCTATGACCCTGCAATTGCACTACTGGGTATTTACTGCAAAGATACAGATGTAGTGAAAAGAAGGGGCATATGTACCCCAATGTTCATAGCAGCAATGGCCACAATCGCCCAACTGTGGAAAGAGCCCAGATGCCCTTCAACAGACAAATGGATAAAGAAAATATGGTACATATATACAATGAAATATTATACCTCCATCAGAAAGGATAAATACCCAATTTTTGTATCAACATGGACAGGACTGGAGGAGATTATGCTGAGTGAAATAAGTCAAGCAGAGAAAGTCAATTATCATATGGTTTCACTTACATGTGGAGCATAAGGAATAACATGGAGGACATTAAGAGAAGGAAAGGAAAAGTTAATTGGGGGAAATCGGAGGGGGAGACGAAGCATCAGAGACTGTGGACTCTGAGAAACAAACTGAGGGTTTTGGAAGGGAGGGGGATGGGGGGATGGGTGAGCCTGATGGTGAGTATTAAGAAGGGCATGTAATGCATGGAGCACTGGGTGTGGTGCATAAACAATGAATCTTGGAACACTGAAAAGATAAAATAAAATAAAACTTTTTAAAAATGGGAAAAATTGTTGTATCACTATGTTGTACACCTGAAACTAATATAATATTGAATGTCAACTATAAAAATATAAAATAAAATGAAAGCCTTTTATAGTTATACAAATAAACCTAATCATAGAATTTTGTGTGCCTTTAATATAGTATGTATTACACTAATTTTAATTCTTCCTCATGCTCCTTAACTCTAGCTCAGTGTTTCTCATATTTCAGAGAGTTTGAGAATTACCTAGAGGGCTAAGAATCACCCAGAAGTTTAAGATTCACCCCCAGATGATTATGACTCAGGCAGATGGAGGACCACATTTTGAGAAACATTGCTTTATCTCTTTTCATGTCCCCAAATGCATCACATTTTTTGCCTCTGAGACTTCTCATCCAGTATTCCTCAGCTTGGAATGTCCTTGACCCTGATTTTCAGCCTTGCTGTCACTCATCAACACCTTACCTTACCTGTGATTTGGATTCCCATTCTTCTCCCAGAGTCTCCTATATGTTCCCATCATGGCATGTACCACCCTGTGCTATAATGGCTAATTTTCTTGTCTCATTCATCCACAAGACTGCATATTCCCTAGGAAGTAGGAATTCTATCTGACTTACACTTCAGAACAATGTCTGGCACTATTAGATGCTTAAAAAATACTGACTACTGAAATGTTGCTCCCTTACTAGACTGGGCTGAGCAAATAATAAACCTTATGCTGCTATTCAGTAAATATTCCTAAAATTAAATTTAATCATGTGTAATAAAATAAAGGAATCCTGAAATATAATCAAAGTTTTAAAAATATTTAATACCTCAACAACTGATATTTTTCTGTACTCCCCTATACAAGAAGTAAAATAAGCCAACATCATGAAATTATGTTTTAAAGAAAATTGTCCCACTTTAAGCCATGGATGCCCTACATCCAATGTACTATAAGTCACAGGCAGACTTCCAGTTATGACTATAGAGGATTTAATGTACAGCATTTTCCATAGTTAACCATACTATATAGTATACCTGAAAGTTACTGATAGAGTAGATCTTAAAAGTCCTCACCTCCAAAAAAAAAAAAAAAAAAGCATTATGTTAATAACCTACTCTGGTTATCATTTTGCAATATATACATTTATAAAATCATCACATTGTATACCTTAAACTTATACAATGTTACAATCAATTATATCTCAATAAAACTGGGGAAAAAACAAATACTCTTAGGGATATTTATATGTCTATATATAAAGATCTGCTTTATTCCTTTCATTGCCTATAGTATTTTCTATGAATATAGCCTATGTCATTTTTTCATTGATTCTTAAACTTATGAATGTAACAATATTACAATGATAAATCAAAGTTGATTCTTTAAAAAAAGTACTAAGCCACAGGAATTCATGTTCAAAAATGATTATTTTTAAAAAATGATTTTTAAGGGACAGAAGACAGTCTTCTTTATTCCACTTAAAATACAAGGATTCATACATTTTATTAAAAAATTCTCACTACCAAGCACAGTAATAAGAGTTCTTTACTAACAATACAGTTAGCAAAAACACAATTAACAAAAGCATTCCCTAAGCATTTAACAGCCCTTTACCATACTTATCTTCAAAAGTGTCAAGGCATACATAAAAATAATAATTACGACTGAAAATACCAATGAGAGTTAGAATACAAGTCAAGAACCAACATACTCATCCTTAATTCCTCTTTCACTTTTAAAAATATGGTTATAGTGAACAGGAAAAGAGTAAGACAGGCCTCAGTGATGGTACCATTATTAGGGTTATGAATTAGAAAACAGTAAAAGAAATAAGTGAAAATAATTAAAACAAATATAACTAGAAAACAATCAGACAAGTCCAGAATGTGGAACATCCCACAGAATAATTGGCCTAGATTCTTTAAAAAGGTCCCCCCCCCCAAAAAAAGACTAGCATGTAAACCACTGTAATACAATGAAAAATAAATTACATGACTATAGGCACAAAGTGCCATGAGCTACAGAAGGCCCTTTGCTGTGGAAAAGGATCAGGGAAGACAATACTGAAGTGACCAGGTTTCAAGTTTCAATCTGGGACTTAAAAAAAAAAAAAAGTTCTAATAAGAAAAGGTAGGAGGTAGGAAGAAGAGGGCATTCCAAGCCAAGGGAACACCACCAGCCAAGTGACAGGTACAGAAAACTCTACACACAAACCATTCATAGAAGGAGAGTAGATTTACAGACCCAAAGTGCAAAAAGGAATGTGAAGAGAGACGAGGCTGAAAAGGAGATATGGGAACCAGATTCTGAAGAGACTGAAAAAAATACTGAGTTGTTAAGGAAATCAAACTCTATTCAATAGTTAAAGGAGAGCTACTGAGAATGTAATAACATTCTCAAAAGGTGTGTTTTAGAAAAGTAACACTGTTAAATATAAGGACTTGGGCAAAAGAATGATGGTGATATTAATAATAACAATAGCAGCACAAACAGTAGATTCTCACTGACGCCCTCTGTGTGACAAGCACTTTAGATACAGGAAACCTCGAAAGACTTGGCATGGTAAGAATTATTCACATATTATAAATGAAAGTGACACCAGGGAGATCAAGTAAGTATTCAATATTATATATGTAAAATGTAGCAGCGTTTGACACAGCAGGTACAATTTGTAATGGCTGCCCTGCAAATCATTCCCCTAGACCAAAATCTGCTCTGTTAGCCTGCAGTCCTCTTCCACAATGGCACAGGGTCCTCTCCACTCAGTTCTAATATGCACCTAAAGGGAAGCTGGTGTGATTAAGTCCCCCAAGCACAGTGAGTGCTGAAAGCGTGGTGTCATAGGACCCACTACCCCACAAGGCAGAATGGAGTCCTTTCCCAGGAAGTTTTTCTACTGCAGCTGAAGGAAGAGCTCTTCCTATCTGTTCTTGAAGCTATGAGGTATACTTGCCATGAGACATGTGCCTTCTACATGAAGAAAGCAATAAATAAAGCCTACACAGTAAGATGAGATGTAGGAGGTGGAGAGTCCTAGCTGCCAGTGTCCAGCTACACCCTCACCTGAGGCAAACCTGCCTAAGCAAATGCAACTCGCTGAATATCAGGGTTTTTTTTAATGAACACAAGTAGCTTCTGCTAATGAGAAAAAGGCAGGGCTGGCAACCCCACTCCAGTAATCTTCCTTCCAGATGTTATTTTACCATTGTTCTAAGCCTTACAACAAATTTTTAGCAGGTTGGAACAGTCACGCAACCTATAACTTAGATGAAGGGTGCCTGGGTGGCTCAGTCAGTTAAACGTCTGCCTTTGGCTCAGGTCGAGAGCAGGAACAAGACAAGGGTGTCCTCTCTCATCACTTCTATTCAACATTGTACTAGAGGTTCTAGCTGGGAAAATTAGACAAGAAAAAGAAATAAAAGACATCCAGACTGGAAAGAAAGAAATAAAATTATTTGAAGATGACAGAATTTATATATAGAAAATCCTAAGGAATCTACCAAAACACTATTAAGAGGTAATAAATGAGTTCAGCAAGTTTTCAGACTATAAGACCAATATATAAAAATCAATTGTTTCTTTTTTTTTTTTTAAGATTTATTTATTTAGTTGAGAAAGAGAGAGACAGAGACAGAAAGAGAGTGGGGTGGAGGGAGAGAGAGGGAAAGAGAGTCTTAAGCAGATGCTGGGCTGAGCACAGAGCCCTACGCAGGACTCGATCCCGCAATCTGAGAGATCATAACCTGAAATGAAACCACTAGTCAGATACTCAACCGACTGCACAACCCAAGCACCCTCAAAATCAACTGTGTTTCTATATTCTTGGAACAAAAAAATCTAAAAATGAAATGAAAAAACAATTCCATTTATAATATCAAAAAGAATTTAAATACTTAGTAATAAATTTAATTTTTAGAAGTACAAGGCTTGTACAATGAAAACTGCAAAGCATTGTTGGAAGAAATCAAAGAAGACCTAAATAAATGGAAAGATATCTCATGTTCATGGAATGGAAGACTTAATATTGTTACAATGGCACTATTCCCCAAATTGACTTACAGATTTCGTATAATCCCTGTCAAAATCCCAACTGTCTTTTTTGCAGAAATTGACAAGCTGATCCCAGAATAGCCCAAATAACCTTCAATAAAACAGTAACGAAGTTGGAGGACTCACAATTCTTAGTACAAGAATAATAAAAAGCTATAGTAACAAAGACAGTAATTAGAACAAAGAAATAGAATTGAAAGCCTAGAAATAAGCTCATACAGCTATGGTCAACGGATATTTGACAAGGATGCCAAGACCATCCAATAGGGGAAAAAATAATTTTTCTAACAAAGAGTACTGGACAACTGGATATATCCCTGTGCAAAAAAATAAAATTGGATCCCTCCCCTATACCATATAACACCATTAAACTATTAATAATAAACTAAAACTTTGAAACTCTTAGAAGAAAACATAGGTGTAATTCCTTGTGACCATGGATTATACAATGGTTTCTTAGGACACCAAAAGCACAAGCAACAAAAGAAAAATAAATTGAACATCAAACTTAAAAAAAAAAAAAATTATGCTTTTCCAAGGACATTATCAAGAAAGTAAAAAAGCAAACCACAAAATGGAAGAACATATTTACAAATCATACATCTAGTAAGGGACTAATATCTAGAATATATGAAGAACTAATTCAACAATAAAGACAATTCAACTTAAAAATGAATAAGGAATTTGAATAGATATTTCTGCTAAGAAAACCAAATTAACAAGATAATTTCAGCCAGTGATAAATGTTAAGAAGAAAATAAAGCAGAGTGATAATCAGAAAGTTGTTGTGGGGAAGAGGGGTCCTACTTTAACGCAGATGATTTGGGAAGACTCTTAGAATAGTTGATATCTGAACTGAGATTTGAACAAGAAAAGCCTCAAAGTAAAGAATCTGGGAGGGCAAGTTTCAGGCAAAAGGAATAGAAGGAAATGATTCATCAGTAAGCTTGTTCTCCCATTCATTCTCAGCAAGAGTTATTTCAAATTTTCTCCATTCTCCCACCATGCATACTCCCTCAGCACATTTCCACTTGGCTTTCTCACAGGCATTTCAAACTCAACATATCTGAAACCAACTCATGATTTTCTCTCTCAAATCCTATCTTTCATCCATCCAAACTACCCCCCATTTCTGTCTCCTAAAAATCTCTCAAATCCTTCCATTTAACTTCATCTCCATTGTAACCACCCTAATCCAGACCTCCATAATCCGTTCCCCATGCCAAATCACCTTCTAACTCCTCCCTATCTACTCCCCCTTTCCCCTTAATCCTTCTCCATATAGGAGCTAGAAGAATCTTTTCAAAACATAAATCTGAGCAGGTCACTACCTTGATTAAAAACAAACAAGTAAAAAAATATTTCAAGGCTCTACATTGCTCTTAGGATAAAATCCAAATTTCTTCATTTATCCTCTACAAAGACCCTCTTTGTTCTGGCCCCAGTCTATCTCTAAAGTCCCCATTATCCCTGTACCCCAGCCACATTGACCTTTCATTCCCTGAACCAGCCAAATGTTGACCTTTCATTCCCTGAACCAGCCAAATGCCTTTCTGCTTTAGGCCCTTTACATAGATTGTTCCCATTGCCCAAAGTGCTTGCACTCATCTACCTTCACTTCATTAAATGCATAATTCCTACTCACCCCTCAATTCCCTAAGAAGAAAAGCTTTACCTGAACCCCTAGACTAGATTACCCACTATTCACATAATATTCTCGTATAATACCCTCTTCCTTCATAGTATGGTGGAGAAATAAAATTTCCCTGGACTTCTCAGTGTCACTATAAAAAGCCCTAGAGTTCTCCAACATTTCCAGATCCCTCAAGAATTAGATCTGTTATTTTCCCCATCTGAAAGGATAATAAAACTGCTTTTTATTTCCTCAAAAAAAGTTGAAAGGTCAAAGCCTGGAGTAGGTCCCTAGGCTAAACCCCCAATGTGCTAGGAAGAAAGTAGCTGGTATCTCCCTAGGTATTTACATATAAAGAAGGGAGGGAGGGAGGGAGGGAAGAAGGAAGTAGGGGGAGGAAGAGGGACTGGCGGGCAGAAGGAAAGACAGAGAGGAGGAGGAAAGGAAGAGAGAAAAAAAGGAGGGAAGAAAGGAAGAAATGGAGAGGAAGGAAAGGAAGGAAGGAGAGAGGGGAAGGAAGGAAAGAGAGGAAGGAAGGAAGGAGAGAGGGGAAGGAAGGAAGGAGAGAGGGGAAGGAAGGAGGGAGGGAAGGAAGGAAGGAAGAGAAAGAGAGAGACAGAGAAAGAAAGAGGGAGGGAAGGAGAAAGGGAGAAAGGAAGGAAGGAAGGAAGGAAGGAAGGAAGGAAGGAAGGAAGGAAAGAAGGAAGGAAGGAAGGAAGGAAAGAAGGAAGGAAGAGGAAGCCTCAGAACTGGAAAAGGCCTCTAGATTGTAAAAGCAGAGACTCACAAGGCTATCTGGCTCCAGGAAAGATTTTACCTGCATACCAAGTTAGATATGCAAGTAAGGGGCTGATTTAGGCTTATTACCTTCCTAAGGTGATCCTTTTCAGGAGGAGAGAGACAGTTGCCTCTTTACTCTTCAAAAGCAGAGAAGAATCATTTCTCCTCATCCTTCACCTACAGCTACTCAGCTATATGTGTAAAACAAGTGACGTGGTTCTTACAGCACTGCCCTAGGGCTAAGGACTAGGGCAGAAGCAGGCCAATATACTTATGATTATGAACTCTGTCTCTAACCCAGAATTCCTCATATATGCACTCAGGATAAAATTAATAAAAATGAATATTAAAAAAACCCATGAAGAGGCGACTGAGTGGCTCAGTGGGTTAAAGCCTCTGCCTTCGGCTCAGGTCATGATCTCCGGGTCCTGGGATCGAGCCCCACATCGGGCTCTCTGCTCAGCAGGGAGCCTGCTTCCCCCTCTCTCTCTGCCTGCCCTCTGCCTGCTTGTGAACTCTCTGTCAACTAAATAAATAAAATCTTTAAAAAAAAAAACAAACCCATGAAGTATTTAAACAATAATTAATTCTGAAATTAAAGTTCATCATCCCTGTTAGTCTATAAATTTTAAGAGACTAGTCTAATATACAGTAAAAGGCACAAAAATATTTGTTGAACGGATGGCAGGAAGATTATATATAAATGCAGACAGCCATTTTCAGTTTCAATAAGTACAGCCTATAACCGTGTATACTATGTCTCGATAGCAAGTAATCCAAAGCTTCCATTATTATTTTGGTTATGTTGGCAAGAAAACTAAAATAAAGCTGTTAAATAAGTTGCCTCGGTACAAATTAAACTTCATAGCTTTTTGTCTGTTACTAAGCCTGTTAAGCCTGTCTCAAAGGAAAACAATCTTTGTCCTTTATGCTACCATCTTCATACCTGCTTGACACTTAGATATTTATCTTGGCATTGACTGCTGCTCCCAGCAAGTCAAGGAACAGAGCCTAAACTCCACCTGTTCTGGCTAACAAAATAGGTGGGGATATAATCACCACATTCATAAGCCCCTGCCACCAAGAAATCTAGGCTGGGGTTAAAGCAACCAAAAGAAGCTTTTTGCTGACTGCAGAATAAAGAAACTTGTGGAGATAATTACTAAATTAATAAAGCCAAAAAGTTTTCCTTTACCAATGGTAGTAAATTTCTTAAAGAGTAACAAAGTTCTATCAGAAAGAATTTACACTGACAAAATTAATTGCACAAACTATTCCAGAATATAACTTTTTTTGACTCACTTAATGAGAGGGACAAACTGTATCCACAGAGATACATATTATCTCTCTCACTCCAAATTCACTATTACCACCACCACCACCCCCCCACACACACATATACACTCTCCCAATGATCACTTTAGGGAAAATACATAAAATAATAAAAAATACATATTATATTATCTATATGCTAGTTAAAAGTAAATGGACTTCACTTTAGATATAAATCACACTGTGTGATTATAATCTCAGCCATAGTTGACCAGGAAGTTATCAACCATTTAACAGTTAAATAGAAAACACTGTAATTTCAACCTCAAGTTGCTTTAAAATACTTTGTGAACAGGTCGATAATCACTGAGGGATGCTACTGAATTTTATTTTTAAATAAACCTTCTGGTCTATCAGCCTGCGGGGGAAAAGGGGAGAAGTTTTTCTTTCATCTGAGAATTACAGAATCATACAAAAAGTGTTATAGAACACAGGATCTGAAATTGGTTGCGAAGTGAGTATTGGGAAACACACAAACAAAAAGCCCCCAAACCAGAGTGGTGTGACAATAAATGACTTGTGTTCTCAAGAGAACAGCACAAAATAATTTATAGAGTGCTCTGCCTGTTCTGTCCATTTCTTAAATCCTTAGGAAAAGGTTATTTTAAGGACACTGAAAATTACTGAGCTGAATGTCAGTCTTAAATCGGCTTACTGTACAATTGCTTCTCACAAAGGGGTTAATGCAATCTAGCAGGGCCTCTTAATTGTCACACTCTGGATATATTTTATTACCTTATCTGAACTTCAGTGTACTACATAAAAAACATCTTCTGAAGGGATGGTTACATACGTTTCAAAGTAATTTAAATTAAGAACAGCTCAAAATATTCTCCATTTAGGCTTCTAAGGCTATATAGACACATGAAATCTCTCTTTAAAATGTACAAAATAATTTCAATTCCTCATGCATATATGTGCTTTTAAAAAAAAAAAGAAGTACTATTTGTAGGAAAAAAATTACATTAAGCATACCCAGAGATAAATAATTTTTATTGTCCTATAGACAGTACCGTTTATGAAATAACATGAGCTATAGAGTGAAAGAGAGAAGGTTTTGAATTCCAGTCCTGCCAACTTGATAGTAGGGTGACCCTAACTAAGTGACAAGTTCCCAGAGCTGGGCTGTTACTTACTTTCATAGGGTCATTCCAAGTACTGAGTTAAAACAAGTAAATCGCTTAACATAACACCTGGCATATAAAGGGCACAGGATTCATACCCCTTCCTCACTTCTACCTTAAATATAGCAGGAGACGCGCAATCATTTTCTCTGAACCTAAGCTAACCCGTTAGACCGTGTTTTTAGGCATGTCTCCTACCATCAGCTCAGTTCCACACAACACACACACACACACCAATCTGCTTTAATGATAATATGTAGCCCCCACAAAAAAACAAGTAATAAATCAATTTTTCCTCCTTCATGCACACACACTTCCTTTGTGGACTCCTTCCCAATCCAGCTCCTATGCTCAGGTACAATTTATTCCATTCTATTCAATTTATGGGTGTTGCTATTGCACTAGTTATTATATTGTATTATAGTTTGTTACATCTATTTTCCTTGTCAAACAGTGGGTTTGATTGTTTTTGTGTTACTATTATTCCCACTCTAGCTTACAGAACCTAATTGATGCCTAGACCTGGAAGGTATTAGATAAATGTCTGCTAAGTGAATAGCCCCAACCCGCCTGTGTGGCTCAGTGAATTGAGCGTCTGACTTGGTTTCGGCTCAGGTCATGATCTCAGGGTCCTGGGACCCTGGGATCGAGCCCCATCTCTGCCTGTGTGCTCAGTACAGAGTCCACTTGAGATTCTTTCCCTCACCTTCTCCATCCCCCTCTGCTCCTTGCCCCCATTCTTTCTTTCTCTCTATCTCTCTCTCTAAAATAAATAGAATCTTTAAATGAATAGCCCCAGGGGTGCCTGGGTGACTCATTCTGTCTTCTGCTGGAGTTGTGATCTCAGGGTCCTGGGATCGACTCCCCCTGCTCAAGGTGGAATCTCCTTCTCCCTCTCCCCTCTCCCTTGTGCTCTTGTTCCCCTCCTCAAATGAATAAATAAAAAATCTTAAAAAAAAAAAAAAAAATGAACAGCCCCAGCCTCCTCTCCCCGGCACCCTACTTACTCAACAAACATAATTCACTCAAAATATGCCCATTCATTCCCAATTTAGGCTATTCGACAATTCTGAGTAAAACAGGGGAAACTTTTTTTCCCATTTCTGATGACTTTACATCTCTTTTAAACAAATTTCTTACAATTACATTTTAAAATATTACCATAAAATAATTAAAGAGCAATAAAAATCTCCAATAATATTATGTAAGCACTAAATCAAATAAAACTTAGCACCAAAGTTACCACTTAGTTTTATCTTAATTATAACTAGTTAATTGTACCTCTAACAGGACTGTAGGCTTTTAAAGATTAGTTTGGCAAATTCTACCTATTCTAAGTACTCAAAAGTATCTTAATGAATTAGCTAACTCACAATGGTATATAGTGCCATCAATCAAAACTTGCTTATTGGAAATGTAACTGTGGATTAGTAAATTCATCTGCTTCACAAAGCAAATGAACCTGGAAAAGTTTTGCAGAAACATATTCAAAATTCACAGGGGAAGATTAGTTTGCTATTTAACCTAATTCTACAATCCTTTTATAAAGCAAAGACTGCCTCCCCAAACCTGTTAAAGACACTTAAATTCTTGTTTGAATGTTAATTTTACTTTGCTTGAAATAAATTAATTCTGTATTAAAAAGATCAAGTTAAGAGTCTCATCTGACATGTTCTGATTCTCTCACAGCTAAAAGTGAGGTCTTCTGAACTTTTTAACACATAGCAGCCCATCTTACCTTCCTTAAAGCACATATTACTTCTATTTCGTATGAAAATAATGTATGGACACGGCTCATTGCTTCTCTTAGAGGGCAGGGTTTCTGATTCATCCTCTGCCCTCCCCCACCCAACACTCCTGCTATACCTTTGCAAAGAATAAACATTTAATACATTGATGGTAGAGTACTTGTGAACATATGTCAAAATGGTCTCTCTCCTTTTAACATAAAAGTAAACACCACCCCAGTATTAAGTCATATGTTACTTCATTCCCAACAACATATTAGGTTGCACTCATAGCAAGTGTTGCACTTGTTCCAGGCCATATAATCCTGGAACATAGGTGGTCAACCTGCTAGGCAAAAGTAACCTACAAAGATAGAAATCACAAGAGGCTGACTCTAGGGCATGAAATGGCCAGTAAAAGAGACAGGAAGGAATTCTGCAGGACAATAGCAATGCTCTATACTTTGGGATACTGGTAAAAACAAACGTCAAAACTCACCTAACCGTACACTTGAAATCTGTGGTTTGTTTTTTGTTTTCTTTTTACTGGAGGTAATCATATCTCAATAAAAATAAATAACTAGTACTTGCCAGAATTTCACACAGATAACACTGCTTACAACAGCAATTACAAAACAGAAAATGACAGCAGTAACACCCATTCCTGTAGTCTCCTTTCTATTTGGAGAGCACAAACTCCTTAAACTATCCTGAAAGTGTTTAATGTACCAGAGAGCCTTCACCAGCTAAGCCTTCACCAGAGAGTCTTATGGGCACTCGAGACCAAAATAACATCATGCTACTGGAAATCTATACCAATAAAAACTTTGAGAAGCCACAGGCCCACAGTAGTGGAAGAATTTCCCCCCATTCATCCCTCAAGTTATCATAGATAACTCCCTCATCTCCCACCCATCTCCCACTGTAGAAGGCCTCATGTCCCCCCAAAAGATTTGGTGTCTATTTATACTACAGATAAAGCCTTAGGAAAGTATACTGAATCAGTACACAAGGTGACAGTAACATTAGGGGTCTAAGATCCTGGGAAGACGGCTTCTTTCCTTTAAAGAAAAGACATATATCAGAACAGAAATATATACAAGATTATCTTTAAGAGCTGGAACAGCCTGGAGGTCATTATACTAATTATGGCTAATTATACTAAGTATCAGAAAGTATTAATAGTATCAGAACTAGAGTAAGATGGCCAAGGCAAGAACCACAAGGCCAGTAGAAAAGTTTTTCTGAGGGAAAGATTAGACCTGTTCAGTTCTCGTAACAGGTATGTCTCTAATATGGAGATACTGTATCATCATATCAGTGTCAGATGCCATTAAGTATCTGTAACACATAACTTCCTTTGGTCAGCTTCTGCTTAGAAATCTGGCATCCCATATAGCTTGCTTTCAGAGAGTATATGCACTACTGCACTAGTCAGAAAGCCTAAGTATGCATACAAGTCTCAACAGTTATATTTCTTGTTATGAATTAATTGGAATACTAGTTTATATAATACTAAATACAATGGCCACAAATTTCTACCTCAGTTACTATAAATCTGGTTAAGTCCTCCTTCAAAGATTTTCTGAGTCAACAAAGGCTTAAGTGTCAAATCAGCAATCCTTCTGAATCCAGCAGTATAAACATCACCCTGTAAAGACTTGCAGGAGTGCTTCTGAGGCTGTACCCCTGCATTCCGAATTACCTCAAGCATGTAAACCCTAGGTCACTAGATCACAAATATAGGTCCACATCCCTTATCTAAGACCTTTGGTTCAGATGTTTTGAAATTCACAATTTTAGAAAAATAATATACATACAGTACATAAACTGTGTCATACCTGCACTGGGGTCTAGGGTATCAAGCATTTAATTAATTTCACAATCAAGCATATTAGTATTTCTGTAGTACAACACATATTTACACTAACTATGATAAAGACCATAAACAGCCACACAGTTCAAGACAGGCTTTATTTACTTCCAAATGAGAATAAAGTTAGGGGAAAAAAAACCTTTGGATTCAGAAATCAAAGGATTTCAAAATTATAGGTAAAGGTTTGTGGGCATGTGTGTGTCTGTGTGTAAGTAGATTCCATGTCCAGTGTGGAGCCCAGTGCAGCGGGTGAACTCACAACCCCGAGATCAAGTCCTAAGCCGAGATCAAGAGTCAGACGCTTAACTGAATGAGCCACCCAGGCACTCCTGTGGGCTTATATTTTGATCTAGTGACCTATTTCATTGTAAAGTCTCAGGTCTTTCACTATTTCTTAAAAAAGACAATTTTATCTTCAAGTCAGAATTTCAAGCCAACAGATCAGTGGAGAGATCCACTTTCACAGCGTTTATTTAAGCACAGCTATGAAAATTTACAGTTTTCACATCATTTCTAAAGTTAAATATTAAATAGTAGATAGTAGCCTAAATCGTGCAAATTACTTAAAGGATATTAATATATATGGACCTCAATGTAAATTTTCCATTTTTGCTGTGCTTCTCAAATATTGCCAGAATAGTATATAATGATGAATGTTTTTTCACAAAAAACGACTGAAGGAAATGATGGAAGCATGCATGTTAAACTCCAGGTGGTTTGTGTTGTATATTAGTACTTCTCTGTGCAGTGATAATTCATTATTATCTTTCAACTTCATTCTCTAACAAAAATTGCCCAGGGATGCTTTTCCTTATTTAGAAAAGACTGTCAGGGCCCAAAGTAATAAGGTCATGAAAAGACAAACAGTAAAAAGAGCATTATGAAAATTTAAAGATGGGAAATTTTGTACAACACAAAAAGTAATTTAGTTAGTATGAACAATAGTTAGAACCACAGTATTTTGAATTCTTAGTCCTAATTCTAAGACTTATCCTCGGCCTCAATTTAGAATGGGGACATGCTCCAAAAGAACAAATTTTTGCAGAGAAACTGGTAAAAATGGTTCCCAGGAATTCAAGAGCTATAGCTAAGGACTTAAGAAATGTTCAAGTTCTTGAGAAGTTAATGATATACAACAAACATACTTTACTTTCACAATCAGGGAGAAAAACTTTTTTTAAAAAAGCAATTTAAAAGCCTTCGTTCTTTGTCAGTCTAATTTTACTTCGGGTTTCTTAAAAAGGCAAAAAAATAAAAAAAAAAGTAAGAAGAGTGAATATGCAAGCACAAAATGGTGGGTTAGTCATGCCTAAAGCTTAGTATCTGCTCCTACCCTCTTTTTCCCATCTAGTAGGCTTTCAGTGAGCTGTAATAGGAAGGAGAGTCTTTTGTTTATCGCTGGCATTTCAATAGGGATGACCTAAGTCCCTACGTTACATCTTAGATGTAAAAAGATTCAGTAATTTTTAATGATTAATCAACGCAGTTAACATTTTAGAAGGTCTTTGCAGAAAGTTTATTTCCTTGTGATAATTACGTAAACTATTATCTGTCAACAGACTAGTAATAACTTGATATCACCATTTTAAAACATTACTGCTGGGGCAACTGAGTTGTGCCGTCAGTTAAGCATCTGACTCCTGGTTTTGGCTCAGGTCGTAATCTCAGGGTCCTGAGATCAGGCACATGTCAGAGTCTGCTTGAGATTTTCCCTCCCTCTCCTTTTGCCCCTCCTGCTCATATACCTGCAAGCTCTCTCTCTAATAAATAAATAAATAAATAAATCTTTTAAAAATTACTGCTAGTGCAATGCAATATCCTCTGACAGAAAGAACATTCTATTTGGAGTGAAAAAAACTTGATCTGACACATAGAACTATCAAGTGATTTCATAAGTCTCAATTTCTTCATGTGTATAGGAAATAATATCAGCTACTTCATAGTATTGTTCATTCCGTATTTACTGCTCACTAAATGCCAGCTACTGCTCTAGAGGCTAGAGATAAAATAATGAAGTTTATGTTCTCATGGAGTTTATATTCCAGAGGAGAGAAACAAATAATAAACAAAAAAATAATAATTTCAGCAGCTAACAATATACACCATGAAAAAATAAAACAAGATCATCGTGAGTGACTGACAATGATGTCTACTTTAGATGGGCTGTTATGGAAAGGCTTCTCTAAGCAGTGACATCTGAACGAACACCTGTGTAACAAGAAGGAATCAGCCATGCTACAGACCAAGAGTAATAACAGTCTGAGAAGGCAGAAAACTGTGCAAAGGCCCTGAGGCAAGAATAAGTCTGAGGTGCTCTAGGAACAGAAAAAAATCTAGAGTGGATAGAGAGTGGTGAGCAAAGGGAGTAGTGCTATAGCAAAATAAATGGAGGTAGATAACCAAGCACGTGTAAGTCATAATAGAGTTTGGATTTTTTCCTTAAGTCACTAGAGAATTTTAAGCAGGGAAATAACCTGATCTTTCGTTTTTCTTCTTTTTTGTTTTCTAAGATCACTTGGGCTGCTGATAGAAAATGCATTTTAGAGAGCAAAAATGGAAACAGAACATGAGGTTTTTGCAACAGATCAAGTGAGAATGATGATGATTTATATGCTACCATTGTAGCAAGAAAAAATGGGAGATGTTGAGAGGCTTAATGAGGTGATATATTTGACAATATTAGAAAATACCTAGAACAGTGATTAACATCTAGTAGAGGCTTGTGGCAGATTGTATTTTCCAACAATGGCCTATGATAATATGACTCATCCCACAAGCTCTTCTAAAACTTTGCCACTGCCTCATCAAAAAGTGGAGCCTTCTACCTGTGGGTGATCTTCATAAACTGCCTTAAGTAAGTAAACTATTACCCAACTGAGTAGAACTATAATAATGCCGATTATTGTACCTTCTCTTCCAGCCTCACAAACAGCATAGGAATCTTAATCTTCCAAAGCCAGATAACTGAGCTCTCATTAAGTAAAGATGAAGGAGAAATGATATCCTTTGTTCATTTTGCTACTCGAAGAAATGCAACACTAAATTATATAGAAAATTCTTAATAAAATGTTATTAAGTTGTAGAGTATCATGTAGAAAATGATCTAGTTATATAAAACATACATACATGTATATTTAAGCATAAACAGTGTTTAGGAAAACTATTCTCCAAAACACAGAGGAATTTCAGATGGGACTTTTCTTCCTTCCACTATATATGCTTTTCAGTACTGTTTCAATTTCTTAAAATTAAGGGTGTCATCTCTTCAAGAACAATAAAACCACTCTTTTAAAAAAAGAGGAATCAATGTCACCAAATTCTGCAGAGACAGTGCTATTAAAATTAAGTGTGAAAAAGGAAAAAGTACCCATCGGATTTAGCTATCATTGAAGACCTTTGTTAGGATTTTCAGTAAAATCCGGAGGTAAAGACTGCTGCAGAGTAAATGTAAGATGGATAGATACAAACAGTGTAGAAAACTCTTTCCACAGGTTTAAGGAGAGAGGTCAGGATGGTATTTCCAGGGTGACACAGAATGAGCAGAGACATTTTTTGACTTGGGAGAAATATGACCATGTTAATTTATCAATAAAAAATCAGCAGGTCCTAAAATTCACATGGAAATTCAAAGGATCCAAAATAGCCAAAACAATTTTAAAAAAAAGAAAAAGAAAGAAAAAGGCTAAAAGACATACTTCCCAATTTCAAAACTGATTACAAAGCTATAATAATTAAAACAGTGTGACATTGACATAAGGGGAGACATAACGATCAATGGAAGAGAATTAAGAGGCCAGAAATAAACCCTCATGTTTATGGTCAATTGATTTTCAATAAGGGTGCCAAGATAAAGAATAGTCTTTTCAATACATGGTGCTAGAATAACTGGATAGCCACATATGAAAGAATTAAGGAATATAAAATTTAAAAGAATATGACCCTTAGCTCACACCATATATAAAAATTAATTCAAAATGAATCAAAGACCTAAACATAAGAGCTAAAACTTTAAACTCTTAGAAGAAAGCAGGTATAAAACTTTGCGACCTTAGGGGCGCCTGGGTGGCTCAGTGGGTTAAAGCTTCTGCCTTCGGCTCAGGTCATGATCTCAGGGTTCTGGGATCGAGCCCAGCATCGGGCTCTCTGCTTAGCAGGGAGCCTGCTTCCCCCTCTCTCTCTGCCTGCTTCTCTGCCTACTTGTAATCTCTCTCTCTCTGTCAAATAAATAAAATCTTTAAAAAAAAAAAACTTTGTGACCTTAGATAAAACAATGGTTTTATGTCACCAAAAGCACAAGCAACAAAAGATAATGTTAAATTAGACATAATCAAATTTGAAAATTTCGTGCTTCAAAAAACACCTTCAAGAAAGTAAAAAGACAGGGTGGCTCATTTGGTTAAGCAGCTGCCTTGGGCTCAGGTCATGATCTCATGGGTCCTGGGATCAAGCTCCCTACTCAGTGGGTAGTCTGCTTCTCCCTCTGTCTCTCCCACTAGCTCATGCTCTCTCACTTCTCTTTCTCTCTCACTCTCAAATAAATAAATCTTAAAAAGAAAAAAAGAAAGTAAAAAGACAACTCACAGAAAAAAATATTTGCAAATCATGTATCTAACAAGGAACTTATACCTAGGATATAAAATTAAAAAAAAAAATCTTACAACTCAAAAAAGACAAATAACAATTTAAAAATTAGCAAAGGTTAGCAAAGGATCTGGGGGCACCTGAGTGGCTCAGCTGGTTAAGCATCTGACTCCTGATTTTGGCGCGGGTCATGATCTCAGGGTCATGAGACTGAGCCCCACCTCTGGCTCTGTGCTGGGTGTGGAGCCTACTTAAGATCCTCTCTCTTCCTCCCCCTCTGCCTCTTCCCCCACTCCCCTGCTCACGCGTGGGCTCTCTCTCTCAAAAAATAAAAATAAAAAAATAAAAATTAGCAAAGGATCTGAATAGATATCTGTCTAGAAAAGATATAAATGGCCAATAATCATATGAAAAGATGCTCAACATCAGCAGCCATCAAGGAAACTAAAATCAAAACCATAATAACATAGTACTTCACTCCCACTTAGGATAGCTATAATCAAAATGATAGTAACAATACTGGCAAAGACGTAGAGAAATTGGAATCCTTATACCTCTGGTGGGAATGTAAAATTGTGCTGCTGCTTTGGAAAACAGTCTGGCAATTCCTCAAAAGGTTAAACATAGAGTCATCGTATCACCTAGCAATTCCACTCCTACGTATATCTAAGAGACATGAAAATGTATGTCCACACCAAAACGTATGTACACACATGTTCATAGTAGCATTAGTCACAATACCTAAAAAAAAAATGGAAACAACTCAAATGTTAACTGATGAATGGATAAATAAAAATGTGTAATACTCATATAACAGAATATTCAGCAGTAAAAAGTACTGATATGTGCTATAATATGGATGAATCTTGAGAACTTTATGCTAAATGAAAGAAGCCGTATTAAAATTATTTAAAGAACACTTTTATAATATGATTCTACTTACATGAAATGTACAAAATAGGTAAATCTATAGAGACCAAAAGTAGATTAGTGGTTGCCTAGGCTGGGGGTGAAATACTGGTAACAATATAATGGAAACAGTGTTTCTTTAGGGGGTGATGAAAGTTTTCTAAAATTGACTGTGGAGATGGTTACACAATTTTGTGAATATACTACAAACCATTTAACTGTATTCTTCAAACAGATGGTATGTGAATTATTACCTGAATAAAACTGTTAAACACACACACACACACACACACACACACACACAAAAGAAAAAAAGCAACAAGCAACCCAAAGATTTCCCCAAAATTTCCACATGAAATTGTTACAACAAAGATGTTTAGTTGTTGTATTACAAAGTAAATATTCTTAAAATAAACAAACCACAAAAGTCCATACACAGAAAGGAAGTTTAAGATACATGAGAGAAAGGGAGTAGAGAAAGCAGAAAAGGACAAAATCTATAGACTGGGGTCCTTGAAAATTTGTGAGCAGATGGTATCGGAATACCCAAGGATTGATTACCTCTTCCACTCTGATGGGGAAGAATGCAGGCAAGGGTTGGCAGGAAAGTAAGCGTACTAGTAAGTGTGGATACAAGACATTAAAGAGTATTCCTACTAAACGTACTCCATTGCCTCTGGGAAGCATGGCACCTTCCCTGAATGATGCAGGAAAGAGAAGGGTTGAGAGAATGCGGAGACAGCTGTCAAAGCACCAAAGCAAATATTCACCCAATATTTTATCTATCCATCCGTGTTATAGTAGTAATGCTAAAATACAACAAATGAAGTAGACAATGTTAGCATGAAGGCCTAATATGAACATAACTCCAGGAAACAGAAAATGGACTTTCATAATAATATTATCATGTGAATGGGAAATAATTATGAATACCTCAAAACACTTCCTTTGAATATAATTCCATTTGTATGACTCCATGTACCTTATAAACGTAACTTTTGCAAAAAAAAAGTAAAGTCCCTTTTTTAAGGAACTAGTCCAAGAGAATCCTTCGTAATAAAATGAGAAGGAAAATAAATGACTGGGCTGGCCTTTGTTTGTCTTTTTCTATAAGCAATAAAAGGAATAAATCCTTAATCTAAATCACTTGTGCATTGTCCTGGCTTTAATTGGAATTATGTAAGTATTTGAAAATCTGATCCTATGAGAATTACCACATATAGGAGTGGCATATTTAAGAACAAGCTATTTTCCGTTTATTATTACTATCAACAAAACTGCTTGCAACAGAAGCAAGAGCTGACTGCTTGTCTGATACAACACTCTAAGCAAAAGATCCCACACAATTCTACGGGCTCTGGATAATTAAACAAAAGCCACTGCTGTTGATATAAGCTCAATCATGTTTTATATAAACCATGGAAACATACATATTTGTTATTAGTATATTCTGCAAAACTTACAAGGCTGTGTAAAACACAATTCCAAACAGCCTTCTGAATCTCATCTCTAAACCAAGTTTTAAGGGCCTTGGACATTCCATTCACTACAAGAACATCACGCGCCACACTGTAGGACTTGATGATCATAATGCTCAGTACTGCCATTGAGGAGTTTACAAACTTGTACAGATAAAGAATGTACTCTAGATATGGCTAGTTAATGTTAACAAATATGCTTAAAGGCCCAAAAAATTACATGAGCAAGTTTCAAGGGTACTGAATCGGAAAAATCAAGGCTGACTAGAGTATTCAAGAAGGCAAACAATACAAAATTTCCATATACTTCTTCCCACTGATACTCCTATTTTAGAAGCTTCCTTTGTTTTCTTTTTAGCATATTTAGATTAGATACAATTTTTCTTTTGTTTCTTTTACAATTCGAAAATGACTTATTAGTTTTGGACTTCTAATATATACCATTTAAGCCTAATAAAAACTGTCAGGAACAGTTTATTCAGAAAAGTATAAATTCACTTGAATTGTTTGATGGGAGTGGTGCTGGTATCTTTCTAGGAGGATCTGAAACTACCTCTTCTACATCTTTGCAAGAAAAATACATATACTTAAACTCTTCAAAATTTTTGATCATCTCCCAAACATTGCTAAGGACTGCCAAATAACACTTAAATGTGTTTCAACTACCAGTGGTTCTTTTTTTTTTTTTTTTGTAATTTTTTATTTATTTATTTGAGAGGAAGAGAGAGTACAAGAGCAGAAGGAGGGAGAAGCCGACTCTCCGTTGAGCAGGGAGCACAAAGCAGGGCCTGATCCCAGGATCCTGGGTTCATGACCTGAGTTGAAGGCAGACGCTTAACAGACTGAGCCACCAACTATCAGTAGTTCCAAAATGCAAAATCTCTTCCAGGCTGCATGTAATAGGGAAGAACATACGATTTTTCTAATGATTCTTTTCACAAAAAATACCTTGAGTGGCCCTGGTAACTTACTAATTCTCTGTTTCTTTCTCTCTAAAATGTTACAAAAACAATATAAATAGACTTAAACATTTTGGGGTAATGATGAAACAAATCATATTTTATAATCTCAAAAAGTTCCTCTCTGATTAATAACCTTTAATGTGTCCCTAGCCATTCCTTTTTTCCAGGTACCAAGGCCATTGATCTAAATCTTTTACTACACTCCTTAAGTCCTAACTCTACCCTCATTTTTAACATGGATCTTGATTCCTGTCCCTACATTTAAGCAAAATCCTACCATAGAAGCCCTACCCCTTAATTCCATATCCCTCTCTGCTTCTTTCACAATAAAACATCTTGAGCAATCTACACTCACTTTTTCTACTTCTTACTCTTTACTCTTTAAACTCTTTACTCTTCTTACTCTTTACATCCAATCTGCCTTTCCTACACACCTACCACCCCAAAGAAACTGATCTCAATAAGGGCATCAATGATCTCCAAATTGATCAATCCAGTAGATATTTTTAGTCTTCACCTATTCAGCCCTCTCAACACTATTCAAGCCAACTCACTATTACCACCTTGACTGCCACATTCTTCTGGTTTTTCTTGTATATCTCTGGCTATCCCCTGTCACTCTCCTGTGCAGGCTTTGTTCTCTGCCAATCTCTTGAATATGACCATGGTTTAAAAATCTGTCCACAAATTCTTTGACACTCCTCTCAAAAGGTAGGGCCTAATTCCCCTTCCAATGCCTGAAATTCCCAATCCCATGAGCATGAGCTAAACTGTATGATGCATTTCTAATGAACAGAATAAGGCAGAAGCAATGTTCTCAGACTAAGTCATAAAAGGCACTGCAGCTACCTCCTCACTTTCACTTTGATCACTCCCTCTGGGTGAAGCCATAAAGCCTATCAGAATGACACTATAGTCTAGCCCAATGGAAAGGCTAGCTGGTGAAGAACTGAGGCCATATTCCAACAGCCAGCAAGGAACTGAGGCCTTGTGCCAACTGCTGTGTGAGTGAGTCAAACTGGAAGCAGATCCTTCCACTCCAGTCAAGCCTTTCACAGGACTGCAACCCTAGCCAATGTCCTGACTACAACTTCTTGAGACCCTGAGCCAGAACCACCCAACTAAGTCACTCCCAAAGTTCTGAGCCACAGAAACTATGATAATGTTTGTTGTTTTAAATTGTAATTGATTACAAAGCATTTACTAATCCAATGATGTTTCTTAGCATCCTAATTATTTCCTCAATTCTCCATATATAAAGCTAATATGTATCTGTAACCAGACTTTTTCCTCAATTCCAGACTATAGGACATCTTTATATCAATTACCACATGCCCCAAAGCAACCTCTCCCCCACCTGTTCATCCTATCTTCCCTATCATCATTAACCCATGTAAAACCAAAAATCTGCATTTCATTAGATGACTCCTCCCCTTTCATTCATATCCAATCACTAAGTCCTGAAAATATGACCTAATTATTTCTCTGCAATGACAGTCTTCTTTTTATTTATTTATTTTTTATGACAGTCTTCTTTAAAGAATACGAATTTTAGGGACACCTGGGTGGCTCAGTGGGTTAAAGCCTCTGCCTTCGGCCCAGGTCATGATCTCAGTGTCCTGGGATCGAGCCCCATATCGGGCTCTCTGCTCAGCGGAGAGCCTGCTTCCCCCTCTCTCTCTGCCTGCCTCTCTGCCTACTTGTGATCTCTCTCTCTGTCAAGTAAATAAGTAAAATCTTAAAAAAAAAAAAATACGAATTTTACCTGTACCTCCTGATCAATTTTAAAATCATAGAGACAAAAAAATAAATAAATAAATAAAATCATAGAGACAACCAGACATCATGTGCCACTTGATGTAATGTTTCACCTATGAAGAATTCTTGCCCAAAAGAAAAAAAAAATTAATCTGATTAAGTTTCTAGCTCTAATTTTCAGTTTATACAGTTCCTATATTGTAGGAAATACAGACAACAAAGGAACATGTTTAAACATACAAGAACATTGCCAGTAAAACCCAGAATGTAGAAAATTCTACAGAACAAATGATCTGGTTTCTTCAACAAACAGGAAAAAAGAAAGAAATGGAACTGGAATCCTGACTCAAACCAACTGGTGAGGGAGAGATGTTTGAGACAATCAAGGAAATTGAACACTGACCAGATATTTTATGTTAATAAATTATTATTAATAATACTTAGTTGTAATAATGATATTGTGATAACATTTTTTTAAAAGAGAGAGACCTTAACTTTTAGTAATACATCTGAAATATTCACAAATGAAAGGATATAGTATCTGGGATCTGCTTTAAAATGAACCAATGGGGAAGGAAGGAACTGGTGGAAGTATTAACAAAACTAGATTGGCCATATGTTGATAACTGTACAAACTGGATGACAGGAATTCATTTTACTATCCTCTTCTATATATATATATGCTTGAAATTTTCTGTAATAAAAATTTTTCTATGATAAAAAGTACTTACAACACATAATGATTTCCACTGCCCTGGGGGTAAAGTTCAAATTCCTTAGCACAGTTTACCAAGAAAGCCTTTCATTATCTGGCCCCTACCTACCTCTCCAGCTCATCTCATGTCCATCTCACGGCCCAAACTCCGGGGCTGTCTGACTCCTTACTCTTGGCTCCTCCGAAAACATTTATTCCCTCTATCTCAAGCAGTTATCTCTCTCCGCTCACATAGCTAACCTCTATTCATCATTCAGGTCATAGCAAACCTGTTTCTTCTAGGAAACTTTCCCTGACCTTCCAAGACTGAGTCAAGTAACCTACCTACATACCCCCAAGCATCCTATGCTTCCCTGATCACAGCTCTTACTTGCTGTAACCCCCAGCAGACACTAGGTATCATGAAAGCATGGATTATCTCCATTTTATTTGACATTTTAACGCCTCCTTCGGGCATTGCACCTGGCACACAGTAGGTTCTCAGTAACATTTGATAAATTTACAAAAGGCATGACCTTCACTAACTTTCTAAACTTCCAACTCCCTATATATCTATAACTCCCTCCATTTTCCTTCCTTTCTCACCTTCCTTTGTGATAATGATTCGCATAAATAGTTGGCTGTTCAGTGTTCCCAAATTTATACCTTAGCCCTCCCTAGGTATCATATCTAATAAACTAATTACTTATATGCGATAATGTAACAGATCTTCATTTCCAGGCCTGACCTATAGCTCCAAATGCCTTCTGGACTCAATATCCTGCTATCTCCCATATACATTTTTACACTAGAGCTGCTCAGAAATCCTCAGTATCTTTTTTTTTTTTCCTCAGTATCTTCTTAATGCACCTTTATGTTCTCAAGTTTCCCATTTTGTGCATATTTCCCATTGCCTGAAATGTCCTTCTTTTCTTCTCCTTTTATCCTAAAAATCTCAGCTCAAATGTCTCCCTCGCCATTTCCAGGCAATGTTCCCATAGCACTCTATTCTTATTTCTATTGTAGTATTTATCATATTGTTTTGAAATTTATCATATTGTTTTGAAATTATGTTTAGGTGTCTGTTCCTAGACTGTGAGTTCCTAGGTAGAAGGGACTCTCTTTCCTTCATACTGTACCACCACCATATATAATACAATGCCTATTATAAAGTCGGCCCCAAATAAATGCTTGCTGAATGAACTACATTATATTGTTTCTAATAATTAAGAGACTGAACTAGAGCTGAAAAGACTGTCTAAATATACTTTCCCAAAAGAGACAATCAGTTTCTCTCTTCTTGTATTGGGCAGAACAATAATATATGAAGCTCTTTTTCAAAAACTGAAAATTCACAGAGTATGAATATTAAAGAAAGATACAGTAAAAAGACCATTCATTCCCAGAGAACAGGTCTAGGTTTGGACCCAGGCCCAGAGAAAAAGATCCAGGCTGAGATGACGTTTAAGCGAATCTATTCAGTTCACAGCACTCCCAGTGATTCTAACCTAACTCTGAGATTATCCCAATACCAATTTTCAGTACAGGCGAACTCTAACGCAAGGCCAATCTACTTTAGCTCAGGGTTTTCATGGCCACCCTGGAAGAGATCTCCAACCACAGAGCCAGACCAGAGCCTAAGTGATTTTGGAAACAAGGGACAGAGTGACTTGCTATTTATCACTCTGCTAGGAGGCTAATGTAATTAACTCAGATACTTTTTCTGGAAGATGTAGCTCCAAATTATTAGACCCACACAAATCACTAAGCTGTACCTTCTAAGCCTTCTGAATCCTAATGTACTAAAACATAGTCCAAGTGTGCAGAAGTCCTTGCCAATATTCAATGTGTCTCTTTCTTTAAGTGAATACCTATCCTCTTCTCATCTTTGCTGGACCTCCTCTAATTTGGGATTAGGTATCATTTTATTTTCTAAAGATCATTTTACTTGATAATACTTCCTTGCTGTTTCTTTACAAGCAAATGCTTTAATACCAAAGAACCAGAAAGGGGGGGCGGGGGGACTTCTAAATAGCCATTAGTGAGAAATATTATATCTCCTTCAGCTGGCAAGGATGATGTTTTATTTCTTTTTTTAAAAAATTATTTATTTATTTATTTGACAGAGAGATCACAAGTAGGCAGAGAGGCAGGCAGAGAGAGAGGAGGAAGCAGGCTCCCTGCTGAGCAGAGAGCCCGATGCAGGGGCTGGATCCCAGGACCCTGAGATCATGACCTAAGCTGAAGGCAGAGGCTTAACCACTGAGCCACCTAGGCTCCCCAAGGATGATATTTTATAGAGTCTGGTCTCAGAAGGCAGAAATTAGGTATTGGGGGAAGGGAGGAAAGAAGTATATGTAAAACCTGTATTTAGTTAATAGAACTGGCAAGAATAGGCAATAGAATAAGGCAAGGAGAGATTTATCAAGGTATTCAAAAACTAAAAGGGCAAGGAGGCAGAAAAAGGATACACCAAAGGAAAAAAAACAGGAAAAAGGAAGATTCTGTCTGGGCTAGGAGCTCCTAAGAACCCGAGGTTGGGGCTTCTCTAGTATGGCCCTAGATTTAGACCGATAGAAATCTGGGATTTGTAGGGTTAACTTAATTCCATAGTGCCACTTATTGAAATTACTCTGCCTTGAATAGGCTGGAAAGGGTCCACGGGAATTTCCGATTATCATGTCTACTGAAACCCAACATTACTCTTCATTTATCTGAGCCATGGGATTTCATAATTCCAGAGTTTTCAGGATATAATGTTCAGCTGCATCCTTTCATGGCTACCTAAAGTTAATCTTAAACAATAGGTTTAAATCGCATTCAGGTTTCATCTTTTTCTCCCTTTAAAATTTATGTAGGGAAAGGACGTTGATAGTTAAAGGATGTTGAAAGTTGTATTTTTTTACTCCTGCAGACTAGCCTTTAGTAACTCACAGCTTGCACTTTTCTCCTCCCTGCAGATAAGTGAGGTGCAATGAAAACAGAAAGCCAGGAATCTGGAATCCTGATTACACCACTTACTGCTAGCTTTGTGATCTTGAGCAAATAATTTAAAAGCCTGCAGCCTCAGATTCCAAAACTATAAAATGAGGATAACAAATACCTATCTTGCATAAGTTATTGTGAGTGAAATGAATTAAAGGAACCACTAGACTATAAGCTCCAGAGAAAAAGAATGATGAATATCTTCATCTCTGTTCATTCTTGCTCACACGCACACATATGTGCACACACACAACCCCACACCTAGCCCAAAGCAATAATAATTAACATATAGTGGGAGTTCAATAAATATTTTTTAAATGAATGAAAATACTAGTGCCTCCACTTCTCTCATCAACATTAACCCTTCTTTTATAATGATGATTTTCTTCTTTTATAATTTT
Source organism: Potos flavus (assembly GCA_028534135.1). Classification (NCBI taxonomy): domain Eukaryota; kingdom Metazoa; phylum Chordata; class Mammalia; order Carnivora; family Procyonidae; genus Potos; species Potos flavus. The sequence goes on from CM052900.1 coordinate 130,243,272, forward strand.
CTGAAGCCTTCAGGGAATTCTATTTTGTCCTTTTAAGTTGTTTCTTTTCTTTCGCTGGCTATTATTAACTATACGCTATTCAGAGACCGTATCTTTATAAGTAATTTCTCTAATACCACCCACGTATTTCTAATGCGGGAGGTGTGGAACGGATAGTCAGAACGTTAAGATTCATGGCAATTCGTGCACTTGCTCACGGCCACTGGTTCGCCTTTAACGACAGCGAGGCCCTAAACTCAGCCCTCCCCACAATACAACTTTCAGGAGACGCTAGCAAGAGACGCCTGGGTGGGAACCCCTGGCTTCAAAAGTTAAGGCGTCGGTTACGCTCGCCTCTCACAGAATAGAGGAGCGCGTCCCATGAAAGAAACACTCAGTTTGGGCAGACAGGAGGGATTTCGGACTCCTTTGTGCGGCCCGAGAGCCAGTCACCTTAGGACCTGGTCAAGCTTGTGTGAACACCGCTTGGAGAAAACAGCGCTCTTTAATCCCTGGAAGGAAGCTAAGGGGCGCGGCCGTCTACAGGTCTGGTGGGGCCAATGTCAAGTTCACGATAATGGGGGGGAAACCACACGGACTGTAACCTGACCTTTTAAATCATGGCTACGACCACCCCCACCCGCCTACACCGCGCTGGCTCTCACCACAGCTTAATACGGGACCCTAAAAAAGGAACGCGGCTCGCCCCTAACCCATAAATCAGACAACCACTGCCTGCTTATTGGCTGCGCCAGCATCTCCTTCACCCTCATTGGCTATCCCGGACGTAAAACCTCCCCTCACGAGGGAACCCTCCAGTACAGCGGCACCCCCAGTTTAGCAACCTCTACCCCGCTACCAAACCCCCCCCCGCCCCGGGATAGCGACCTCCGAGGCGCTCGGAGCTTTGCCCCACGAGGTCTCACCGTGTAATAGGAAAGCAGCCCTGCATTGTAGTCCAGCACAAACCAACGGTACTGCCAGCCCTTCATCACGTTAGTCCATTTACTCAGCGGCCCTTCCATGATAGACGCCATCTTGGGAGCCGCCAATGACAACAAACGGCCTGACGTCACTCGCCTATAAGGCATTAACCATGTGGGGGCGGGGCCGCCGCGGGAAGAGGCGGGACCAGGCGGGGCCGGGGCGGGGCCCGCTGCTGCTGTTCCTCGTAAACTCTCCCATGCCCACCGCTATCAACCTCAAACAAGCTTTTTGGGGGCGTCTATTGTGTGCAGAACTGGGTGACAGGGATATGAGGAATGCAAGCATGAACACCGTTAAGATTATTTATTAACATAAATAATTTTATTACCCATGATGATACCTTACAGGTCCCAAAGATTTCACATCTGATAATTCATTTAAGCATTCATTTCACAAATCCATTCATTTAAGAAATACTTGCTATTTTGTGTTAGATACTCTTAGGCTTTAGGGATTCAGCAGAGACTTCATGAGGGGTGGAGGGGAACAAGCAATAAAATAGTAAATTATGTAGTACATTAAACACTGGTAAGTGCTATGGAGAAAAATTAAGCAAGGAAAGAGGCAGAAAGTGGGAATGGAATTTTAAATTCCCAAATAGAGAAGGCTTGAATGAGAAGGTAACTTTTGAGCAAAGACCTAGAGAAAATGAAGGAGGGAATCTGGGAGAAGAGCCTTCCAAAGGAAGGAATAACAAGAGCAAAGACCTTTAGCCTAGCATATTGAAAGAACAGCAAGTTCAGTGTGAGTGGATGTCATGAGCACACTATGAAGTGCATACACAAGTTGTGTCTTTCCACAATGTTGGCTTATTCAATCATAAAGCAAAGCTAATCACAATTATAAAGCAGGTTCAGGATTCCAAATTCAATGACACTTCACCATGCGATTAAACTTGGCTTCTTAGACAGCAAATAGAGCAGGACAGAAGATAAACCACACAACAAACAAGATTACAGAAAGGCATAGGAAGTTAAGGAACAAACACAAAGTCAGTCTGTGTACACACAGTTGAGATAAGGCCTCAGTCTGATCCAGGTCAGCTCTCAGCACTTACTGTTTATTATGTTCAAGTAGTGAAGGATCTCAGTTCTGTTCAGAGATCAAATTGGCCAAGCCTTTGGCGGCAGTTGCCTTTTTTTAAGTGATCAGACGTAGGGAGGTCATGTCTGAAGAGTCTGTTTGCTGCAAAAATCCTCCCCTTTTTAAAGGCATTTAATTGGTCTTAGGACCCTGCAGACCTCCTCTGGTTCTGCTTATTACCAGTTCTGGGCTATCAGCTGATGCTGGTCCCAGAGATCTCTCCTAGGTCCTGTACCTTTAACTACTTGCATCATTCCTTGACACAGGCTCCTGCTTGACAGGAGTGACTCCATTTTGCTCTCTACAGTGAAACAGGAAGCCAGGGAGAAAGTTGTAGGAGACAAGGTCAGAGAAGTAAGGGTAGATCACTGAGAGCCTATAAGGACAATGAAAATATTGTCCTGTTATATTAGGCACTGTTCAAGGTCCTGGGAATGCAACAGCAAAGGATCCAGAAAGATTCCTTGCTTTCTAAAAGCTTAAATTTGGTGATGAAAAGAAAATACTAACTAAAAAAGTAAATAAGAAAAATATCTAATACCGATTTAAAACAAAAACAAAACCTTGCAGAAAGTTTAAGTAAGGTGATAGAATAGGAAGCCAGTGAGTGGCTACTTTATATTGGGGATGGTGGATCCAGAAATGGCATTTAGATTAAGATGTGAAGGATAAGAAAGAGCCAGCCATGAACATATGAAGGAAAGAACTAAAAAGGGAGCTGAGAAGTGGGGCATTTGCTAGAAGTGGAGGTGAGGTCAAGGGAGAGGTTTTCTTTGTCTTTTATTTATTTTTTGAACTTAAAAAGTATTTTTATTCAGGTCCGTGTTGTGAATCCCTTCTCTTTACTGATAACACAAACTCTGGGAAAAAGAATATCACTGAGGTAGCTAAACAAAGAACCTATTTGCTAATAATCAAATTAGGTGCAAACCTAAAGTAAGATTAAATTGATCATTTAATCTTATCATTATCTTTTTGGGCGCCTGAGTGGCTCAGTTGTAAGCGTCTGCCTTCAGCTCAGTTCATGTTCTCTGAGTCCTGGGATAGAGCCCCGCCTCAGGGTCCCTGCTCAGCGGGGAACCTGCTTCTCCCTCTCCTACTCCCCCTGCTTGTGTTCCCTCTCTCCCTGTCTCTCTCTCTTTCTGTCAAATAAATAAATAAAATCTTTAATAAAATAAAATAAAATTGTATAGAGTGAGAGACACTGGTTTATGGATATGTGGATGCAGTCCCTCCCCTCAGAAAGTTTCTAGTCTAGTGGGAGGGATGGGCCACACACACACAAAAGTCAGAGGAAAATAAAAGTCATCAAAGAGATACAAAGAAAATGCAATTGGAAGTCATAGAAAGGAAAAAACTGGTCAGGGAATTGAAACTGATGGTCAATCAGCGAAGGTGCTTATTAGGAAAAGGCCTTTCTCATAATTATTGAAAACATATCATATGTTTCCTACAGTCAAGAGTCTGTCTGACTACTGGAAATTCGAGAATTTGAGTTTTTCATACTATTCATTGCAAACCACAATTTGTTTCTTTTTTAAGATTTTATTTATTTATTTGACAGAAAGAGAGAGTACAAACAGGAGGAGTGGGAGGCACAGGGAGAGGGAGAAGCAGACTTGATGTGGGGCTCAATCTCAGACCCCGAGATCATGACGTGAGCTGAAGGCAGACACTTAACTGACTGAGCCACACAGGCACCCCATAATTTGTCTTTTTAAAAGAAGTCCATAGATCTCAATGCACATGAAGAATATTTTCTTTATTATCCTTATTTATATGACTTTCCAATATTTTCCATAAGAGATAGCAAAATGGAATAGAAAGAACTTGACCCTAGAATTAACGAGCTGAGGATGAGGTGTCCTAGTTCTGCCATTTTGGTTATGGCTTGGGCAAGCCTTTGTAAGACTTAAATTGCTCTTCTGTAATCATGAAAGTAATCATCTTTATCTAATTTAAGGAGCAAATGAGAATATATATGAAGGGGGCAGCAGCCAATAAAAATTACTTTCCTTCCTTTCCTTAGGATAGCCTCTTTCCTATAGGTTACAATTCAACAAAATTTGTTGAGAACATGTCACCTCTTTGACACCTTCAAGAAAGATAAAGATGAAGAAAGAGTTTCTATCCAGTAGCTAACCTGGGACATGAAACATGCATGCAACTAAGTGTAATACAAAGCTATTCTCTTCTTGGATATATTTTTTCTCATTAATTCTGCCACTTATTGAGTAGCCACCCTGTGCTAGGAGTTTGATATACCTTCTCACATTTAATCATTGCAATAACCCTATCAATGTATTAGCCTCCATATTTTGCAAACGAAGAAAATGAAATTCAAAGAGATTGACCAACATGCCCAGTATTAATAGCATCAATTGGTAAGTATCTGAGTCCATATAAACACATGTCTATCTTTTTGTTATGCTACATGGCCACACTACACACTTCTCATAAAAAGTTGATATCCTAGAAACATTATTCAGCAGAAAGCTTCCTGTTGCTGCTATCTTTTGTGATAAACCGAGTGTTGGGATCTTGAAACATCATGATTCAGACTAAATAAAAAGATTTACATAGTGTTAATTACTACTTCTCTATTAGCTTCTTCTTCTTCTTTCTTTTTAATCTTTTACTTATTTGTCAGAGAAAGAGAGAGAGCACAAGCAAGGGGAGTGGCAAGCAGAGGGAGAAGCAGGTTCCCCGCTGAGCAAGGAGCCCGATGTAGGACTTGATCCCAGGACCCTGGGATCATGACCTGAGCCAAAGGCAGATGCTTCACTAACTGAGCCACCCAGGCGTCCCCTCTATTAGCTTCTTAAGAGCAGCAACTAGGTCTTATTTATCTTTGTAGCCCTAGAAACTGGTACACAGAAGTGCCTAATAATTATTGCTTGATCTGAATTATGTATTCTATTAAAATTGACCTAAGTACCAAGGACTGTGCTAAGGACCATCACCTACATTTTCTTCTTTAATCCCCACAACAATCCTTCAAAATTATTACACCCATTTTATGGATGAAAACATTGAGACACATAGTAATTGAGTAGCTTATCCAAGGTCACACAGTAAACAGCAGAACCAGAATTGGAATCTAGGTTTTTTCAGCTCAGATCCATTCCACCCCAGCTGCATGTTATATTTGCATTGTCTATGTGTAAATAAATGTCTTGGACATGACACAGGCAACATCATCAACTATTGAATCAGTTTTAACTTTTGTTGGGGTCACCAGAAATCAGCAGGCTCTACTTAGCTTCAAACGTCAAAACACGGGTCCTCAGGAAAAGCCAGATCAAGACATGGTTTTAGGGATCTTGATCCCTAAAACCATGTCTAAGTGTACAGCACTCTGTCTACATTCTACACCAACTGTCCAACTACATGTTTAGATCATCATCTAAAATTAAACATGGCAGAAATACATCAGCTCTCATTTCCACCTTCCTCGGTGACTGGCCTCTCGTGAAATGAGGTAGCAGCTGAAGCAGAGCAGAAAATGAATATTAGATTTAGAATCAGAAGGTAGAGATTATATTAACCATTGAACATCATAAGTTCAAATAAGGGCAGACACTGGGACTAATTTATCCTGTCACTTAGAATATCAATAAATGTTACCGTAAAGATATGATTTTTAAAAGATCACTCTCAGCAAAATTGAGAACAGATTGGAAAGGGGTAAGACTAGAGGCAGGAAGACAAACTGACTTCTAAAAAGCCAACCAAGCAGTAGAAAGAGTCTAAGTGACACTGGTCAGTGACAACAGGGATAGAGACCAGGAAAGATACTGATATTTATTGAGAAATATTTTAGAGATGAGGTTTTAAACCTCACTAAACAATGGAATTAAATGAAGAAGGAATAAGAGGAATCAGAGACAATACCAAGGTTTTTAACTTGTGTATAACTGAATGAGTATTTAAGTGATCAAGTTTGGTTTTTTGTTTTTTTTTTTTAAGGAAGAACAAAAATGGTTTGTGTTTCTCAATATGAAGTTTCCTTCCTCTACATAGCTGTTTAAAATGTGTTTTGTTTTTTTTTTTAGTTTCTAGCAAAGATGACTTCCAACTTTTCCACAGCCAAGATTGTAGGTGCAAATTGCTTCATAATGCATTCTGTTGTTGCTGGTTTGCTGCCTTCTCTTCTTAAACTTCCCACCAACTGCTTTTTGTTGTTGCTGTTATTGTTGTCATGTTTCTTAATTGGCAGTTGTTGGGAATCAAATAATAACAATATTTACAAAATGTTGCCTTCTTAAGGGAAAACGCAGAAACCTATCAAAACTTGACTGTCCTTTGCTGAGTATAGAGGAAACGAAAGATCAAGCATAAATATGGAAAAAAAACAAAATAAGACAGCCTATTTTGTCCACAAACAAGTCCTAGTTCTTTCCCACTCTTTCATCTAGCCAGAGAGTAGGAAAGTGAAATGTCAAGTTTAGAAAAATGCGGCTATGATTTTGAGACAGAAGGGAACTGGAAGGGGAAAGAAAATATTTTAGATCTAGGCTTTGTAAGTGTTCTAACGGGAAAAAAAAGAGGAATGCACTCATCTTTTGCCCCCTTCACCTATGTCCCCTTGGAAATCCACATCCCAGTCACTCCGGGCTTTAAACATTTCAGAAACATCCTCCCTCAGATAGAATTGAACCCTCATTCCCTTGTATTCCATCTGTACTCTAAACAAACTTCTAGCAGAGAGTCCAGAACACCCTACTGCATCTATTGATTCACAGAGTCTGAGTGCCCCCTTGACAGTGGGTTCTTTGAGGACTTGGTCCTATATACCTCCTCAAATTTGGCACAGTGCCCAATATGGACAGTGACGAACAATGGAAGCAATTTAGCAGCACAAGGCAATCTGGATGAAAGGTCAGGGGAAGTTGGTTTGCTGGAAACACAATTTTTACTTGTATTTTATATTTATTTGAATTGGCTTAGAGGAACTAATAGAAATTAAGGAACTAAATTTCCTGAACCACCCTCCTCAATAAGTGGTAGTCAAAAAGTAGCTCCTCCAGGGGCACCTGGGTGGCCTAGTCAGTTAAGTGGGTGGCTCTTGATTTCACCTAAGGTCATGATCTTAGGGTTCTGGGAAGAAGCCCTGCATCAAGCCCTGTGTCAGGGTCCACACTCAGTGGGGAGTCTGCTAGAGCATTCTCTCTCTCCCTCTGCCCCTCCTGCTCGCTCTCTCTTTCTCTGAAATAAATAAATAAAAATATTTTTTTAAAAGTAGCTCCTCTGGACTGTAATCTTCTTGAGGTCAGTGACTTACTCACCTCTGTATGTCCAATGTTGGATTATTTCCTGAGTCAGCAACCCACACTGAATGCCTGTGAAACTGATCTGACCTGAACTCTTGCCTTTCTCTTGTTGTTCCTTCATTCTGGATTGTCCTATCCTTCCTTCTCTGCTTTGGGAACTTTTTCCTCATCATTCAAGTCCCAATTCAAATGACAATTTCTCTTTGAGGCCTTCTTTGGACACCCACTCTATGCCAACAGCCAGATAGAATTAATCTTATCCTTTACTTTGTCCCATAGCAGATTACACACTCCTCTAATACAGATAGCAATGTACTTTATAATGTCTTGAATGAGTTAATCCACAATGTATTATGACAGTGCATGCGACGTCATCAGGATATATTTTAGAACAACTCTATCTACTGTGACTGAATGATGCCATGTTGTAGTCAAGAAGACCACAGTCTATAAGAGGAGTCTAGAGGAGACAGGATAAAGACCGGATTAGAGCAGGAACAGAAGGGATGAAAAGGAAGGAAGACAATGGAGAGGAGAAACGTTAAGAGATTAGGAAAAGGGAGGAATCAGATGAACTCCAAATTTCTAGTTTGGGAACTCTGGAAAAGGTGTGGATTTGGGAAAACACTGATAAATGTAATGTTGGACATGTTGAATTTGAAGGATATGGCACATTGAGATGGAAGTAGATGTTCAGCAGGCCAGAGGAAATACTAATTTGGAGCTCAGGAAAGAAACCTGAACTAGAATTATAAATTTGATAGTTTTAATCCATAGGTGATAGCTAAAGGCATGGGAAGCATTGAAATCACCCAGGGAATGTGGACAGAGTATATGGGTCAGGATGGAACCCTAGAGGACAGCAATGTTTAAAAAAAGGGGGTGGGAGGAGAAAAGCCAAGAAAAAAGACTGAGAATGAACAATTAGAATAAAAAAAGATGAGAGGACTGGGGAAACAAAGGCTGAAGGAAAACATTTCAAGGTCACATGCAGGAAATTAAGAGGTCGCCTCCTCAGGGGACTCTTTCTGTGTGAATTGGAAGGTCATTGGTAATAATTAAAGGGGAAGTATGGGGTGGGGGTAGGGTAGGGAGACAGAGAGTAGACTGGATAGTGAATTTTAAAACAGGATGAAGTGTGAAAGGCAGGTGGGTGGGACCCTGTGAAATGAAAAAGGATTTCCAAGTAATAATGGGGGCCTAGCTGAGTTTAAGGATACAAACTATTAGCAGCACTGGCTTAACTGGTTGTGGGATTATTTTTCCCCCAGCAATTTTTAGCAACTTGACTGTAGGCACAGAAGTGCATAATTGGAATTATCCAAGTTGGGGGGATCTAAAGGGTAGGCATGGCAAAACAGCTAGGAAGAAAGGAGTTGAGAGTATTGGTTGAGGTGAGAGATCATGAGATTTAGGCTAACTATGGCAGAAAAAGAAAACAGATAAGGAGAAAGGAGTCAAGAGACTGGATAGGATCTCCTGTGAGATTCGAAGTTTTAGTAGGCTTAAGAGAGCTTGGAGGAAAAGAAAGTTAAATAATCAGAGAGAGGAGTTTCAGATTTCACTAGTAGAGCAGTTTCAAGTAATGGAAGGTTGAGGAAATAGCCATAGGAGTGGAGAGCTGAAGTGGGTTGGGAGATATAGACTATAGGAAACCCAGAACTCAAGGAATTGTGAGGCCACTATCCTGAATAATTCATTCACATGGAGGTTGAAATGACTTATTTGATTGCAGGGGTTGGAGTTGAGAAGAAAGCTGTGGACAAGTGCCACAACCTTAATGAAGGAAGTTGCTAAATGACAATGACAAAAGGACTCTTCTGTGATTGCCCAACTTTCCCAAGAGCCTAAGCAGAAGACTCAAGAAGGCTGAGTTTTGTAAATTATTTGTGGCTATCAATTATCTATGATATCCTTTCACATGACCAGCACGGACATTCTCCAGTTGCTGCAGCAAAATAGCATCAAGAACTTCTAGGAATTTATCAATAAGGAAGTAATCTGAGATTTATATGCTGGGATGTTGTTTGTAATAATGAAACCCTGGAAACAACCTAAATGCACAATAATATGGGAAAGGTTAAATAAGTTATAATAGATCCATATGATGGGCTAAGGTATAGCCATTAAAAATTGTTTAAGATATAATAGGCGAAAAAAGTTATGATATAAAATTATATATGTATATATATCAATAGGTGTAAAATGGCTAAAAATTTTATATAGAGTATGAGTCTAATTTTATAAAAATATTTGTATCTTCCTGGAAGGCTATAAGGATATATAGAAAAACATCTGAAATCAGTTTGTAGGATTGTGGTTGACTTTATTTTTCTCTTTATCCTTCTATTGTATTCTCCAAATTTCCTACAAGTAACAGACGACTGTATTTATAATGAGAAAAAAATGCCATTTTGTGAAGGAATTTTTAAAATAATATAATAAGAAACACCACCAGGTAATTACAACAACTCTGAATTTTTTCAGTATTTGCCATTTGTAGTCATAATATGCCTGTCTTCTTAAGGAGCTGGAACGAGCAAGTTCAAACAGTAACATCCTGTCAGATCCCAACAGCCTCTGTCCCAATCAGGATGCCTGCAGAATTCCTATGCCCTCCCCCTCATTCTGTATCCATCTGTCTCCATGTGAGCTGCCACTGCAATATGTCACCTTTGCAAACTTAGAGACAAGTCACCGCAGCCATGAATTTGCAGTGTATTCATTCACTCTTTTTTTCAGGAGAGTAGTCTTTACTGAGCAGCAGATCTGTGTCAAGTCCTGGAGCAGCGCCAAGGATAGAGATGAGTCATGCATGGTTCCTGTCCTCAAGGGGGTTCAGAGTCTGTAGAGAAACACAATATCTTGCTTCACAAAGTGATTTATGCTAAACAAGTGGTGAGCAAGGAGGCACCTAGTGACAGCCAGCCTAGTGACAGGGTAGAGTTTATCAGTGTGCTAAGGAAGTAAGCAAACTTTCCTTTCTTTTTTTTTTTTATTAACATATATTATTTGTTTCAGGGGTACAGGTCTGTGACTCATCAGTCTTACACAATTCACAGCACACACCATAGCATATACCCTCCCCAATGTCCATAACCCAGCCACCCTATCCCTCCCCCCCACCCCCCAGCAACCCTCAGTTTGTTTCCTGACATTAAGAGTCTCTTATGGTTTGTCTCCCTCCCCGGTCCCATCTTGTTTCGTTTTTCCCTTCCTACTCCCATGAACCCCGCCCTGCCTCTCAAATTTCTCATATCAGTGAGATCATATGATAATTGTCTTTCTCTGATTGACTTATTTCGCTTATCATAATACCCTCTAGTTCCATCCACGTCATTGCA
>CM052900.1:130254437-130354273 GCA_028534135.1 Potos flavus
TTCCCTTCCTACTCCCATGAACCCCGCCCTGCCTCTCAAATTTCTCATATCAGTGAGATCATATGATAATTGTCTTTCTCTGATTGACTTATTTCGCTTATCATAATACCCTCTAGTTCCATCCACGTCATTGCAAATGGTAAGATTTCGGGGTTTTTTTTTGATGGCTGCATAGTATTTCATTGTACATATATACCACATCTTCTTTATCCATTCATCTGTTGATGGACATCTAGGTTCTTTCCATAGTTTGGCTATTGGGGACATTGCTGCTATAAACATTTGGGTGCACGTGCCCCTTCGGATCACTACATTTGTATCTTTGGGGTAAATACCCAGTAGTGCGATTGCTGGGTCATAGGGTAGCTCTATTTTCAACTTTTTGAGGAACCTCCACAGTGTTTTCCAGAGTGGCTGCCCCAGCTTGCATTCTCACCAACAATGTAGGAGGGTTCCCCTTTCTCCACATCCTCACCAACACCTGTTGTTTCTGACTGGTTAATTTTAGCCATTCTGACTGGTGTGAGGTGGTATCTCACTGTAAGTAACCTTTCCTTTTCATGTCCACTGCTACCATCTTGGCTCAAGCCTGCACCATTTCTTGCATGGATTGCAATAGTAGCTTGGAGTTATCAACTCTACTGTCACCCTCTTCAACTTGGCTTCCATACTGATTGTAAGAGACATTGGTGAAGGGGATAAAGAGTACATTTATCATGATGAGCATTGAGTAATGTACAGAATTATTGAATCGCTATACTGCACACCTGAAACTACTATAACACTGTACATTAATTATACTGGAATTAAAAAAAAAGAGTAGATTATGCTAAGACCAAGTTGGTATTTGAACAGAAAAAAAAACAAATTTCAAACTTGTATTTGTATGATATTTGGCAGGATGCCTGGGTGACTCAGTTGGTTAAGCATCTCACATTTTTTTTCTTTTTTTGAAAAATGTAGCTGAGCATGCATCTCTTTTTTTTTTTTTTTTTTTTGGAAAGATCTTATTTATTTATTAGAGTGAGAGAGAGAGAGAACATAAGCAGGGGCAGTGGCAGAGGGAGAAGCAGGCTCCAACAGGGAGCCCGATGCAGGGCTCGATCCCAGGACCTGGGGATCATGACCGGAGCTGAAGGCAGACGTTTAATCAACTGAGCCACTCAGGGGCCCCTAAGCATTTGACTCTTGATCTCAACTCAGGTCTTGATCTCAGGGTTATGCGTTCAAACCCCACTTTGGACACCACACCCAGTACAGAGCCTACTTAAAAAATAAATAAATAAATAAAAATATATATATATATGTAAATATATATTTTTATGTATATATAATGTATATATGTATGTATCTATGTACATAAATACATACATATACATAAATATATGTATGTATTTATGTATATGTATTTATGCGTGTATATAATGTGTATATATATGGCAATAAAAAAATTCACAAAGCTCCTATTTTCCTTATGCATAGTCTTATTATTGTGTTAAAGAATAAATAAATAAAAATATTGACACAGAATAATCCAGCTATCATTTTTTTTAAAAAGAGAAAAAAAATACAAGACTCTTAGAGACTGGAACCTAGAATAGGCTCTGCTATAAACCAGCTGTGTGATCTTGGGGAAAACACTTAACTCTCAAACAAAGAGATTTTGTTCCCTTTCTGGGAAATAGAGTCAATAACACTCACTTCACTGCTTTTTTGTAAAGACTAAATAAGCTACAGTATTAAAGTGTCCCTTTGGGTTCCCTAAATGGAACTCTTAAGGTGGTTTTCTCTCCAAGTCTAAAAATCTTTCTCAGTGTTCATTCTCCTTGGCCTCAGTTAATTTATTATAAAGGTATGCAGTATTGTTATTCCTAATCCTATTTGGTTCATTATCTTTTTCACCTGCATATAGCTTGTGTTCTCATTTACATTGCTAGCTTCCAAGGTCAGGGACTTTATCTTATACTTATTTATAATTAAATGAACTTATGTATTTGAAAATGGTTTACTGTAAAGTGATTTATTATTATCCACTTCATTCCACTGAGATGTTTTGAGCACCCACTGTATGCCAATCATTGTGCCACACATTAAGGATACAGAGAGAAGTAAGAATTGCTCTTTGGGGGTGCTTGGGTGACTCAGTTAAGCGTCTGACTTTGGCTCAGGTCATGATCTCAGGGTCCTGGGATCAAGCTCCACTTCAGGCTTCTCACTTAGTGGGGAATCTGCCCCTCCCCCTGCTCATACTCTCTCTCTCAAAAAAATAAATAGAATCTTTTTTTTTTAAGATTTTATTTATTTATTTGACAGAGAGAGAGAGATCACAAGTAGGCAGAGAGGCAGGCAGAGAGAGAAGGGGAGGCAGTCTCCCTGCTGAGCAGAGAGCCCGATGCGGGGCTCGATCCCAGGACCCTGAGTTCATGACCCGGGCCGAAGGCAGAGGCTTAACCCACTGAGCCACCCAGGTGCCCCAAATAAATAGAATCTTAAAAAAATAGAATTGGTCTTTGATTCAAGAGTTTAGTGAAGAGACAGCTTATGCTGGTGAATAAATAAATGACCACACAGTGAGATGTGTTAGGGTAGGAGTATGATGGAAAGGCTATAAGAACACCAATAATAGAACTGATTTTCCTGAGAGAAACAGCGAAGCAAATCTAGGTTCCAGTGCCACTTCCACCGTTTGCTAGCATGAGACCTTAGCTAAGACACTTAGATCTCAGGTTCCTAATCTGGGAACTGAGAACAAGCATACCTTCCACACAAAATGGCTCTGAGGATTAAGTAAGATGATAAATGCAAAGGCTTCCGCATAGTGTTTCTACATAAGTGTGTCCAGCACAAGTGGATTCCTTTTCTTCCCTTCTAGAAAGGGAAAGTAAGAAAGGCTTCCAAATGAAATAGCATATGAACTGAGCTTACCAACATGAAAAGTTCGCATCCTTACTCAGGAGGGGAAACTAATACTTGTGGAGTAGCTGCTAGGAATAGGTACTCTCTCTAGGGTTTCCCAGAATGAAGAGGGGGAAGAACATTCCACACAAAGAGAACAGTATAGGTACAGACACAACATTATGGAAGTGCGTATTATGCATTTGGGAAATGGCATATCCTTCCAGATGCAGTGGGGTTAGGGGAACCAGTGAACCCATGGTGAGAGAGAAGGCTAGAGAAAGAGAGTAGGGCAGGATTGGATAACTTTGCAAAATTCTTTTACTTCTGCTATGTATTGTTTGGAATTTAATTGTCCAGCTAACACTTGCAGAACTGCAGACACACCGTGTTTAGACAGAGAAAAAGTTTTCACGGATCCTCAGGGTTTCAACCCTTAAGTGGGAGCATATCAATTACAAAGATCTAACCTCCTCTCTAATTCCCAAGATTACACAGTGATTCCCAAAACATGGTCCGTGGTACATAATTTATGCACTCACTTTGTAGCTTTGTAATTAAATCTGCAGAGGATTTGGAGCTATGCAGCAATACTGGTACAACTCATTGCATGTGTAAACATACCATACAGGACTATAAAATTGGTGGTTTTCAAAACTCCCCTTTCCTATCTACGTAGCTAATGATAGATTGTGTTATACTATACCACCAACGCTGCACGATAGATTGTGTTACAAATGCAATTAAATGGACCCAAGGCATGAATGCACTGACAAAAAATTACAAAGGATGTGAACTGATTAATCCACACAATCCCTCCTGTTCCCAAATTCCTGTTACAGTCAGAGTCTGTCTGTATATACACGCCAGCTTTCTGATATCTATGATGTATGTCCTAAACTGTTCTCTAGGACTCCTGGTCAAAGAAATCTGACAGTTGTCAAGTGTTTCCTGTATTCTGGCACTGTGCAGATAATTTCACATTCATATTATTGAGTGCTTACTCTGTGCCGAGTGCTCTAGGGACACAACTGAAAATAAATTAGACTGGGTTTCTGCCCTCATGCAGCTTCCAAGTATCACAAATAACCCTATAACAACCCTCCAAAACTGGAATTTTAAGGAGAAGAAAATGAGAAGTAGGTGAGGTCAATAATTGGCCCTAGAGCCAACTTACCATTCAGCTCAAAGGCACAGTGCCTAGAGCCCAAGAAAACGTTTTAACATTATTTTAAAACCAGAAGAAAAGAATGAATATAGAATAATGAATCCAGCCTGCGCTATGTTTGTCTTTATGCCATGCAGTCATAAGTACGTATTTAAACACTTTTTCTTATGAGGAGGGGGCTCATGAAGACAAAAGTGCCTAGGATCTACAAAAGTCATAATATGGCCCTGCCTGGCCCAAGATGATACTGCTGATAGGTGATTAAAAAAAAGGTCAGGCAGGCCCTGGTAAGCCTGACATCCCTCTTGATTAGGTGCATCAAGAGAATGGCCTTTATTCCTCTCCTGGTGCCTGGTTCATAGGGGTAGCCCAATAAATGCTGAATTAAATTGCATTGAGTCATTCCCAAGTGCTCTATGCAGTGAACAATCAAAAGTACATTCTTACAGATTGAAGAAAACCCTGTGGATGATGCAAGAATCATGTGGGCCTATCTGATCTGGAAAAGAAACCTGTAAATGAAATCTATGCATTTTATCAATTTGTACAATTTTTGGATGAAAAGATTAAAACAGACAAGCAAACATTTGTCTTCTATGATATATTAGACACCTGACAAATCTCCGATATTAGTGTGATATCCTAAAAATAAATATAATTATGTAGATAATAAAATTAAAGATTCACCCATTTGTTTAACATTCACTCTGCTAAGAAGAGAAAGTATAAAAACAAAGCATCCACACTGTCCTTGAGGAGCATATGGTCAACTTAATCTACTTGTTTCACAAAAAAATGAACAGACTGTGTGGAAATATTACAAAGTAGTATGAGTGATTCCACTTCCCTGAGCTGAAACACAATACTAGCATTCACATGGTGAGCATAACAATGGTAGAGATTATTACTGTTAAGAGAGGACTCTTAGTGTTCATGTCACATTCCTTTCAAAACCCCAAACCCTGCCAGGGCCTAGAGCAGCGATTCTCAACTGGGGACCAATTTTGTACACACACTCCCAGACAGACATTCGGCAATGCCTGGAGATATTTTTAATGGTCATGGCTGTTGGGGGTGGTGTTGAGGGGGGTTGCTAATGACATCTAATGTGTAAAGCCCATAGATTGTGCTAAACATCCCACGAATGCAAAGGACAGTCCCCACAACAAAGAATTATCTGGCCCAAAACATCAATAGTGTTGAGTTTGCAAAACTCTTGCTAGAAGAACCAAATCCAAACTCCTGCTGGTGTGCAAGGCTGAGACAAATTTGGCCTTTCCCACCTTTTTACTGTATCTCCTGTGACTTCTTCTCTTGACCCACTATCTTCCCAGGAGCCTTATGCTTCAGCCCTATCAGACTGTCACAAAATTTTATTTTATTTTTGTTTTTAAATTTTTTTAATTAACATATAATTAATT
Organism: Potos flavus; assembly: GCA_028534135.1. Classification (NCBI taxonomy): domain Eukaryota; kingdom Metazoa; phylum Chordata; class Mammalia; order Carnivora; family Procyonidae; genus Potos; species Potos flavus. Next base: position 130,259,922 of record CM052900.1, read on the forward strand.
ATTTGTTTCAGGGGTACAGGTCTGTGATTCATCAGTGTTACACAATTCACAACGTGTCACAAAATTTTAAAGAGCGATTAAGTTCTTGGGCTCCGAAAGTCAGGCAGACCTGGCTGTGGATCCAAGCTTTACTACCAGTCATCTGTATATCCTTGGTAAGTTACCCACCATCTCTGAGACTCAGTAACTCCTATAAAATGGGGATAGCTATAGTTGCTGTTATTGTGAGGACTGCATCCTACCTGCCTATACTGTCCTATCTGCCTTTATCTCTTCAGAACTTGGCACAGCATTCTGCCCACAGTAGGTGATCAGTAAATATTAGTTGAATTGCAGTTTTGACACTTCCTTTAAGAGAAGAACACCCTGCCAATGGGTAAAAACATAGAATTCTAAAGGAAGCTCTTTCTTTGGGGACAAGTCTTGGTTTCCTTTGCTGCCTCCACTTTCTCTGCTCACCTCTCAGAGTTGGGGTTCTCCAGGGCTGGGGTATATGGCATAATTCTTGGCCAATATCCCCTCCCTCTTAAAAAGATCTCATCTAGCTATGTGGGCAAAACTACTACTTATACACCCCCAAATTTGTATGTAGAGCCAGGACCTTTCTCATGAACTCTGGGTTCATATATTTTAACTGTCTACTTGATATTCTCAATTGGTTATATATTGATATCCTAACTTAGCACACAACAATCAACGTGATCTTTTTAAAATGGAAATCTGATGATGGCACTCCTTCTAAAGGCTTCCCATTGCACCAGTTATAAATCCTTCCCATGGCCTACGGGCCTATTTTGAGGTCTTTGATTTCTCACCTCCTGACGTTGTCCACCTTGCTCACTGTGCTCAAGCCACATTGGCCATGTTTCTAATGCTCAAATGAGACAAATTCATCCCCTTTCTCAGAGCCTTTGCACTTGATGTTGTCTCTGCCTGCAACACTTGCCCCCACATAAATACATGGCTTCCCATTCAGAGCTCAACAAGTGTCATCTCGAGAAGGACTTCCCTGCCATCTTCCAGCCAATCAGCCTTCCTCCATCTCCTTTTTTTTTTTTTAAGATTTTTATTCATTTATATGACAGAGAGGAGAGAGATCACGAGTAGGCAGAGAGGCAGGCAGAGAGACAGGAGGAAGCAGGCTCACTGCTGAGCAGAGAGCCCGATGTGGGGCTCGATCCCAGGACCCTGAGATCATGACCTGAGCCGAAGGCAGAGGCTTTAACCCACTGAGCCACCCAGGCGCCCCTCCCCCATCTCCTTCTAACTTGCTAAGTCATAACCTTGTTTTAGTTTTTCAGAATGCGTATCATTAGATGATATTTATTTGCTTTCTTGATGATGAAGTTGGTCCCCATAAGAGCAGGACATTTGTCAATCTTGTTTTCCACTGTATCTTCAGCACCTAGCCCAGTGCCTGGCATATAATGGAACCTCAATGAATGGACATTGAGTAAATGAATAGTGGAATCAAGGTTCAGTGAAAGCACTGGGATGAGAAGACCTAAGTTCTAGTCCCTAGTCCATCTCTGCGTGACCTTGGCAAATCACTTTGCATCTCAGAGCCATTTGTTCATCAGTAAAGTGAGCATAACACCAACCTCATGAGACTGGTATGAGGATCAAATGATATCATTCATGTTAAGTGTCTGGTGCAGTACTTAGCAAACAGTATGATGATCAACAAATATTAGTGCTTTTTTCTCTCTTAGACCCTCAGTTTCCTGACAAAAAGGGAAATTCCTCTGATTGCATAGTATTAAGTTATTGTAGAAGTGATATTAACTTAGAAATCTTTCCCTCCCCCGAGCCTTTGCACATAGTATTCCTTTTGCTCCTGTCCCTTCTGCTTATTTTGTCCTGCCTGGCTAACTCAGAGTCACCTCCTCCAGGAAGATCTTCCTGAGATCTCATACTGGGTTGGGGCCTCTTCGGGTCCCTCTCAGGCCTTAGGTGTTTCTATTAAACTAAACACATATCATACTATTATTGTTCTGCATAGGTCTAGAGGATGGATGAATAGATAGAAGGTAGGATAGAAGGATAGAGGGAAGGAGAGAGAGAGATGGAGAGAGTGCGTGCACCAGAAGGATGACGGAAGGAGGCATGCGAGAGCACTTTGAAACTGACCACACCAACAGTAAGCAGGCTCATGAGACCCCAGAGGCCAGCCTTAGCTGGCCCTGCCACACCCCCACTCCCTAGGAACCCTGCCCTATTGCTCCCTCAACACTTAGTTGGCTCCCCTCCACCTTATGAGGGAGTCTACACTCTCAGTACATGGTCATCAATCATTGGCTGTGGTGCTTACTACCCCTAAGGCCGCAAATGAGAGGCAGTCAGGTCCAGGGTGCAGGTGATCTCAGCCCCTGCCCCACCCTCCTGGCAGAGGTGGCAACATTGGCGGAACACCTGGCAGCGTAGCAGCTCTCCAAGGCGTCACTGGGACAGCGGCCTATGGGATGAAGGGGCTGCAGCTGCTGCTACTACTGGCCACCTACATGCTGGGAGTGTGGACGCAGAGCTGGGTCTAGTTGTGCAAGGAGTTTGAAGACCAGGGTAAGAGGCCTGCACCAAGTCAGGGGTGGCAAGGTAGGGGAGGATGTTGAAAGGAGTTGTGAGACCAGACCCTCCCTACCTGCTGATCATCAATCAACCTGCCCCTCCAGTCTGCAGTTCAAATCCCTGCTGGTTCCTTCCTGACTGTGGGATCTTGGGTGAGGAGCTTACCCTGCCTGTGTTTCACTTTCCTTCCCTATGAAATGAGGACAACCATACAGATCTCGTTCTGAGAATGAAATGAAGTTAGGTATGCAAAGCACTGGGGGCCTGGGTGGCTCAGTTGGTTAAGCGTCTGCCTTCAGCTTAGGTCATAATCCCAGCGTCCTGGGATCGAGCCCCACATCAGGCTCCCTGCTCAATGGCGAGACTGCTTCTCCCTCTCCTTCTGCCCCTCCCCTTGCTTGTGCACACACGCTCTCTCTGTGTCACATAAATAGGTAAAATCTTAAAAAAAAAAAAAAGGTATGCAAAGCATTGCCCCCATAGAGTAGGTGTGCAATAAACGCTTGTTCTCCTCCCTTCATCCTGAAAATATAAACAAATGAACTCTAGAGGGAAAATGTGAGCACTACTTATGATAGTGAAATTTTTATATTTCATAAAATATCAGAGCTCAGAAGATCTTGAAGGTTGCCTTGCCTAATGCCCTCCCTGGAATGTGTCAGGAGCATCAGGGAATTATGGCAGTTTACTTACTGAAGGATAGATGTTTAATGGTACTGTTTCATCACATAAAATACTCTGTGTGTGTGTGTGTGTATAAAATCTGATTGATTCTCTGAGAGTGAGGTGAATAGGGCACTTGCCTAGGAATCAGGATTTTTTGGAGTTGAGTCCATATTTACCTTTAAGCTCGGATAAGCCCCTTTCCATTTCCTGAGACTCAATTTCCTCATCCAGGATACAAGTAACACTGTGTTGAGAACGAGGTGCGAGGTGGTGAAGAGATAGGAATGACTAAGGCCAGGCAAAGGGACTGGATACAGAGACTTCAGGGAGAAAGAGAAACCAGAGCAGCACTTTGAAGGATGAAGAATTTATCAGATGAGCAGGGATGGAAAGAAACACATTCCGGTCCAGAACAGCAGGTATGAAGGTTCCAAGTTATGATATCATCAGCACTGGCATCTTCAGGGAACTGGAAAGTATGAAGGGGAAGGTAGTTAAGGTGAGGCTAGAAAGGAGGCAGGACCTAGCCTGGCCTTTTTCTGAGCAGTGGGGAGCTAGTGAAGGTGGTAAACAGAGAGAAGGAAAAAAAACCGATCTGGCCTGGGTAATAAATAGAGCACTTGAGCAAAAATGTGGAGGATGTATTGTGAAGCTGACCCAAAGTCAGACTGGAGACAGAAAAATCATTTAGGAGGCTATGACCATCTTCTTGGTGAAAAGCAGAGAGGCCTACGTGGCGGCATCAGAGTGGTGGGGAATATTAGGGGAGGAGAAACCAGGAGAGATGGTCATCCCAAACCAGTGTGATGCCAGAAGCTCGCAGTTTCACTGACTGGTTATGGGGTAGTCTTCTGACAAGGCACAAGCCTCGCCCGAGTGTAGGTTGGTGGTCCCCGATTTTCTGACTGATCTCAGGTATCCTTTGCAGTAAGCTCTGGGAGGCTAAACTTCTGACTAACTCCTGGGCCCACCCCTCTGCCTGGGGCGGCTTTACTCACACTGTAATCCCTCCTGTCAGAAGGCAGAGAGCATGTACAAACCTGCAGTCACTTCCCCAAGGACTGAACTCCCCTTACCCAATGTGACAAGAGTGAAATGCCCAAGGATGTCACTGAAAAATATTTCTGAAATTCTTCTTGGAATCAAAGGAAGAAGGGCTTTAAGTCCCAAGTCCCAAGACAGTTCATGAGGCTAAAATCATGAAGAAAACCCAGCGCTTTATGCATAGGAAATGTTGCTCTACCTGACCTCACCTTCTCCAGGAAGCTTTGCCTAGATCTCCCCTAGTTCCCTCCACTTCTGGGCTTCTTGTGTGTCAGCCCTGCTCACACTGTGGTTGTTTATCTACCTGATTCTCCTCTGTGTTGCCAGCATCCAAGTCAGTGCCTGGCATAGAGAGGTACCCAGTAAAGGATTGTTGAATGTTGAACCCTTCACACACACACACACATACACACACAGAACCAAAAAATCACACCCCGTGAAGAGAAATGATGTTCTAAGAAATCTTCTTGCAGTAGGATTTAGAGACATGTACTTGTTGAGGTCAAATGTCTACTTTAAAAGAATCAACCCAAGATGTGATAATTATGCCAAAAGGAGAGAGGTCAGAGAAACATGTGGAGGGGCTGATGCTGCTTACTGGCAGTGCAGGATTAGCTAGTGGGTCACCGGGGTTCTAAGGTGTATCCTCGATTTAGTAGATCCAGAATCCAATACTGTTGGGGTACTCAAACCTAGGAAGATCTAGGCACTGACTTGTTCTACCAAACTCATGAATGGCTGGTATATAAAGCATGTCCATAAATTCATGAGCATCTCAGATTTAACATGTCTAAAGCAAGCTCTTGTCTTTTCAAAACAAACTCTAGACTTGTTCTCTGCCAGTCTTCTCCACATTAGTAAATGGCCCAAATATTCATCTGGTTGTTTAGGTCAAAAATCCAAGAGTCATCTTTGATTCTTTTGTTTTCTTCTCCTTTACCAAACCCAACAGCAAGTCCAATTGACTCTACCTTCAAAGTATATTTTGAATATGATATTTCTACCTCCCAGATTGCTACCCACCCTAGTCCAGGCCACCATCATCTCTCATTTGGCCTATTGCAGTAACTTGAATGGCTTCTTCACTTCTGTTTCTGCTTCTCCCTAGTCTCTTCTCATCAGAATGATCCTTTGGAAATGTAAATCAGATGGTATCATTCTGGAACTTAAAAACCTCCACAGACTTCCTGCTAGATTTAAAATAACATCCAATCTTCTTTTCGCCATGACCTACAAGACCTCCATGATCTGGAAGCCCCTCCCTACCTCTACAGTCTTATCTCCTTCTGCATTACATTCCATCCAGATTGTCTTTCTTGCTGTTTCTCAGACACTCCAAGCTCAACTCCATTTCAAGACTTTTTTACTTGCTGTGACTTCTGTCTAGAATCTCTTCTTTTAGGTCCTCGCGTGGTTTATTTCTTCTCACCATTCAGGTTTCTGCTTAAGTGTGTCCTTGATTGGCCTTTCTTCTTCATCCTAGTAAACATTACTCCACAATATACAGTTATGCTCTCCTCCTTTAAGTGACAGTTTTTTAAAACTCAAATTTTTTGAGATATTGTTTATTTATTTATTAAAGATTTATTTATTTATTTTAGAGAGAGTGTGTGTGTAGGGGGTAGGGGCAGAGGAGAAGGAGGGAGAGTCTTAAGCAGACTCTGCACTGAGCACCGAGATCAACATGGGTTTAAGCCCAACAGTAGATTTAAGGGCAGATGAGGACCAAGAAAATGAATAGAATAGGTATGGGCTATGTTTTAGAGAACTGAGAGAAGTAGAGAGCTCAGTTAGGTAATTTGGAATGCAAAGTGAGAATGGAAGTTTTGGATGAAAGGTAAATGGGCAAGGGAGTTGAGAGGAGTGAGTAAGGTGACAGATTCACAATTCTTTCAACATTATAGACTTGCATTTGGTACAGCGCTTGCACACAGAAAATTCTCAATTAAATTTTGTGGAAAGAAGGAAGGGGAGGGAAGTAGGAAGCACTGTGAAATTTAGATAGGAAGGAGAGGATCAAAGAACAGGTGTACTTCAAGTAACAGAGTATGAGAACTAGAGGATAGGAGGCCACGATCATGAAGGGGAAGTCTGAGTTTGAAATTTCAGAAGTGGAAGAGTTCCTGGTGATGGTAAGGCCCAATGTGTGAATGTAAGGGCAGATGGCTAAACTGGTGTGGAGGTAAGGTCAGTGGAGTTGGGGGTCCATTATTAATAGTTGGGAACATTTGGAGACAAACCTAAATGTCCAATGGTAGGGCCCAGTCCAGTAAAATATGATACATCCATAGAATGTTTAGGAAGCCTTTAATGTCATAGGGAAATCTTTATGATATCAGCTTAGATGTAAAATGTACAAGATTGTATCTAAGATATACATTGTCACTATTATAAAATACATTCATGTGTGGAAAAAGGAATAGAATATTCCAAAATGTAAAAGGTAGATGATGGAATTCCAGACAACTTTCATGTTTTCTTTATTTCCTACAAAGAACTGGAGCTAGTTTTTAATAAAAAAAAAACACTATTAAAAAATTAAGAGAATTGTTCTGCCAATCCATTTCTGCTTGGAACTAAATTCCCTCCTTTTAAACTCCAGTTTTTATAGCAAAATTGTATCAGAAATCTTAACTAACCTTTATGAAGCACAGTATTACTCAGTAGGCACGATGCTTTGCATACTCCAATCCTCGCCTCAACTCTACGACGTAGTTATTCTTTTTCCCAGTCTATAGACAGTCTAACTGAAGCTCAGAGGAGTTGAATAATTTGTCTGATGTCACACAGTTATTAAAAGGCAAAGCCAGAATTTGAACCTAGGCTATATGATATAAAAATTGATCTTTCTTGCATTACCCCTGCTCCCCACCTCACTGCCTCCCATGAGTCCAGTAAGTTGAAGTCCTTCTAGCTCACATTTTAAGTAGTATTTAGTAACCTCAAAGAAGCTAAATCTTAGATTCTTTGATGTCAGAACTAAAAGGGCCCTGAGAGTGGATCTAGTGCCAAATGGCCTCCTTCTTCCCATAGATAGATGGGAAAACTGAGGTCCAGAGAGTGGAAAGGACATGGCAGGGCCATTTAAAGGGTTTGTTTCAGAGTTTGATTCTGGCTCCTTTCTTTCTGCTCTTTTCCCAGACTATTCCAGGCCACAGGGCAGCTCAACAACCAGAGGGCATGCTAGACCTTTAGAATCCAACCTCTCATTGTACAGATGAAGCTGAGGCCCAGACAGGAGAGGTGGTTTCCCCAAGTCACACAGTGAGTCAGTGGCAGAGATGCTTGTTGAATCCAAGTCTCTTGCCTCCATAAGGGAAGTACTGGCCACTGCTACCAGCTGCCAAGTTTCAGTGGGCCAGCAGGAAATAATACCAGTGGACTCAGGGGCAAAATGAGTTTTTGGAATCTGAGACCTTGCATAGGGTCTGGCACATTAAAATATGCAGGAATGTTGGTTGATTGAGTTGGAGAATCACGGAATTCACGGTACAAATAAGTGTGAGGGGAGGGCTAAGGCAATGGCAGTGCCATTTGTAAAAGTACAAAATCAGGCAGAAAGAAACTGGAATTCAGATGAGGATCTAAATGATGCACAAGTCACAAGGGGGACGTGTGTGTGTGTGTGTGTGTGTGTGTGTGTGTGAGTGTGTGAGTGAATGTTAATTCTGTCAGCTCTCAGACTTGACCATGAAAACTTGGCCGAAGAGACATTCTGAGACAAAGGGCCTCTGTGCCCAGCTGGCTCAGACCCACAGAGGATAGCTTGGAGGGCTGAGGAGCAGCCTCTGCTGCTCAGGCCTGCAACGGACACGCGGTTGGGACCATCTGCCAATTGTGGGTACTTGGACATGCTTGGCCTGAGGAAGAATCACTCTGGACGGATGCCCAAACCAAAGAAGCCAAATCCAGCTGGCCTTTCCAGGTCTCAAGTGCAAACTGATGGTAAGGGTCTCTGCAGAGGCGGCAAGGATGTTGGGGGGTGGTTGGAGGGGTCATTGTAAAAGTGTAGAAAACAACAACAAAAAGGCTGGAAGGAAATATATCAGAATCTTGACAATAGTCATCTCTGTGAGGTAGATTATAGGTGTTTTTACTGCTTATCTGCTGCCTCTGGGCTTTTTACATTTTCTATAATAAATTATTTTGCTTTGAAAAATCAAGAAATATAAGATAAGAAAAAAAGACACTATTTGCCTATCTTTCTTGTTGGACAGTGAGCTCCTTGAGGGTTTGAGGGCTCAAGGAATTATGTCTTACTAGTACTTTGATGTCGAGCACTCACACTGGAAGAGTACAGGAGCTCTGTAAATATTAAGTGAATGATTTATATCGTCCTCTACTTCAAGCATTTAGGCTCTTATTCGATGCTCACGTTCTTAGCCGACTTGGCTATGTGCTTCCTAGGGTATAGTTGATTAGAAATGACAACCTATAAAAATGAATGGAGGACCTACTAGAAGTGCCCATTCAATGACAGCAAAACTACTTATTTTTAATAATTATTAATAATCACAATAATCTTAATATTATTATCTTATTTAATTGGATCTTCATGCCAATCTGTTATCCAAAAAACATTGAGCACCTACTATGTATACAGTATTCTTTTCTTTGAAGAGTTTATTTTTTTTAAAGATTTTATTTATTTATTTGACAGAGAGAGAGAGAGATCACAAGCAGGCAGAGAGGCAGGCAGAGAGAGAAGGGGAAGCAGGCTCCCTGCTGAGCAGAGAGCCCAATGCGGGGCTCGATCCCAAGACCCTGAGATCATGACCTGAGCCGAAGGCAGAGGCTTTAACCCACTGAGCCACCCAGGAGCCCCTAAGAGTTTAAATAGAAACCTTATTTACAAATGAGCACGCAGATTCAGAAAAGTGATTGGCTCTTGTCATATACAGAATTAGGTGGGAAGGCTCAGATTGTTATCCAGTGCTGTTTACTACCCCCACAAAGCGTTTTATCAGTTAATAAACATTTGAATGGCTATGGTCTACGTGACCAACGTGCAGTTAGACTGGCGGGTAAAAAGAAAGGAAAGTAAGTGGACAGATAAGCTGGTAGGCAGGTAAGCAAGGATTTAGGTTCCCCAGTCTCCAGAGCTGAGTACAGTGCTAGAGGCAATTATATTGACTCCAGGGAGAAGTGAGTGCTCACAGCAGAGCAAAAACAATGGAGACAGAAAAATTTCAAAGGAAACCCGTACCTCCGCTGTACATTACAACCTAATACAGAGTTTGAGTCTTCAAGAAACTTTATATTTTGTTTAAGATTCTCTGTACAAGAGATCAGAGTCCTTTATATTGTTTACAAAAATTTTCCGCTGAAAGTGGTAGATAAAATGTTGACACCCAAAGAACTAAACTTTAGTATATCTAGCAAATTCTCTTTTGCAAAATATAATCTGATGATGTTGGATAAATGTTGCAAATGTATATTTTCATGTAATTATACAAGCATTTTCGAAAGGATCTATTGTGTCCCAAGCTCGGGACTGGGTGTTGAGGAAGGCACAATTTTTACCTTCAAGGCTAAAAATATTTCTCTCTCTTTACCTTTGATATTATTTTTTTTTTACCTTTGATATTATATATCTTTGTAAACATGTACAGATGTGTATAGATTCTGCTTCAAGTGGTATTTATTGAGCACTTACAATGTGTCTGACACTGTGTTGCATGCTATTTAAGTCTCCCAGAGACTCAATGAGTTAGGTAACCTCTTTCTACAGATGAAGAAACTCAATCTCAGAGAGGTTAAAGATACTGCTAAAGCTAGTGGCATAGATGAGTCCCTAGCCCAGTCTTTGGATTTGAGCTCCGTCACAAACCAGACATGGTAGGAGGTGCACTGTGAAGATAAGTTCATTTGACACAGGAATCGTGGTTATGTGGTCTCCTTATACCTCCAAAGACTTGGATATGATTGTGTGCATTTATCAGCTAGATGTACCAGTTTCCAAACTCCTGTTACTTTTTGTTGATTGGATCTCTAGAGACATATAATATTTGACCAATTTGAAGGAAAAACTTATCAGAGGAAAAAAGATAGTAGCATCCAACCTTGGTTGATACACTGCTCTTTTGCTCTCAGTTAATAAGAGCTCTCCTTGAGCTGGCCCCTGTTTACTTTCCTCTCCTCTTCCCTGAAAACTATACAGTATTGTTTGCATTTCCCTTGAAACACCATGTTATTTGATGCCTCCAGGCCTCTTCATGAAGGCAAGTTATTCCATTTGGAACACCCACTCCTCACCTTTTCTGCCTTTTCAATTCTTACTCCTTCAGGCTTGCCTTCTCTGAAGTCCATCCTGTCTTTGGAGGGCAGACAGTGCTTTTCTAAATTTCACTGTCCTTGTGCTTCCTTCTATCACTGTCCTTATCACACTGCATTGTAACTATCTCCTTATCTGTCTCTTCCACCAGACTCGGAGCTTTCTGAAGCTCATAGGTTTCTAAAGGGAACTTGTCAGATTCATGTCTGTGTGCATAGCGCCTTGCACAAAGTGCATACTCAAGAAGTATTTGTTGAATGAAGGAACAGTGAGCCCATGGCCAGGGTGCAGAAGAACTGGGTTCTAATCGCAGCTCTGCAACTGACAACTTTGTGTCTGTAAGCAAGTCACTTCCTTCTCTAGGCCTCAGTTTCCCTGCCTGTAATATGAGGAGGTCAGATGAAATGACCACGGGGAGTCATTCTGGCTTGAGCCTTCTATGATGTTTAGATGTTATGATCCTAAGAAGAAAAGTCTAAAACAGGGGCGCCTGGGTGGCTCAGTCGTTAAGTGTCTGCCTTCAGCTCAGGTCATGATCCCAGGGTCCTGGGATCGAGCCCCGCATTGGGCTCCCCGCTCAGCGGGAAGCCTGCTTCTCCCTCTCCCACTCCCCCTGCTTGTGTTCCGTCTCTGTCAAATAAATAAGTAAAATATTAAAAAAAGAAGAAAAGTCTAAAACATTAAAGTAGGATTTTATTAATCATGTGACACTATTCTCCTAACAAGATAGGCTCTTTATTTTGGGACATCTTAAACTGTGTCAGGTTTGATATACTGTTCACCCAGAAAAATAATTACTCACAAGAAGTTCTGAGCTCTGTCCTAACCTTTCTTACCATAAAGTTCAAGATTAAAGTTGTACAAGTGTTTCTACATACTTGTTAAATTCAATTAACATTTGTCAAATGGATTAATGTATGAATCTGTCTATTTGTAAAGCTGAGAATTTTATGGCATAGGCAAAATACAAGGTCATACATACATCCATTCAGTCATTCAACAAATATTTTGGAAATTAACTCTGTATGAGACACTGGGACACAATGGTAAGCAAAATAGTTATGGAACTTACCAGTCTGGTGGTGTCTGGGGAAGACCGACATCACTCAAATTATATACAAATAATTTTATTACAAACTGTAAAGGACTATGTCTCTTACCTTTGCTGTGCACTCTTTAGGTTATAAAGGGCTTTTCACACATATTACTTCACGGGAAGCCATAGAGTATAAGGGTTAAAGTAAAGATTTTAGTGTTGTATAGGCCTGGGTCTGAATCTGGCTTGCCCACTTACAAACTGGGCTCTTGGACAAGTTTCTAAGTTTCACTTTTCTCATCTTTTGAATGGGGGGGAAATAGCACATTCGTCACAAAGCTATTATGAGAATGCAGTGAGATAATGCATGGGAAGCACTCAGCACAATGCTCGACATACGGTTGCTGAACAGTAGCTGTTAGTATGATTATACAATTTTTTTGTTCTTCATAGCATTTTCTCCTGTATCCCCCTCTTATTCCAGAAGAAAGCCCAGGTCTGAAATCAGACAGATGGTTCACATCTCAGGTCCACCACTTACTAGATACAAAATGAAACTAATAGTACCTTTTCATAGCATTATCCATCAGAATAAACAAGGAGAAATTTTTAAGGGACCCACACGAAAGCCAAACACATAACCAATCTTTTAACTTTGCTATCAATCCTTATCCTCCATTGGGCAAACTGTGGTCAGGGGATTGGTGTTCACTCCAGTCTAACTACAGCAATGTTAGATGGAAAGAAGCTCTTGGGGCCCCACTGTCAGGAGTGGTGGGTGAGGTGGCCACTGAGGTGTCTTGGCCAGTCTAACACTGAGATCTTGGAGAAGATAAGGGAAGACTGGGGAAAGCAAACCCATCCCCCAGGCCTCATGGGGGAGGTAGTTGAGTTGTCGGGCTTGAGTAACAGGAGCTAACAGAACCAGCTCAGCGTGGTCTTACTGGATGTGGGTTAAAGTGGGGTTTTCGGGGGCAGAGCTAAGGCAATAACCCTAGATATTCAGTAGTGGAATTTGACAAATATCTGTTCAGCTGTGGGGAGGAGATGAAATGAAGGCTAGACCCAAGACCTCTTTCATCTCAAGCTGCCAAATTGCCCTGTGACTCTTGGACCCTCGTGGGACCAGGAAGTAGGAGCCAGTAACTCTGAGGCATAAAATCAGAAAGGCACTGAATGTTTGGATGGAGTGCCAGGTCCCAAAAAGAATGCCTCTTTGTCTGTATGCCTTCTATGCCAAAGCAAAACAAATTTATCAGCATCTCCTCAAAACTGCAAGGGAGAGTCTAAAAAGTTTAAGCAATAAAAAAGGGCAAATGGAAATTGATTATTTAATATCATCATTACTAATTCAAGAAGTATAAAATGGTATTGCTAATCTCTTTACTTGGCGAGGTGATTTTATTATTTTATCTTACTAGACATAAATATGTATAAGGACTTCGTTCTCCTAACCATATTTTTCTCTCTATTTTTAAGAGAATGCCTGAAGCCTTTCAACCATACATTGCCATGGTGGTTTTTAGGACTTTACTCCCATAGAGGAGGGTAGAGTGGAGCATTAACATGTAAGTGGCTCAAATATTTCATAGTCAAGCCACTCCACATGGTAGGGCACAAATGGTAGAGTTAGGCATCAGATAGCGAAGGGGATTTCAGAAATACTGGAATTATCCCATGATATTCCCTTACTGTTCCTGCAGGCTTGGTCGGCCTTAGCTGCATCTTATTGTCTTTAAGAAAACACAAATCATTTTTATATATTGCTTTTCTTCTTTGCCCCATTGATGGATGGAAAAAGTGATGGGTGGAATCTAGGGCTGGATGATGGTAATTTCAGCTTACTACAGGAAAATTTTATGGAGACAAAGGAAAGGATAAAGGTAAATGCTTGAATTCAGGAATATACTGATTGGGAAAAAGTTCTGACTTTTATACAACTGTTTTTACATATATTATCAATTCATTTCTCTTCGTTAGAATAAAAAAAAGTAGTAGAGAAGAATCAACTGTCCACAGAAATAATAATGTCCATCTATTAAATAACAGGTATTCAGGGACGCCTGGGTGGCTTAGCTGGTTAAGCATCAGCCTTCAGCTCAGGTCATGATCCTGGAGTCCTGTTCAGTGGGGAGCCTGCTTCTCCCTCTTCCTGCTGCTCCCCCTGCTTGTGCTCTCTCTCCCTGTCTCTCTCTCTCTGTCAAGTAAATAAATAAAGTCTTTAAATAACGGGTATTCAAAACTAAGCCCTTAGATACATTATCCCCATTGATCTTCCTAATAACTTCATGAGATGGTTACTATTATGTTCCCGGTTTTGCACAGGGGCCTCAGAAAGAATGGGTAATTTGCCCAAAGCTGTATACACAGCTGGTGAGAGGCAGAGCTGAGATTAGATTCTAGGTCTGACTCCGGGACTGTGTTCATTACTGCTGGGCTAGCCTGCTTTTCCCCCACTCTGGGATTTTTTATATAACACTATACCTGAAACAGGGAAAAGCACTGTATAACCTCCAAATGTTGCTTTCTCCTAGAGCAGCTTGATACAAAGGAGAGTGGAGCAGACAGACCTAAGGCTAACTCCCATGACTCACTAGCTGCATACTTTGGACAAGTCTTTTCACTTCTCTGAGCCTTGATATTAGATGGAGATGATAATCATCAACTGCCATGCTCATCAGACAGGGCTGCTGTAAGAGCCAAATAATATTATGAGGGAAGGGGGAGCTCTGAGGACAAGGTCTACAGGCAAGGATTTTTTTTGTCTGAGAAAGCTTTTATCCTATAAATAGAATCCATTGATTGTCCCCTGGAGTAACTTCCCATCTTCTCTTTCCTGGCTACTTTTATGAATCTCATTTTCATGTTTATTAAAGGAGAGAATTACAAACTGGCTTGAGCATTTAAAATCTCATTTAAATCCACTCTGGAAAATTGTTTCCAAAGGAGAGAGAACTGCAGACTGAGTGACTGTGGGATGCCTATTTCTTGGTGGCTCTAAGGGCAGTCTGCACAGGCACCCATTTCCTCTCAATTTGACTTGCTTATTCCTCCTCATGTCTCATCCAGCCCAAGTTCATTAGGTTCCCCCTGGTTGTCTAGAAGAGCTCTTGGGTGCAAATGAGGCTCAGTAAGGGGGTGGGTGGGGATTGCATTGGACTGCATAGCAGGATCAGGTAGAGCCTGGTCATCTGCTTATGGGTTCAGTGCTCTTTCCCTTGGGCCCACTCCCTTTCCCTGAAGTCTTCTCTGGCCACTTTAACCTCACATGAGGTCTTCGGGGAAGTAAGCGTACTCTTTAAACTACAGACAGTTCCTAATGCAATATCAGACATGAAAGTGCTTAGCACTTAGCACTGGTGTTGCAATAAATGCTTCAGAGACAAACGAATCAGGAGCTGTGCTTCTTCTGTGCAATTTAACACCTACTTATTGAACATTTCTTCTATGTCAGGCCTTGGCCTAGATACTAGGAATATAAAGATGCCCTTGTTCTTCAGGAGCTTAAAAACTATTCAAAGAGATTGAAATAAACCTACTTACAACATAGTGTGACCCAGGGAAGTACAGAGAGCTATGAAATCATAGAAGAAGGATCCTCTCCAAGCATGAATAATGATAGCCCCTTGCATTTTATGTTGGCAGTTTACAAAGTACTTCTCACAGCTCTTACCCATTTGACTTTCATGAGATCCCTATGAGGTAGGAATAATTATCCACATTTTCTGATGAGGCAACTGAGGCTCAGAGAGTTGAAGTGACAGACAAAGTCATAACCAGTAAGCTGGGCAGCAGCATGGAATAATGGAAAAGACCACTGACTTGGAACTCAGGAGACTTGGCTTCTATGTCTGTCATTTGTGACTATGCAATCTTGGATAAGGAATTTTCCTTCTCTGGGGCTTACTTTCCTCATCTATAAGGTGATGAACTTAGACTAGAAATGTTCAGTGGGTCTCAGGATAAACAGGGTCTTGTTTTGTAAAGCTGCAGAACAGTATTTAACTATCTCTTGAGAATCAAAGGCAGAATGGTATAAGGAGGAGAAGGAATCACAGAGACATGGGTTAAAATCCCAGTTTAGTTCCTATTAGCTATGTGGGCCTAGGCATGTCACTCCACCTTCCTATGACTCAGACTCCTAATTTGTAGAGATAATACCCATTTTGCAGAGTTCCTCTGAGGCTTGAATAAGGTAATGTGTCCAGCATAGCACCTGGCATATAGTAGGTGTATAAGAAAGTGACAAAGATTGGTAAGCCCGAGTACTGGGTTTCTCTGGCTGTTCTTTGAGCATGTAAGCCTAAAGATTCTGTGTGTTCTGCTCCCAGGTCTCCAGATCAGTGAGAATGCCAAGTTTAATGCCCTTTCAACCAGGTTTAAGCCATTCAGCAATGAGAATGAGACCTTGGTGTTTCAGTTTTCAGTAAAACATGAGCAAGGCATCGATTGTGGTGGTGGGTGTGTGAAACTCTTTCCTGACACTCTGAACCAGGAGAATGTGCATTCAGAATCTGAGTATTACATCGTGTTTATAAGCTCTCTGATAGTGGTCACTGTAAGCCCCGTGGGGTCTTAATGAGAACCACTGTAATTGTTGACGAGACTGAAATTGACCCGAAACAGGAAATCTCTAATCCACCTTCCTATGCAGTAAGACTCTTTAACAACCTGAAAAAGCAACGTTAAACATAAATGTTAGTATAAGTAGACCAAAGAGGTAGAGAGCCACATGGCATTAGCATGGCTGCAGTACAGAGACATATTCCCCAGTTCTCAAAAAGGGAGAAAGAAATCATAAATTGTGTGGACACTCTCAGAATGTACCTACTACAACAGGCTTTGTGCTCTGAAGGAGGTTCCTGCCCTGTACGAGAGAAGGCACCGGAGGTCAGGGAAATCACCTTTATCTAGCATTTATAATGAGTCCAGAGTATTGCATCTATAACCTCGATATGTCACTAGGCCTCCTTGGGGGCAGTCTAGCCCTTACTTCACTCCAAACTTGAATGGTGGTTGAGATTAAAAAACTAACAAACAACAAAAACTAACCCAACTCCCAAAGCTCTGACAAAGAATGTGGATTTTACCGAATGTTTTTATACAAAGTCAGAGGAAAGTGTTGTACCACATGCCATACAGCAAAATTTCCTTAAAATTCTCCATAAACTTTTCTTTCTTTTCCCAGGGAGTTTCAGATCTCTTGCTTCAAGCCCTTGCCAAAATCCTCCTCTTCAGCCTCTTTCCCTTTTTCTGTCTGCATCCCCTACCCCCAACTCTTTCTCATCTTTCAATCTCATCCCTGCATAGAATGATATAGCACTCTGGGGGCCTAAATGCCCCCTCACAAGGAGTTTATATGTGTGTATGTATGAGGTGGTTGTAGTAGAGAAATTGAAAATAATTTTTCTTTTTTTAAAAAAAGATTTTATTTATTTACTTGAAAGAGAGAGAGAGCACGAGAGGGGGGAGGGTCAGAGGGAGAAGCAGGCTCCCTACTGAGCAGGGATCCTGATGCGGGACTCTATCCTGGGACTCCAGGATCATGAGCTGAGCTGAAGGTAGTCGCTTAACCAACTGAGCCACCCAGACGCCCCTGAAAATAATTTTTCGAATGTGATTTTTTATATGAATATTATTTGTTCAATGCTCAAACGATCAAACCAGTTTCAGCTGTTATCAGCTCCATTTTACAGATGAGGAAACGGAGGCGAGAAATTTGCCTAAGGTGAGTAAGTGAGAAGCCAGAATTTGAACCCAGTCCATCTGGCTTAAAGCCTGTGCTTTTCTCTATTCTACATTTTTGCCTTCTATTTCGTGGGGACACAGGCATGTGAATTGTTCTTTAAAAGACAGAATGAATGACATACTTTAAAAAAGATATGGTAAGGAGCTATGAGACCACAAAAGATGGCATGACTCAGTCCAACTGGCAGCTTTTTGGAGGGGTTATTAATTGTTCTTTGAAGAATGAGTTAGATTTTAATAGGCAGAGAAGGAGGTGGAGGGAATGTAATGAGGACAGAGGAAGCTGTGCAAAACTTCAGAGGCATAAAATTGAAATGCAAGTAGAAAAATGATGAGACCAGTATGGCTAGAGCACGTCGTGTGTGCGTGTGCGTGTGCGTGTGCGTGTGTGTGTGTGTGTGTGTGTGTGTGTGTGTTTAGGATAGCCAGAGAGCAATAACATGGGAAATGAGGTTGAAAAACTAGGTTAAAACCTATTCTCAGACCTTTGTCACATTAAGCTCTCCAGGCTCAGAGCCACTGATCCACAAGTGCCTCTAAAGTTTTCACAAAGCAGAAAGAACCCCAGGCTCTGTTTCTCCCTAGGCTTGGGCTGAACCTCGACAATGCTACTTATTAGCTCTTTGAACTTGGGCGAGATACAACTTTTCTGAGCCACAACTTTCCCAGCTAAAAGTGGAGATAGTAACAGCTACTTATCCTGAGAACTAAATGATATAGTATAAGATACTATATCTTATAGTTGGTTGGGTTTGGTCAATGGAAGCCTTGGCAGGAGATGAGAGGGAGGGAAGAGAGCTGTGTCTCTCAACTGATAGTCACAACTTCCCTCCTGGCCACCTTCCCCACAGGACTTTTTTTCTTTCAGGCTCTGATAACTACTCTTGCTGCTTGCAAGGATAGGGATCTGTTGCTAGATCACAGCATAGCACTATTCCTTATGTCTTCTCAATATCCTGCCCCCTTCTTTGTAAATAGTTCCTTTATTAAATTCTCCTCAAATAATCCTAAATTTGAGTGTGCTATCTGTTTCTTGCTGGGACCCTGATTAATAGGCTAGGTCTGTCTTAGCCTCAGCTGAGGCAAACTGTCTAAAAATAATACAAAATCATGCATTAGGGTTTAATTTCTGGGCCCTGGCATCTGTGGCTTTGGCAACAACAAAATACAGGTCTTCCTTTGCTACCAAGGGAAATACCATGAGAACAAAAAGACCATCAAATGCAGGGTGAGTGTGTGGGCTGGTCCTCAGGCTGGGGGAGAAGAATAAGCATTTTATATATGTTATCTCACTTAATTCTTACAAAAATCCTACAAATTAAATACTATCAGGAAAGAGATACAGAGAAGTGCTATAAACTATAGAAGTTCACATAAGAGCAGTTTCTAAAAGGTTAGGAAGTCAAATAAGGTCCCCTCTTGGAAGAATGTTTGGCATGGCCTAGTTGCCCACTACTAGATATCGAAAGGATGGGGGAGGTAGGGAGTGCTGGGCTTAAATATGCGTAATGGGTGTATCTTAGTAACATCAGGTTAGAGAGATCTAGGTTGGTTGGAGGATAATAGCTGGATTTTATTAACAACTCAACAGGCATTCACCAAATGCCAACTCTGTGTTGGGCCTTGGGCTAGGGATAGAGTGAGCCAGACATGGCCCCTGATCTCACAGTGCAGTGAAGGTAGAAATCAAAAAAAGGAGAGAACCACCTGGTATATTGAGGGTCTGGGGAAGCACAGAAGAAGCCCCCTACATAAACTGGAGGTTTAGGAAATGCTTCTTAGAGGACTTAGAGGACTCCCCCGTGCTGAGTTTCGAAAGATGAGCATGAATTGGTTTTGTGAAAGAGTGACAATTTTAGGGAGGCTTTAATTCCTGGAAGAGGTGATCACATGCGAAAAGTCAAGAAGACTTGAGAAATTTGCAAGGAATTTGGCACAACTAGAGTGCCAGAGAGGGGCAGGAACTGGGTCTAGAAAAACCCATGGGACTTGCATCATTGGAGAACTTGTGTTCAGGCTCAAGGCCTTTGTTAGCAGGACTGTACCTGCAGGGATTCCTGAGGTCTTCCTCTGGGGTAGGCTTTGTGTTGGAAGCTGCAGACACAACAAATGAGTCAGCCATGACCGCTTCTATCGAGAAGCTTACAATCTAGGGGGACAGACAGAAAAACAGACAAGATCAGAGAATGACCAGAGCTGTGATGGAAGAAGTGTGAGGGCTAGGAGAGACCAAAGGAATGTGTACTTAGGAGAATGAGATTCAGAGTCTCTACTGGGTTAACCACAGAAATGGGATGAGGGATGTGGTGAAGTATTTTGTGTATATGTGGGGGGAACTGTTTTCGGTACTGCATTTAATGCTTGAGGTCCAAAATTTTCCCATATGGACTAGACATTCCCTATCCCCTTTCTAGATCAATAAAGACATTTACCTATGCACTCTGATCATTCACCCCAATGCTACTTATGAGGTCAAAATTAATAACTAGCAAGTGGCAGCTGGGGGTCTGGAGGATGACTGGGACTTCCTACCTCCCAGGAAGATAAAAAACCTCTGTGCCTGGAAACCAAGGAAATGGGATCAATGTCTGCAAATAGAGGATCCTAAAGATAAGAAACCTAAGATTATACAGTGTTTGTCTGGGAAGTAGGTGGAGATGTCAGCTATGGGGATGGGAAAAGAAGGCTGGGAATAGAAGCAAAAACTGGGGCATTAATCCCTCAAGGAGGTGTCCAGCTAAATATTGGAATCCAAAGAGGTGTGGAGGAAAGAGGGAAGTAATTCACATTTGTTGAGACATTATTGATCCTTCTGGCAGCCTCTACAAACAGTGTGCTCTGATCTCTGTTATGAATAAGGAAACTAGCACTTAGAAAATGGAGTGGCTTTCCAAGTATATATATATATATTAGCACCAGGATTTGAACCTGAATCTCTTATTCCAGAGTTATTGATAAGGGGAATGTGTGGAGTATATTCACTGATTTATTATCATTCACTGGGAAGCTCTACTGGATATAGCTATGGATAGGACAATCCAGGGATTGAGAATCCTCCTGGGATTCAGAATCTGGTGTGGACAACTACACAGATGAAGATCATACTGTGTATTAGTGCTGAGAGTCAGGGGAGCCCAAAGCCTGTGGAGCCCAAAAGAAGCTCCTAACCTAGCCTGTGTTAGGGTGCAGACAGTGATCCAGGAAGGAGGAGGCTTGAGTGATTGTGTTAACCTATGGGTTAGAAACAGACTCTGGAGTTAGATAGATATGGGTTTGAATCTGAGTTCCACCCTTTACTACCTGTGAGACTCCAACCTACTTGAAATTATATTTTGGGCAAGGAACATAATTGCTATGAAAGTCAATTTCACAAACAGGGATTATTATAATACCCATAGGTGAAGGTTGTTGTGAAGATTAAATGAGCTAACATACATAATATAGTGACTGGTATATAGTAAGTCTTTAATATATGGGATTTATATGCTAATAATGTACTGAATTTCAAAGGCTGAATTCATTAGAGCAAGGGAAGTAGGAAATTGGGTTGGTGGGAAGACATTTCAGACCCAGAGAAAGCAGGAGCAAAGGCACAAGAATTAGGCAGAAAGCAACATGGTTGTGTAAAGAACCGAAAGCAGCAGTTTAGTATTTGGGGAGCTTCAAGGTCGAGGTGGAGACTGGTGGGAGATGAGGTTGGAAAAGTCTGTTGGAGCCAGGAACTGGAGGGCCTCACTTATTTTGTTGCTTCTCCACAGATTAGAGCAGAATCATCCTCACGCAGAGGAGATGTTGGGGGCTAAACAAGGAGCAACATAGGGCCCAGCAGCTAGAATCCCTAAGAAGAGGCCTGCAGAGAGGTGGGCAGTGGCCCAGCCATGTGTAGGGTGATTTAGCAAACGGCTCCAGTTCAATGTGAGGGAAGTGTAGCCAGGTAATTAAAAGAGATGATCAGGCTGTGTCTGTGCCTTTAGCACCACAGGAAAAATAGGGTCTAGGTTTCTTCCAGGCCCAGCAGGCAGGCTCAGAGCAGCAAGATTAACCATAGACTTTCACTCCTGTTGAGGACCGTGCAGCTGATGTAGTCAGGGTTGGCTCAAGGCTTGGGGGAGAGAAGAGAGGTTACAGGCCTCTATGCTCTCTGTTGAGTAGAACTGGAGAAGATGGAAAGTAGTAAGACAGGCAGGGATCTATCAAGACTATAAGCCCCCATGATGGAATGCTGACTGTTACATGTCAGGAATCAAAAGGCAGGTGAGACAGCTCAGGAACTAGAGAACTTTCCAAGTTGCAATCCTAGGGAATAACTTTGAGTCTGGTAGGCTTGGCATTGAAGCCTTCAGTCAGTCTCAGCAAATGGTTAGCACCAAGGTGAACTGCTAGGTAGACAGAGCAAAACTTTGGCGGCTCCACAGCAGAAGACATATGAAAGTCAGGGTAGGCTGTTTGTGACTTGGAGTTTTGTCTTGGTAAATAGAAGGGGCCTGGAGTACAAGGGAGGACTGTTACAGGTCTGGGAGCATCCTGAGTACAAAGCAGATGACCAAGAGAGGTCTTCAGGAAGAGGGAAACAGGCTAGAAGACTTGTTCTGACAATAAAGGCACATGATTGAGGGAGGAAGAGGGTCAGACACAAGGGAAATTCCCATCTTATTTGAGCTTAAAGTATTCAAGGTCAAAGTGATTGTGAACTTGAGGAGGAGCTGGAGTTGCTTAAAGGCTTTTTCTCTCCCGTATTGGGTTTGCTTACAGAATCTTGAGCTGGGCTCTCATAAGGGTAAGGACAGGAGGTTGGCAGTGTTAAGGAGCTAGGTCTAGCCTGACTATATGGACCCCAGTTGCATCCCAGCCCACTCACCTGTCCTCAAGGAGGAACATTTTGTTTCAGGACTGGGAGGACTTCTAATACTTCCTAGACAGAAATGTCAAGAAGCCAGATGACTGGAATGAGGCAATGGATGGGGAGTGGGAAGAACCTCTAATACCAAACCTGAAGTATAAGGTGAGGGGGGCCTCTCCTTGCAATGGGTATGAGAAATAAGACAGAAGAGATGTAAAGTTTAATTTATAGAAAAGAAACTCTGAGATCCTGTGGTCTTCTACTCACCACCACCCACTGCCCATAAGACTAGCCTCATCTGGGCCCTGATCTCAGGGCTGTGCCTACCTGGAGAGGGTGGTCTGGTAAAGGTCAATACTGGGAGGGGGAGGTCCAGCCAGCCCTCGACAAGGGGCTTGTCCAGAATAGTGGAAAGCAACCAAAGGAACATGGTCAAAACAGGAAATGGGCCTGGGGTCAGGAACTGGAATTCTCAGCAGTGATTCTGAAAGGGAAAAGTGGGACATGAATGAGCCAAAGGTGTTGGGGGTGGGGGTGGGGAACTTCTCTTTAAGGGCTAACTCCTGACCCCCTATCAGAAGTGAGAAGAAACTAAAGGAATTAGTTATCAAATGGTCCAGAGATAAAACTGACACAAGCATGATTTTATTTGGCCACAGTTTCCTGTGTTACTGTTCAGAAAGAGAATGGCCCCAAGTGCCAAAGTCCTTAAATGGTGTTCCCTGTGAAGCTACATTTTCTTAACTTCATGAACAAACGTAGGCACCGAGAGGGGACCAGGCTCAGAATGGGTTCCTGTCACCTTGTTCAGCTCCCTCTAGGTAGAAAGGAGAACTTGGAAGAGTCTCATGCATTAGCTCAAAAAAAGAGAAAGAAGCTACAGGAATCCTGCTCTAGTATATAACTGTCTTTATAAATTATTTGGTCTTTCTGATTATATGAGAAGAATGGGAAAATACTAATTTCATGTTCACTCTTTGGTTCTTTGTTTAGGGACAATGGAAACCTCAGATCATTGACAATCCCAATTACCAAGGGGAGTGGATTCATCCTGAAATAGACAAACCTAAATGTAAGCCTGACCCCACCATTTGTCACTATTAGAACATCAGTGTTCTTGGCCTGGACCTTTGGCAGGTAAAGTTCTCTGGGCTCAGAGCCACTGATCAACAGTCCCTCTAAAGTTTTCATGAAGTGGAGCTATAGGCTAGAAATCATAAGACTTGAATGAGTCTTGATCTTTCTAAGCCTCAAACTGCTCATCTTTAAACTAGGACTAATTATATTTGTACTGATAACCACAATAGCTAAAATGTGCTGAGTCCCTACCATGTACCAAGTACCATATTAGAGACTTTACAAATACTACTTGATTCTCACTATGAAACCTCCTATTTCTAAATGTGAAAACTGAGGTTCAGAAAAGATAAATAATTTGCCCGAAGACACATTTGCTGAACAGAAAACCTGAGATTTGAGTGTAGGTCTTTCTAGGCCAGATTCAGGCTTCTACTATTTTACACTGCCCTGCTGGCCCTGCATGATTCTTGGGGGTGATTTTGGGCAAAGGGAATCATCAGAGATGTGGTAAAATTTTGAAATATTAAAATCCCCAGGGGCACCTGGGTGGCTCAGTTGGTTAGGCAGCTGACTCTTGTTTTTGGCTCAGGTCATGATCTCCGGGTCTTGGGATGGAGCGTAGCTCAGGGTACCCACTCATTGGGGAGTCTGCTTCGGGATTTTCTCTCTGCCTCTGCCTCTCCCGCTGCTCTCTATCTCTCTCTAAAATAAATAAATAAATATTTAAAGACATAAATAAAAATAAAATCTGCAGACAGATGTCAGATGTGATTGGCCCAGCCACGATGGTAATTCTTTTTTTAAAAAAATTTTTTTAAAGATTTATTTATTTATTTGAGAGAGAGAGAGAGAGTAGGGGGAGGGGCAGAGCGAGAGCAAGAGCAAGAGCGAGAATCTCAAACAGACTCCCTGCTGAGTGTGGAGCCTGAAGGAGGGCTCCATCTCATGACCCTGGGATCATGACCTGAGCCAAAATCAAGAGTCAGATGCTCAACTGACTGAGCTGCCCAGGGGACCCATGATGGCAACTCTTGACCTAGCCTTTCTCTCTCTTCTAGTCATCTTTCCTGGCTCTGGTTGGAAGGGAAAGAGGAGGGCCCAGATACTCAGGCCGTCACAGAGTTGTTTTCTTTCTCTCCCCTGAGACCTGTTATTGAAGATGGGGAGGATTCTTTCCCAACTCAGGAGAAAAGAGAGCACCTCAAGTGCCGGCCCTAGAATGAAAGCCTTAGCCCAAGAGACCTCTGAAAGGCTATAATCTATACAAAAAACAAGAACAAAAACCCTGTAATCTACATAGTCTTGGAATTCCCTTGGAGAGGAAGGGAATTCATTTTTGTTAAACACAGGCCTGGGATCAATGCTTTATCTGTATTACCTCCATTAATTCTCTTAACTCTGTAAAATAATTACTATTGTCTCTTATCATCCCATTTTACATTTGGCAGAATTGAGACTCAGAAATGTCAAGTGATGCACCCAAGAGCACACAGCTAGTACATGGGAGAGACAGGAATCAAAGGTCTGTCAGCCTTTATTGACTATGCCCACTATACAATAGAGCCTCTAGAAACTGCAGCCACTTGTATTTGTATCCTCCAAGGTTCCATAGCCAGGGAAATCAGTCTGCAGTTCAGGGCTGCCAAAAGGCTCTTGGACAGACACCCCCTATATGAAGCTTTCTTGGTTCATTTATTTTCCACTTTATTTATTCCCAGTTCTTGGTTTGCTGGCTCAGTGAGACCAGCATAGGAGGGCAAAGAGATGATGTATATAAATTACCACATGTATAGCAGGGGTTCTGGAGAGAAGGATGGAGGGAGGGATGGAGGGAGGGAGGGAGGGAGGGTAGGAAAGAAAGGAAAGAGGAAGGAAGGAAGGGGATAAGGAAGGAACACATGTCCTTCTTCCTTCCTTTCCTATCTGAAGAATGTGGATACAGTTTGCACAAGTTCCCATTGTTATCTCTTTTTTTAAGTTGTCTCTTTTTAATAAATAAAGGAACTTTCTATATCTTGTGTAAATATATGGTTATGTTAATATGCCTAATCTGATTGTTTCCTTAAAATGCATTGTTTTTTTTTTCACTGAAAACATTAAGGTATACATTTAAAACTGTATCTTTGTTAAAAATTTTGTACAAAATTTTAAAATAATTTGGCACTAATTGTTTTGAGTTGTAGCAACCTCTCCAAGCAGGCAAACCTTCTATTTGAGAATTTAAACTACACTGAAGGAATGCTTCTCACACTGTAATGTACATATGAATCACTGGAGGATCTTATTAAAATGTAGATTCTGATCCAGCATGTCTGGGATAAAGCCTGAGAGACCACATTTCTAAAACTCCAGCATTATCTCTTTAGATTGTTGTTTTTCTTGTCACACAGTTCTGTGTCATGCTCACATCATCCTTGCAGGCATCCTTTCCTTCTAGGTTCTAATTGGGTCTGATACTCCCAGGTCTTACTTCACCTGACACACTTAACCAGCTGGACACATCCAGTTTACCACTGGGTCCCTGCACCTTACTGGAAAAGCCTAGAGACTCTCAGCATGGAGATTGATGGGAATTCCCTCCCCTGTCCTGTCTCAACTGGGGTTTCCAGCCTTCAGATGCTCTGTGAGCCCAGTTGTCCTCCTGATGGGACCTGGCCTAGAAAGCTGGAAACTTTCCTGCCTGGTCCCTGACCCTTTCCCCTCTGTTCTGATGCCTCCATACATAATCCCCTTGCTTTTGTTGTTGTTGTTGTTGCTGTTGTTGTTGTTGTTGTTTAAGCAGAAGTGGTTGCATTGTTTCATCAGGACAGAGGCTGGAAGGAGATGGCCGCAAAGAAAGAAAATTCTTTCTCTTGGGCACCTGGGTGACTCAGTTGGTTAAGCGTCTGCCTTTGGCTCAGGTCATGATCCCAGGGTCCTGGGATTGAGCCCCACATTGGGCTCCCTGCTCAGTGGGGAATCTGATTCTTCTTCTTCTTTTTTTTTTTTTTTTAAGGTTTTATTTATTTATTTGACACAGAGAGAGAGAGAGAGAGCACAAGCAGGCAGAGGCAGGCAGAGAGAGAGGGGGAAGCAAGCTCCCCGATGAGCAGAGAGCCTGATGCGGGGCTCAATCCCAGGACCCTGAGATCATGACCTGAGCTGAAGGCAGAGGCTTTAACCCACTGAGCCACCCAGGAGCCCCGGGGAGTCTGCTTCTCCCTCTACCCAACCTCTTGTGATCTTGCTCTCTCCCACATAAATAAATAAATAATATCTTAAAAAAAAAAAAAGAAAAGAAAATTCTTCTCTTACTTTTGGGACCCCTTATGATCTTTAAAGGAATAATGATAAAAAAGGCAATGAGTATAGCTAAAACACAATGCAAAGCACCATGCATTTAGTGTTAGGGAGATGGGAATAAAGGGGCACTGAAGAGAACAGGGAAAATTAGGAACATTTTTTGTGGGAGTAAGGAAAATGGAAGAGTTCTCTAACCAAGACTGCTGATAACTCAAAAGAGAAAAAAAATCCCAAAGGTAAAAAAAATCTCTTAATGTTGTACAGGAATTATTAAAAACAACTAAGAAATGGCTCAGAGCAAAGTAACAATCTCTATTCAAAGCAGCTGTTTTGTCATTTATTCTGTTGGGGGCAGGGTTGTGGGATGATATAAGCCAAATAAAAGTCTTCTCATCAAAACAAAACAAAACAAAAGTTTTTTCAAACCTTGGAGGAGGAACACATGATAACTCATGTTCAAACTTTCTTTTGGTCACACAACTTCTCCCACACAATTAACTAACATACTCTTAAAGTAAAGAAATACAGAATGACCCTCTTTTTGCTCCTTCTGAAACAGATCCAGATATTGAAAAGTTATGATAATTATTGCCATTTATTGAGTGACTATTACTGCCAGGCACTGTGCTTTACATACATTATTTCTAATTCTTATGATAACACTGCAAGGGAGTTATTCTCAATATTTTACTTATGAGGGAAGAACCTCAGGAGAGTTGAGTAATTTGCCCAAAGTCATACAGCTAGTATGTGGTTGAGCTGGTCTGTCTGACTCCATGATTTGTGCTCACTGTATTCTGTTCTTTTATCATTAAATCAGCAAACACTGGACTTATATATATGCCATTGACTTAGTTCATCTTTTCCTTCAATTGTAAATATTAAATATATTAAGACAATAGAGAAATATAGTAGAGAGTATAAATTCTGCTCATACTTCTTGTCAAAACTTTTTCTTATGTTCTCTTAGTTTTTCTGATTATATTAAAGAGAGAATCTTTAAAGGGGCATCTCTAAGTGGCATGAAAGGTAGGTGGATCAGTTTGAGCTGGGACAAGAGCCACTGGGCAGCAATTTGGAGCCTAGCAGAGTGATGAAAATTTCTTCATAATAGTGGTCAGAGGTTTGAGGAACACAAATCTTGGGAGACGGTAAATTAACTTCCTTCTAGAGTAGATCAGCTAAGGTGGTACAACATTCTGGACCCTCTGTATTATTAATCACCTTTGTATTCCCCCATCCTGCCTCAATTGTTGATTAAAATCTCTGGGCCCATGGCCTTTGAATTTGCACTTAGCAAGGCCTCCAAGTGAATTTTTAAGCCCTTCAACCTCATTCTAATCCCAATGTTTTCATTTCAACAGGTAAAATCAGGTAGCATTTTAGAGTTTGCTGAAGAGGTTGGAAATAAGATCTAAAATAAGAAAAGTAAGGTACTCCCCCACCCTAAATTCCAGATGTCTGACTCCTCAGTTGTGCAATATTCTTTGCATTTACAAAAGCAGCTTAATAGTCATTATCTCATTTGCTGGTCCCATGTTCCTGAAAGGAGGGGGAAGGAAAGAACTCACATTCATCAGACACCCCCAACTTTGTACTTAAGCACTTCCCAAAAGTTATCCCACTTAGCCCTCAAAATCACCTAACAAGGCAGATATTATTCCCATTTTTCAGATCTAGGAACTGATCACACATCCAAGGTCACACACAGCTTTAAGCTTGTTGAGTTAGAAGTCACACTCCTTCTGTGTCATGTTCCCTGCTCACAGCGTGGTAATCTCAAAGACAGCTGCTGAGCCCATTTCTGATGCGTGAAAGATGAAAGGTAATAGTGCTGTTCACCAGCTTTCCTGCTTTCCTAGAACTGTTTCATGGGTGGAGTAATATTTGGGACAATGGCTTCTTCATGACTCCCTACTTCTGCAGAAAGGTCCATTCAAGCAGGTTTGTGGCCAGCGGCAGGTCTGATTATGCAGTAGGTAGATTAAGCTCATGCCTAGAATACCAGCAAAGCACAAACACCCAAAAAAATCTTTTTGAGAGAACTTTTGTACTTAATATTTCCAAAGAATCATTAGAGTAGTCATTATAGAAAAATAAAAATCTATTAAGCCTTTTTACACATTTTTAGTCTGGTTGTTTTTTTTTTAAGATTTTATTTATTTATTTGAGAGAGAGAGAGAGAAAGCGAGAGAGAGCCTGAGAGAAGAGAAGGTCAGAGGGAGAAGCAGACTCCCCACGGAGCTGGGAGCCCGATGTGGGACTCGATCCCGGGACTCCGGAATCATGACCTGAGCTGAAGGCAGTCGCCTAGCCAATTGAGCCACCCAGGCACCCTGGTTTTGTTTTGTTTTTACTTTGGGGTTATCTAATATTGTTTTGTTGAGGCAATATTACATATTAGTTAAGAGCATGAATTTTATTTTTCTTTTAAAGAAAAAAAAATTCCTTATTGAAAAATAAAAGGAAACTAACTCTAACCCAGCCAAATTTACAGATCAGGGGAATTCAGTGTTTATTTATATACTACATCAGAAAAGCCACTGTCTGACATGAAACATTACCAAAGATGAAAAATTATATTGCTAAATATATATCTTTTAAAGAATGATTGCTACACAGTTATATGATCTATAGTGAATTCCAGTTTCAATACAAGCAAGAGCATGAATTTTGAAGCTAGATTGCTGATATTCAAATCCAGGCTCCAACACTTACTAGCTGTGTGACCTTGGGCAAGTTATTTAACCTTTCTGATCTTCAGTTTTCTCATCTATAATTTGGGAATGATGATAACAACTCTCTTATAAATTCCTGGCATACAGTAAGTGCTCAATGTATGGTACTCATTATTATTAAACCATACATTCACTCAACAAATATTTATTGAATGCTTGTTCAAAGCACTGTTATAGGTCCTGAAGATCTATAAGTGAAATAAAACAGAAGTGTCTGTCCTCGTGGGGCTTACACTCAGTTAAGGACCAACAGGAAATATATAAATAAGTCAAGACATATGTGTGAGATGGTGAAATAAACTATGGAGAACAATAAAGCAATAGAGAAGGCTATGATAATGAGGTTTTTGCTCTTTTATAATAGGGGTGATCAGGAGAGGCTTCACTGAGTAAATAACATCAAAGAGACTTGGAGGAAGGAGCAAGCCAAGCAGGTATCCAGGGAAGAAAACCCAGGTAGAAAGAATAGCAAATGCAAAGTCCCTGAAGTAGAAGCATAACTTGCTTACTCAAGAAGTAAGAAGCCCAGCATGATTAGACCTGAGTGAGAGAGAAGGAGAGTAGTTAGGTCCATATCTCTGAGTAAAATGGGGAGCCACTGGAAACATGTTTAGCAAAGGAGTGATATGAACTGGCTCACAGTTTAAAATATTACTCTGGCTGATACGTTGTAAAAGATGACAGGTATAAAAAAAGACTTTAGTGGAACAAAGGCAGAAGCAGGTGTTAGTGGTGGTGGTAAAAAGAAAAGCTCAGATCCATTTTGAAGGCAAAACTCACAGGAGTGATGGATTAGATGTGGAGTATGAGTAAGAGTAAACAAGGGTGGCTCCAAGATTCTTTTAACCAAGTGACTAGAGGATAGAATTACTGAGATAAAGAACAAAGAAGCATACTTGGGGGTGGGGTGGGGTGGGGACAGAAATAAAAGACATAATTGTTAAGTGTTAAGTCAGATATGATTATTAGAAATCCAAATGTCAAAGAGGCAATTGAGTATGAGTCTGGTTAAGAGATATAAATTCAGAAATCATCAGCCTACAGGTAATACTGAAAGCCCCCGTGAAGCTGGGTGAAATCCCCCAAGGAGTGAGTAAAGGAGATTCAAGGATAAGTTCTGGGGTACCTCAATATTTAGAGATCAAGAAGATAAAGTGGAACAAGCAAAGAAGACAGAGTAGCAAGTAAGTTAGGAAAAGAACCAAGAAAGAGTAGTATTCTACAGATCAAGTCTAGTATTTTAAGGGCAGAAGAAATGATCACTGGTGTCAAATGGTCAAGAAAGATGAAGACTGAGAATAGACCATTGTTTTTAGTACATGGAATTTATGTAACTCTGACAAGAACAGTTTCAATGGAGAGATACAGGGAAAAAATGGGTTCAATGAAGGGGGAAGGAGAACAACTAGAGACTGCAAGTATAGACTAGTCTTTTGAGAATTTTACTGTAGAAAAGATAGAGAAAATGTCATGGTAAGTAGTAGAAAATGTTGGTCAAGATTTTTAAAAATATGTATTTATAGAGAGCGATCCTTCTGCCTACATGTATGCTAGTGGGTATGATCCAATAAAGAGAGAAATCCATATAGGAGATACAGAGGATAATTTCTGGAGCAATGTTCTTGAGAATATGAGAGTGGCTGAGATCTAGTGCCCAAGAAAAATGAGTTGGCTTTCCAAAGGAGTATGGATATGTCATCCATAATTGCAGACGTAAAGAATGACAATATGAGAATAAAAACAGGTGGGTGGGTAGATATGGTAGTGAGAGGTATTCATCAGTTGAATTCTCTGGGAAGCAGACACCAAGATGGAGCTAGATATTTATTGGGAATAATGTTTGGGAGAGATGAAGGACAGAGGGTACAGAAATAGGTAGAGAAGTCTGACACCTGTGAAAGAAGGATTGGGTAAGAATTGCTGTGAGCACAGCGCAGCTCTGAGAAAGTGTTACCCACCCAACAAGGCTTCAGTGGAAGGACTGCTTATAGAGGAGTACTCTGTTAGGAATGACCAGACCCTAGCACACCCTCCATGCTCAGCCACTGGTTGGGGGCTGCTTTGAAACAGCATGTCCTGGGTTCAAATGCTGCAGTAGATCCCCAGGCTCTACATCTCTAAGTCAGCAGCTCACTGCACTCCTCACCACTGACTGACAGGTTCTTCTTTAAGAGAAATCCATGTGGCATAACTCCATGGCTGCCACAGAGTATGTGGAAAATTTCTTCTGATTGTGAAACAGGAAGTGAGGCCAACTTAACCTGAGATTGAGAAAGAGTGTTGGAGGTTTGAGGAGAAGATGAGAAATTGTTATCCAAGGAGAAGGAGAGTGAATCAACCACAGAAATACAGTGTACTCATTGGCTAGCAGTAAGGGCTCACCTGGGTTTAGTCATAATGAACTTAAAATGAGAACAACAGGTTTGGTTTTATTGTTTTCTCTAGCTATTTTCTCTGCCTAGGTGCAGGCATGGAGAGTTGGATTTAACCAGAGTTGAGGGTTTGCTTAATTAAGGGAAGGCAAGGGAAATGAGGATGTTTGCAAGAGAGTGATCACACAAAAATAAAGAAAGTAGAAAAGGGAGGACATGAGCTGGTTGAGGTCTAACGAAAAATAGATAGGCTCCATGGATTGTTGTAGGTCCAGGTGGAGCTGAGGAGTTGGTGGAGTTGGCGGTCTCTGGTTACCTTTGGCAAGAGCAGTTTTGGTAAAAAAAGGAGGGTGGAAGCCAATGAGTGAGTAGAGCAGTGAGAGGGAAGTGGAGAAATAGAGATCTTAATTGTAGCCAGTGCTTTCCAGACATAAGAAAATGAAGGCCTAATTGAAAGAGAAAGTTTTTCCTCTAATAAATGTGGGAAACAGAAAAAGATGTCAAGCATTTGCTCCCAGCAGGATTCTAGAAGGCCCCAGCTTACTGGGCATGTGTGTTCTCAGTCTAGCTTTGTCCCCCAAAACTGGGTAAAAGACCAGTTGGCTCAGATACTCCAGGTGAAGGTTAAAGCCCCACAGGAATTTAGACTGTATCCCTTCTTTAATGATCCTTTGGGTAGAAAAATCTATGAAGTTGGCTCTAGGGGTCAAATTCTGGGACCTAGATAAACACGTTAACGAACATAGAAGGAGTCCCATTTCTGACCTAACTCATGTTTGTACTGATCACAGGTCAAAAACAAATTCAAAGAGCTCCATAAAGATTGTGTTACTGGATATAGCAGAAACAGGACCAGCCTCAGATCCAGAAAACCTGGGTTTGTAATTCTAGTTTTACCACTCACTAGCTATACAGCTTGGGCAAGTCGTTTAATCAGTCCAAACCTCAGATCCCTTATCTAGAAGTGGGATTAGTAACATTTACCTCACAGATTGTTGTGAGGAATAGAGATAATGTGTGTGGACTGTCTAGCACTATGCTTAGCAATGCCGTAGGCATTCAGTAAACGATCGTTGAATCTGAACCAATTTTATTTATGAACGAATTACACACACACAGAGTTCTCTCCATCGCACACATTCTGAAAATTCGTACGTAAACAAACACCATCCCACAAATCTTTAAGAGTGTGGGAAGACACCAGACATTTCTCAAGTGGGTTAACTTTGTTTATACCATCTGTAGATTATTTTGAAATTCTACATTCTAAACAGGACAAAGAGAAGCAATGGAGGGGACTATATGAAGAAATGGAAAAAGAAAACAGGCAGGAAAAGCCAAGACGAAAAAAGAAAAGGAGGAGGAATGAGAAGATGACATCTGGGGAGTTGAAGAAGAGGGAAGTGAAGAGGATTCTGCTGAGGAACCAGGAAATGACAGGCGGCGGAAAGAAGATGATGCCAAAAGAGCCTTTCTGGGTAAAAAATGAAGAAGTCCGTGTTGACCAGAAGGATAAACTGTAACTGGGTAAAAAAAAAACCCTACACTCAGAGGCAAGTGATGTTGCTTGGAAGGAGAAATATTGACGAGGTTGGCAGAATCTGGGGAGCAAAGTTATGTCCTCTTTTTGACTTTGGATTTGTATTTCTACTCTATCTCCTTTAGTCTGTATGACCTTGGGAAAGTTACATCACCTCCTGGGGCTTCTATTTCCTTGTCAATAGAAAGGGAGTGATAATGCCTATTTCATGAGGTTGTTGTATGGATTAAATGAGCCATGCGTGTACATTGCCTGATAGAACTATATAGTCAGCAAATAGTCGCAATTCCTACTATCATTATTGTGTTTTTTAAGAAATTGTTGTAAATAAGTTTCTATATAAACTTGAGCCTCACTTTGAATTTATCTCAGTATATCCAGGGAATTTTATTTCATGGAATTATCTGTATTAGTATTTACTGAGCAGTTCTGATGGTTGTACTTGTGGGTGATGAGGTTTTCTTCTTACAGATGTTATCAAACACTTAAAAACAAAATCAGACTTCCTCTTAACATAAAGAAGGTACTTTGTGAAAGTCCTTTTGCTTCTCTGTTGTTTTGTGCCCTAATTTTTAGATAATTGTTACTCGTTTGCAGGGCTGCTGGTCTTATCTTTTCTTACCACCTGCTCACAACATCACTATCATAGGCATTCATGTGCTCTTTACAGATTGCAAAGCACTTTCCCATAAATTTGAGGAGTTCCAGCGATGTGCTCGTTTAACCCTCATGGCAGCAGTTGTAGAGAATACAACTATTATCTTTATTTTACATATGTCGAAACTGCTTAGAATAGGCAAGTCATGTGCTAAGGGTAAGGGACAGGGCCAGTATCTGAACTCAAGTTCGTCTGGTTCCAAAGCTTTTCCTTGTATTGCACTAGGCTGTTGAATGAGTGAGTGAATATCTCCTATCTTGAATATAGTTCGTAGGCATCATCCCACAGAGAAGAAATACCATTTTAAGATAAATAAGCAAAAAATAGTTTTCCTCTTCTAAAAATTTTTCCAAAACCCAAACATACAGACAAGCAATTGAGTGAAGTGTGACATCTTTTTCATATTAAGAAGTGATACAGCTAATGTGATTGCCAGC
Source organism: Potos flavus (assembly GCA_028534135.1). Classification (NCBI taxonomy): domain Eukaryota; kingdom Metazoa; phylum Chordata; class Mammalia; order Carnivora; family Procyonidae; genus Potos; species Potos flavus. The sequence goes on from CM052900.1 coordinate 130,294,202, forward strand.
TGTTGGAGGCCACCGTGGTGGATTCCTGGCTCTATTTACTTATCAGCTGTATTTTCTTAGGCAAGTGATCTAACTTTCCTGTGCCTCATTTTTCATATTTGTGAGACGGGGTTAATAACAGGACCTACCGCAAACTCAGCTGTGAGGATTAAGTGCTGACTCCTTCCTGCCTTTGTCTTACGAGTAGACCAAGGACTAATTCCAGTCCAGCCGGGGAGTCAGGCCCAGGCACAGCTGTCATATAGCACAGGGCTACAAATATGGGTCCGGAACATAGTAGGTGCTCAATAAATATTAGTTGGCAGATTGAACAGAACTCTGGCTGGTGTTTTCAGGCGAGATTTCATGAAGGAAGTGACTTTTGAGCCAGATCTTGAAGAATGTGTAAGAGTATGTCTGTGGACCCAATTTCAGAGTCAAAGAGCAGGGCACCCCGATAACAGGAGTTGGGTGGTGAGTCGGGGGGAATAACAAGTATTCCTCCTCCTGTTTTCCTGTAGGTTGCTGCCTAGGGTAGTTTCTGAGCCTTATAATTTTTGGAATATTCTGGCTTGGGAAACCTGGCCTTTGTAGAGGAGGCAAAACTTTACCTCTACGCTTTTGGGGTCTTTGGCCAGGCCTGAAAATTTAATTGATATAACACAGATGAACAGGAGCTTTGCGCAGTGGCAGTATCATAGCCAATGAGGTTTATCCGAGGCACGATTATTGCTAATTGAAACACAGAGGAACAGGAGAAAAGCATACAAATTTACTTAATATAAATTTTATGTGACACGGGAGCCCTCATAAGGAAATGAAGGCCCAAAGAAGGGGCAAAACTTAAATACTTTTAAAATAGGTTGAACAAACAGAGGCAATTGTGGAAAAATAACCAAAGTGTACAGGGAGGCTATAGAAAGACAAGAATCATTTTAACAAGGTCTGTTTGTGCGGAATTCTCTTAGTTTCAACTTTCTGTCCTTGATGATAAGAATGTTTCTTTTCTCCTGGTAGATGGAAGGCAGCTCTCACGTGGGAGTTTTATCTCCTGTTCTCAGGAAGAAAAGAGATCAGAGTGTCCCTATTGTATCTGCTGTTTTTCAAGTGCTTTTCACTAAAAATAATCTTTATGCTAAAGTGGCATTTTTTGGGTGGCATATTTTGGCACCCTTCATTTTTATACCTATTTATATAACATAAACATCTTCCCATTGCGAAAAAGAGCAAAGCTTTTGGTGCCTGAGTCTGAACATTGTGTTGGGGCTAGAGGGCTGGCTAGTGGGTAATCTAAATTTTAGGCATTCCGGTTTGATGTGAGCATTGTTTAGTACCAATGTCTGCCCTAATTTGTTAGGCATATGCTCTACCAATTGTTATGTATTTTCAAATATCACCAGATAAATATTTTCTAAAGCTACTGCTTTGGGAATCCTAAAAAAAATTTTTTTTTAAAATAAAGGGTACCTATGTGGCTCAGTCGGTTGGGCATTGGGGACTCTTGATTTTGGCTCAGCTCATGATTTTGGGTTTGTGAGTGGAGCCCCACACCTGGCTCCATGCTCAGTGGGGAGTCTGCTTAAGATTCTCTCTCTTCCTCTCCATCTGTCTCCCCCCACTCCCTCTTTCTCTCTCTCTCTAAAGTAAATAAATAAATCTTAAAAAAAAATTAGGGGCTCCTGGGTAGCTCAGTCAGTTGAACATCCGACTCTTGATTTTGACTCAGGTCTTGATCTCAGAGTCATGAGATTGAGCCTTGTGGCAGGCCCCGTGCTCAGTGGAGAGTCTCTCTTCTCCCTCTGCCAACTCCCACACCCTCCTGCTCACTCTCTCTCAAATAAATAAATCAATCTTAAAAAAAATTAAGGCTGATGCTTTGGGGCATGCAACTCTTGATCTTGAGGTCGTGAGTACAAGCCCCACATTGGGCATGGAGCTTGCTTTAAAAAATAAAAAAATCATTAAAAAAAGTGCTGCTTTTACTTTTGTTAAATTTCTTTTGTCTTAGGGCGCCTGGGTGGCTCAGTCATTAGGCGTCTGCCTTCTGCTCAGGTCATGATCCCAGGGTCTTGGGATCGAGCCCTCCATCAGGCTCCCTGCTCAGCGGGAAGCCTGCTTCTCCCTCTCCCACTCCCCCTGCTTGTGTTCCCTTTCTTGCTGTGTCTCTTTCTGTCAAGTAAATAAATAAAATCTTTAAAAAAACATTTCTTTTGTCTTTATTTTGATAGATTGTACAAACATTATTTCAGAAATTAAGGTAATTTAACAAGGGAAAATACATGCATAGTTCTACCCTTTCTGCACAGACTTTGAAATTTTTTGTATTTCCTTCCAGGTCTTGTCTTTTGTTGTTTTTTTTGTTTTGTTTTGTTTTGTTTTTTGTTTTGTTTTTTAAACCATGCACACCTTTATTGCCCCTTCCCTGTCCTTTTCCTTTTTTTTAAGATTTTATTTATTTATTTATTTGACAGAGAGAGAGAGAGATCACAAGTAGGCAGAGAGGCGGGGGGCGGGGGGGGAGCAGGCTCCCCACTGAGCAGAGAGCCTGATGCGGGGCTCTGTCCCAGGACCCTGAGATCATGACCTGAGCCAAAGGCAGAGGCTTTAACCCACTGAGCCACCCAGGTGCCCCCAGGTCTTGTCTTTTGAACACCACCATTCTGCCACCGAAACATAATCCTCCAGATGAGGGTTTTGTTGTTGTTGTTGTTTAAGATTTATTACTTATTTGAGAGAGAGAGATCATGAGCATAAGAATAGGGGGAGGGACAGAGGGAGAGGAAGAGGGAGAGAATCTCAAGCAGACTCCCCACTGAGCATGGAGCCTGGCACAGGGCTCTATCTCACAACCCCAACCAACGTCATGACCTGAGCTGAAATCAAGAGCGGGATGCTCAACTAACCGAGCCACCCAGATATCTGAAGTTGTTTTTTTTTTTTTTTTAATTCTGATTATAGTTTTTATTTTAGAAAGTAACAGGTGTTCAATGTAAAAATTTGGAGTCTATAAGCATATTAAGAAGATAAAAATTTTTCATTATCCCCAAATCCAGAGACAACTATACAATAACTATTGTCTTTCCTCCCAGTATTATGTTCATTTGTTGATTGGATGGTTTGACTTTAGGTGCAGAGGGCTTAGTTAACCACACTCCTCAGTACACGGCATTTTATCATCTTAGGTTGGTCTTATACTTCCAAGTTTCGTTATTTATTTTTTCCCTTTTAGCCCTCTCCCTTCCCCCACACAGGTAACTAAGTTCCATCTGGTGTATATGTTTTCATTTGTATATGTTCTTACAAAATGCGAATTTTGTTTGGTATGGATGTATTTTAATTTATGTAAATGGTACAGTGTTTAAATCTCATTTTGTTTCTTCAGATTTTTTACTGCACACTGTTTTTTAAATGCATTCATGTTGCTCTGTATACATCTAACCCACTGCTTCTGATTGCTGTGTAATACTTTATGATATGAAATTTACTACATTTTAGTCATCTATTCTCCAGTGATAGAACACTAAACAGGTTGCCTTTAAGTCCTCACCGTCATAAATAACACTGATTAATATTTTAATCCTTTCTGTGCCTGCATAAGAATTTCTTTGACATATATCCCAGGGGAGGAACTGTGGGTTCATAGAGTATGTGAGTTTATAATTCTCATAATTTATACCAGATTGCTTTCCACAATGGCTATAGTAGTCTGTACTGCCACCATGCGTAAGGGTTCCAGCATCCCCCACATGTCTTTTGCTTATTTTTCTCTAGAGGTTGTTGTTCTCATTTACTTGCAAGAGTTTTGTATGCTAAGTATTTCAAATCTCTTCTCCCATTCTCCCATCTAGTTACTTTGTCTTTCATCTAGTTACAGTGTGTAGTGTTAAATGGGAATCCTTGTTATTCATCAATATTATTGTGTTATAGTCTGGGGACTTTGAAGTTTTGCCTTTCACATCTTCTTGGTCACAAACTGTAACAGTCTCCTATATTTTAAATAATTTTTTTCACATTTATTATGTCTTTAATTCTCCCAGAGTCCAGCCTTGTAGGAGGCATAGAATCATTAAAATATGGTAATTATAGGATTCAAGCCTTGATGTATCAGTTTTGGAGAGGGAAATATTAAAATCTTCAGTTACAATTATGCATCTACCTATTCCTCTCTTCAGTTCTGTCTTAAGACTATATAATTAAGTGCACCTATGTGTTTGCCTGTTGTTTCTTTTATGAATATATAATTACTTTTTATCACTTTTTATCTTCTGAGAATAAAATTTCTTTTTGACGGAATTAAGATCACAACTCAGTTCATATTTTCCTCATGTATCTCTTTTCATCTTTTTTATTTTTAATCTTTCTGTCCTTTTATGTTTTAAGTGTGTCTCTTATAGCCAATTTATTGTTGGAAGTAATTTTTATAAAAATTCAATTGGTGAGATTAACTTATTTGCATGTCATTAATATATATTAAGATTTAGTCCTACCATCTGCTCACTATGCATTCCTTTTTATTTTCTATTTACATTTCTACTTTCCCTTGGCAAGGCTGAATTTTCTCCTGCAGGTTTAAATTTTATACATAATATTATATTTCTTGTGGTAGTAGCCACTGACTTCAGAATCATACCCATGGGTTTAAGAGTTCCTCCATCTTAATAGCTTGAACAAAAGCCCAAACAAAAGTTCCAGGCTTGACACTCAAAGATCTGATGTGTCATGTGCTCATGGTGATCCAATCACTGTTGCTGAGATGAGAGGTATTTGATCTAAAGGAAACACAGGGTACCATTACAAAAGGAAGAATGGAGGCTGGGAGACCACAGAACAATGTGTGTCAACTTTTTCATACTAAATCAATTTCTTCAAGTCTCATTTTCTTCATCTGTGAAATGGCAGTGATAATACATGTCTCAAAGGGGTGATATGAGGAGCAAATTGGGTAATAGATATGAATCGTATATCTTGTGAATCATAAAGTGCTACAAAAAGTTAGTTGTGATTCTTACTCTTGCATTTCTCACATGGTATCATTTGTTTATCTGTATGTATTTGTATTTATTTTTATTGTGTATCTGTATTTATTGTTGGCATTTATCTGTACTGCTATATGGGAAAGTGCCATTCTAGCCAGCACTCTCCCTAAATTGTGCCAATGCCTGTAGAACTGATTTTTTCTTTCCAGAGAACAATGAATGGGCAAGATGTCAGGATGGTGTTTGACTGGGGTGTAAGTTTCCATCCAAAGAGCCCTGAAGTTTCAGAGCAGGTTAACTTGCTAAGAGATAGCTGAAAGTTTGGTGCAATAGTGCCAAACTGGGCTCTGGTTCTTTCTCTACCTCAAATTAGATGTGTGACCTTAGGCAGATCAGTTAAACTCTCTGAGCCTGAAAAATGGAGGTCACAAGAAGACCTACCTCTTAAAGTTGTGTTAGGATTGGATACAATTATATGTAAAATGTCCTTGTCTTCGAGAAAGTCTTAAGCTTGTGAGACACATACTCAAATCTCTTTATTGAGCACTTATTAATTTCCATTCTGCTACATTATGGCTAGGTTGAATGCAGGTTCTTTCTCATCTCTGAAGTACATTGAATTGCTCTGTTTTCTTAGAAAATAACTGTTGTTTCCCTCAAGGCCCTATGTCTTCAGAATTTGGGCCAGGAATACTTGCCAGCAGAATAGAGTCTCACAAGAGATCCTGTTTGTTATGCAACTGAAGTTGATAATTCTAATTTTTTTCACGTGAAGATTTAGATTCACACTAGACTGAAAGTGTATACCTGCTATGTTTACTGGACTAGGCTGTTCTAGTCTTCTAGACTTCTACTCTTCTACTACATGGTTGCTTATAAACCTCTAATAATCCCATGAATCAGGTACTAATATCCCCATTTTACTGACAAGGAAATAGAAGTTCATATAAATTAAGTAACTTGACCAAGGTGACACAGTTGAGAAGGAGAAGGGAGACAGTCTAGTGCAATGGAAGGAAGATGGGTTTTAGAGTCAGAAAGATCTGAGTTAGGATCCCAGCAGTACCATATACTAGGTCTTAAACTTGGAACAGTGACCTAATCTCTTAAATCTCAGTCTCTTCAGTAGGGATTAGAATATCTACCTCATGTAAGTTTGTTTTTTTGTAAGATTTTTTTTTCTTTATTTGACAGAGAGAGAGAGCGAGAGAGGGAGAGAGCACAAGTAGGCAGAGCGGCAGGCAGAGGGAGAGGGAGAAGCGGGCTCTCTGCTGAGCAGGGAGCCCGATGCGGGGCTTGATTCCAGGACCCTGGGATCATGACCTGAGCCAAAGGCAGCCACTTAGCCAACCGAGTCACGCAGGCGCCCCCTCATGTAAGTATTGCGAGGTTGAACTGAGATAGTATTTGTAAAGCAGAGTGCCTGGCACAGGTAGGTGCTCTGTAAATCCTTAGGGACTTGATAAGTGTATAGGACACCCAGAGCCCATGGAGCTCACCTATCATGCTGTTTTAGAGGAAAGTTCAATCAGTATCAAGCTTCTTTAGAACATTTGACGAGACATTCAAATGAGGCAGTGAGATACAGTGAGAGGAGCCCAGGCATGGGAGTCTAGAGACCTGGATTTTGTGCTAGCTCTTATTTAGTATGTATCTGACTTTGGGCAGGGAAACTGAGCCTCGGTTTCCATATTTGTAAAATAGAGGCAATATTCTTTGCCTCACGGGGTTGCTGGACTTAAAAATGCGCATGGATGCAAATACTCTTTTTAGTCTTAGAAATGCTGTGAAAATGTAAGGGCTTTCAATTTGTGTTTATTATTCTCTGAGGGAGAGTAAACAGGACTCAAGATAACCTGAGGCCTGCCTCCTAGAGAATAACTATTAGGGAACCTGACCCTTAAGTGAGGCCTGATTAACTATTTGCCACCACTGCTCCTGTGGCTGCCGGTTGTGCTCAAATACCAATCATTGTGCCTACTAAATCCTCAGCCCTGTCGAAAGGCAGCACTGTGCCAAACATCCTCCCCTCCCCACACCCTGCCCCACATAACTGTTGGGACGGGGACTGGGAATCTGACCCAAAGGCAAGCAACCCACGAGCTTGTCAATGACCTACAAATGTGGTCTGCCTCTTAAAAAATGAGTTGCACAAATCAATATTTCTCTCTAAGGAATTTGAGTTGGGAAATATGAGGCGATTAGAGCAATTAGCAATAAAAACTGTGACTAGGGGTGCCTGGGTGGCTCAGTGGGTTAAAGCCTCTGCCTTTGGCTCAGGTCATGATCTCAGGGTCCTGGGATCCAGACCCACATCAGGCTCTCTTCTCAGCAGGGAGCCTGCTTCCCCGTCTCTCTCTGCCTCCCTCTCTGCCTACTTGTGATCTCTATCTCTCTGTCAAATAAATAAATAAAATCTTTAAAAAAAGAAACAAAAACCGATGACTAAAGGGATGCAAAGAGGCCATGAGGTTGAGTAGGGGTCCTTGTGAGAGAAGAAGGCATCTAGGTTGTGACAAACCAAAGTGATGAGGAAGCAGAAATTATGAGTAAGCAGAAGCTATGAAGTAGAAAACGATAATATATGTTTATTCAACAAAAGTTTCTAGGGTTCCTTCTATGAACAAGCCACCGTGTTAGGCTCTGAATACACAAAAATGACTAAGACACAGCTTCTGCCTTCACTGCACTTAATTTTAGTGAGGAAGAGAGACAAAACAAATAAATAAACCAGTAATTAGAAATTGTTTTAAGGACTAAAAAAAAAAACCAAAAAACAAATATGAAGCTGAGATAGAACACACCAGGAAGGGAGCCACTTAAATAGCACCGTAAGGGAAGTTCTCTCAGAACAGATCATTAAAGTGAGACCTAAAGAATGAGAGGGAGCCAGGGAGAAGAGTATTTGAGGTGGAGGATAAGTAATGCTGACTGGCAGGAAAGGGCTTATCACATTCAAGGAAGCTGAGAAACAGAAAACAAACAAACAAACAAAAAACAAAACAAGCCAAGCTGCTGAAGGAAATTGAAGGGAAGGGAACGGCATGAGATGAGTTTGGAGTGATAAGCAGGAGGTATGTCCCAGAACCCAGCAGGCCTATGTATGGAGTTGGGAGTTTAGTTCCAGTGAACTTAGTCACAGTGAGTCCCAGTGAGAAGCCGCTGAAAGTATTTGAGACTAAGTAACACAATCCAATAGAATGTGTAGATAAGCTTGAAGGCTAAAGAGTCACTCCAGGTTCAAACCTACATTCTCCATTTACCAGCTGTGTGGCCTTGGGCACATTACTTAATCTCTCTGTGCCCCAGTTTCTTTTTCTATAAAATTAGAGGTAGAATTGGGTTTTACCTCATAGGGTCATTGTGAAGATTAAATATATATAAAGTGCTTACAGAAGTTCCTGGCACTTAATAAACACCTGATAAAGGTAAACTTGTATTATTATTTTTTTACAAAAAGGTCATGGTAGCTACTGTGTAGAGAATGAATATGTGAGGGATAAAAGGGAAGACAGTTATGAGGTTGATGAATAGCCTAGGTAAGAGATGATGAGTGAAATGGTAGTAGTAGTGACAGAGAGAAATGGACTAATTTGACATATTTTTAGAGGTAAAATATTCATACTTTGCAGGTGGATTGGACATTGTGGTTGAGGAAAATAGAGGGATCAAGACTGACTCCTAGGTTCCTAGCTAGAGCAACCAGGTGGAGGGAGGTGACATTTACTGAGAAGGAGCTTGGAGGAAGCAGGTTTGGCAGAGAAATTTGGAGTTCTATTTTAGACCTGTTAAACTTAAGATGTCAGTGAGCTCCAAGGAGATATCAATCAGGCAGTTGGTTGTAAGTTTGGAGCCTAGAAGAGAGGTCTGGGATGAAGATATGAATTTAGAAGTCATTAGCATAATCAGCATTCAAAGACTCCTTTGCGGGTATCAGCATTTGAAGACATAGAAGTAGTTGAGATCATCTAGGAAGAGAAGATACAGAGGGAAGTAAAGGGAGCCAAGAAGAGTGCTGAGGAGCAACACATTTTAGGGTGGTTGAACAAACAAGAAGAATGAAGAGAGGTCTGTGAAGAGAGAGTAAAACCAAAAAAACACGGAATCAGAACCAAGAGAGTGTTTCAAGAAAATTGGAGAGGTCAGCTGAGAGTGGAAATGTCAAATAAGATAAGGATAGAAAAAATAGTCACTGATGACCGTAACAAGAACAATTTCAGTGAAGTGTGTTTGTGTGCGTGTGTGTAGGTGCTAAGTAAGCATCAAATAGGCTGAAAATGAATTGGAGGTGTTCCTACTTTGACAGCAAATATACTAAAACTAAAACAATACATAGAAAATTGGCATAATTCCTACATATAGATGACACACAAATTTGTGAAGTATTCCATGTTTTCATATGGATTTGACTTCGCACAATGTTAACTTTTACATATTCAAAAAGAAAATTGAATCTATAAAAATGAAAGTGATCCTAAAACTGAGTATAAATAGAGAACAAATAAACTTAACTGCATATAAATAAGTAATATAAATATTTTGAAGAAAAATAAAAACTAATCCAAATAACTTTTGAACACAGTATTTTGTATATATTCCCTTAGTCTAAAAACAAAACTGCAAACAAATATTGAACTGAATTTAATAGATTTTTTTTAAGTGACATGGATGTAGCAATTCTGAAACTATTCTGTGTGTATCATAACACTGAGCAAATGAAAAAAGACAGCGATGCTATTGGGAGTCAGAGTTCTCACTGTGGGAAAAGGAAGATGCAAATAAGGAATAGGAGAAAGAACCCCGTGGTGCTGAATTGGAATTAGAGTGTACTAGGAATGAATTCATGATTAAAAATAGTTGAACTATACTAAGTTGCCATTTTTCCTTGTGGCTCTGTTTACCTAAAGGGCCTAAATCAATTACACCCCAGTAACAATGAACATATCTGGTGTCCAGATCTTGGTTTCTAAATACCATTGCCCACTAAAAGGGGAGCTCTTTGGAGAGATGGATGATATCCAAGGCTAGACAGGAAAAGTACAAGATGAACCTGGAACATCATATCATACCAGAAAGCAAGAAAAGTGCTTACAAAAAAAAAAAGATGGGTGTGTGTCAAAAGGAACCAATATGAAGGGACTCTCACTGGATAAATCTGGGACAAGTTGAACATTAAATGAATAATGACAGTAATATATTATAACCTGTTAAATAAAATAAGAATCTATGAGTCTAAACTAATGATAATAATTATATAATTAAATAAGAGAAAAGTGAAAGATATTGCTTACAGAATGCCAACTAGAAAAATGGAGGTGGAATAATGGAGTTATAAAACCACCATTTTGCAACCATTAGAGTAATTAATTCAGACACTGATTAGGAGTTCTATTTTAGACATGTTAAACTTAAGATGTCAGTGAGATCCAAGGAGACATCAATTAGGCAGCTGGTTGTAAGTTTGGAGCCCAGAAGAGAGGTCTGGGATGAAGATATGAATTTAGAAGTCATTAGCATAATCAGCATTTGAAGAGACAGAAGTAGTAGAGATTATCAATTATCAGTGAATGTTGAAAACTTTGAACACAAGGTTAAGAAGGAACAAGACATTTATAGTCTCAAAGTATCTTTCTAAAGATCACTTATTATTTACATAGGAAAAAATGATAACTTTACAGCTAAAAAACCTGGCAGATGCCACCATAACAAACTGATCAAAATGAACACCATCAATAATGGAACCAAGTGACACCATGTTTTTTCTCATCTTATGCACTGAGGACATACTATCCCATGGGTAGTATGCCTGCTCATTCAAAAAAAAAAAAAAGAGAGAAGAGAAGAAAAAGAAATTGAATCATAGGAAAACATGGAACAAAACCAAGTAGAGGGAAATTCTACAAAACATTGGCCTGTACTTTTCAAAAATGTCAATATCATGAATAACAATGAAAGACTGGGGAACTCTTCCAGATTAAAGGAGACTAAAGGGTCATGACAATGAAATGCAATGCATGATTAGGGATTAGGCACTAGATCAGAGGGAAAACTACTAAATAGGACAGTATCAGGCCAATAAGTGAACTTTGAGTATGGACTAAATATAAGGATTATATCAATGTTAAATTTCCTAAATTTGATCATTATACTGGGAGTGGGGGGAGGAATGCAGGTATATAAGAGAATGTCCCTGTTCTTAGCAAATACCCACTCAAATATTTAGGATATTAGAGGTAAATACTACAAATCAAATGATTTAGGGAAAAAAACTGTATATGTGCATTTATACACATAGGCACACACACAGATAAAGAGATTGTGGCAAAATATAAAGCTCTGATGCATTGGGGTAAAGAGCATATAGGAATTATATGTAATATTCTTGCAACTCTTCTGAAAGTTTGAAATTATTTTGAAGTAAAAAGTTTAAAAATAAATTGGAGATGAGGAAATAGAGAATGCAGATAACTTTTCTGAGAAATTTGTGAAGGGGAGCAGAGAAATAGGACTGGAGAGAGAGTCAAGGTTATAAAATAGCTCGTTAAAGACAGGAGAAACTAGAACAGATTTGTACGCTGATGAGAACAATGATGAGCCTCAGCACATCCATTATAAGATAAGAGATTCGATCAAATACACTCACCTCAGGCTCCTCAGAAAATATTTTGTTCCTTAAACTGCAACCAGGAAGACATTTGGGTCACCACTTGAGGGCAGTACAAAATGATGTTACATGTCATTCCGGTGGTTTTACTGCTTCAGCCGCTGGAACTAAACAAAGCCCTTTATGTGATTTTCTCTCAAATGTGTTGTGTGAAATAAACCTCCTAACACACCACTTTTTCCAAAGGTTTAAATAAGAAAAGACCAACACAATTCATAACAGGGGTTTGGGGTGAGGAGAGAAGGGGTGAGAAAGAGGGTCTCATGCTTAGAAAAATGCCTGGCACATGTTATGAATTTTATGCAAATAAAAGATAACAGAAAGATTAGAGCATGTCAGAGATAGAAGCAGCCCTGGAGAAGGATGAATCTAGCCCTCTCACTTTACAGACAGGACCTCGGGTCCAGAGGAGGGAAGGGACTTGGCCAAAACCACAATAATGTGGTAGAAAAGGTAATGCTTTCAACACTTACCTGGTTAGTCTATAAAGACAAAGTTTCTGATACTTTCAAATAACATCATAAATATAGTCTGCAAAGGGACTGACCCCATTATTGGTATTGATACTGAGTTCCCGAAAAAATTGTGACCTCTATTGTGAGACTGTGCCCCTTGTGTCTTTCTCTGTCCTGGGAGGATATGACTCTTTTCTTCCTCTCATCCCTTACGGTTAAACCTTTAGCAAAACTATCAGGCCCTTCCTTCAAATTATATGCAGATCTGACCACTTCTTACCACTTCTCCCCCTAAACCTCTATCCTCCTCATCATGCTATCTGCCCCAAACCATCGTCATATCTGGACTGTTACAATGGTATCGTATTTACTTTACCGCTTTCTACTTTTGTTATCTGCTACCTATTTTTCTCACAGTATTCCAAATAATTTTTTTAACCTAAGCCATACCATGTTTTTTTTTTTTTTTAATATTTTATTTATTTATTTGACAGAGAGAGATCACAAGTAGGCAGAGAGGCAGGCAGAGAGAGAGGAGGAAGCAGGCTCCCCGCTGAGCAGAGAGCCCGATGCGGGGCTCGATTCCAGGACCCTGAGATCAGGACCTGAGCTGAAGGCAGAGGCTTTAACCCACTGAGCCACCCAGGCTCCCCACCATGTTCTTCCTCTACTCAAAACTCCAGTAACTTTCCATCTCACTCAGTGTAAAAGGCAAAGTCTTTGCAATGGCCAGACCTCACTTGATATAGCATACTACAACCTCTCTGACTTCCTTTCTTAATCATTCACCCTTACCTTCACTCTGCTCCGGCCATATTGGCCTCCTTGATGTTTCTCAAACCCACTAGGCACACCCCTGCCTTGCACTGCTGTTCCTTTTGCCTTGACTGCTCCCCACTCTAGATATGCTCTTTGCCAATCTCTTACTTTAAGTCTTTTCTTTAATGTTTCCTTATTCATGAGGACTTTTCTCACCACCCTTGCAATCTCAACCCCCTCCCCCTTCTTATACTCTTCCATTTATCTTTCTTTCTCTCTTGATATACTTTTCTCCTTGTCAACTTATGATTTTTATATATACTATATTTATACTTTTATAAATAATTTATATAAGCTACATGAAGGCAGAGCTTTGTCTGTTTTGTTTACTGCTATATCCTCAGTACCTAGAACAGAGCTTAGCACATAGTAGGTACTGAACAATTATTATTATTTTTTTTAAAGATTCTATTTATTTATTTGACAGAGAGAGAGATCACAAGTAGGCAGAGGCAGGCAGAGAGAGAGGGGGAAGCAGGCTCCCTGCAGAGCAGAGAGCCCGATATGGGACTCGATCCTAGGACCCAGAGATCACGACCCGAGCCGAAGGCAGAGGCTTCAACCCACTGAGCCACCCAGGCACCCGTGAACAATTATTTTTGAATTAATGAACGAATCCCATGATAAATTTATGAGCTAGAGTCTATTTTTTATTACTTCTATTTTATAAATGAGGGAACTGAGGCTCAGAAAGGCTTAGGAACTTAACTCAAATCACATGACTAGCAAGTAGCATAGCTGAGTTTGAATACAAGATGTCTTTTCCTTTAAAGCCCACAACTTTAACCACCTTGGTATTCTACCTTCTCCATATCTCTAGAATCAATCCTCTTAATTATATCACTACTGTGCTATAGTTTTGGCCCCAACAATTCTTATCTGTATTTCTTTAAAGCATCCTAACTCTATTGCTCCATCCTTTACGCAGAGCCAGAGTGACATCTCTTTTTTTGTTTTAAAATGTACATTTAAGTGGTTTTTAGTATATTTACAGAATTGCATAACTATCATCATTATCTACTTGCAGAACATTTTCATCACTCCAAGAAGAAACCCTGCATCCATTAGCACTCACTCCCATCCCCCTTTCCTTCACTTCTGATGACTGCTAATCTAATTTCCATCCCCATGGATTTACCTATTCTAGAGATTTCATATAAATGGAATAATATAATGTGAGGCATAAAAGCCTTTTACATCTGGCTTCTTTCACTTAGCATAATGTTTTCAAGGTTTACCCATGTTGTAGCATGGATCAGCACTTCATTCCTTTTTAAAAAAATTTTTTTTAAGTCTTTATTTATTTATTTGAAAGAGAGAGAGGAGAAAAAAAGAAAGAAAGAGAGAGAGGAGAGAGAGAGAGAGAGCACAAGTAGGGGGAGGGGCAGAGGGAGAGGGAGAAGCAGACTCCTTACTGAGTAGGGAACCTGATGCAGGGCTCAATCCCAGGACCTTGAGATCATGACCCGAGCCAAAGGTAGATGTTCAACCAACTGAGCCACCCAGACACCCCAGTACTTCATTCCTTTTTATTGCCAAATAATACTTCATTGTGTAGATATACCACATGTATTTATCTATTCATCAATGATGGACATTTGTTTTTATACTTTTGGTTATTATAAATAATGTTACTATGAATATTCATATGCAAGTTTTTAATGTTTAATATGTGTTTTTAATTCTTTTGACTATATGCCTAGGGGTAGAATTGTTGGGGCATATGATAATTCTATGTTTAACTCTTTGAGGAAATGCCAAATTGTTTTCCAAAGTGTCTGTGTCATTTTATATTTCCACCAACAATGTGTGAGGAGTCCAATTTCTCCACATCTTTGCCAATTCTGGATTATTGTAACAATCTCAACAACATTCTTTTGTATGTAGTAGATATTCAGTTGTTATTGTCCATTTAAAAAATTATAACCATTTTAGTGGATGTGAAGTGCTATTTCACTGCGGTTTTGATTTGCATTTCCCTGATGGTTAATGATGTTGAGCTGTTAAAGCATATTTTGTGCACTTTTTGGCCACTTGTATATATTCTTTGGAGAAATGTCTATTCAAATAATTTAGTCATTCTTAAAATTGGGTTATTTGTCTTCTTATCGTTGAGCTGTAAGGCTTTTTTATATATTCTGAACAAATCATTCACCCAATATATGATTTATAAATATACCCTCCCATTCCTTGGATTATCTTCACTTTCTTGATGGTGCCCCCTGAAGCATAAAATTTTTAATTTTGATGTTCAGTTGATCTATTTTTCCTTTTATTGCTCATGCTTTTGGTGTTATAGCTAAGAAAGCATGACCTAATTCAAAGTCATATAGATTTACATCTATGTTTTCCTCTTAGAGTTTTAGAGTTAGGAAACTTACTTTTTTCTAAGAGCTTTATGGACTTACACTTATAGCAATGACCTATTTTGAGTTTGTTTTTGTATATGGAATGAGGTTGGGGCCACACTTCATTCTTTTGCATGTGGATATCCAGTACAACTTGTTGGAAAGACTGTTCTTTTCCCCACTGAATTGTCTTGGCACTCTCATTGAAAATCAAGGGGCACCTGCCTGGCTCAGTTGGTACAGCATGAGACTCTTGATTTCAGGGTCATGAGTTTGAGTCTCATGTTGGGTGTAGAGACTACTTAAAAAGAAAAAAAAAAGAAAAAGAAAACCAACTGGCCACAAATGTTTGGGCTTATTTTTGCAGCCTCAATTCCACACCATTGATTAAATGTTTTCCCTTATGCCGGTACCACACTGTCTTGGTTACTCTACCCTGGTGGTAAGTTTGAATCAGGAAGTATGAATCCTTCAACTTTGTTCATTTTCAAGATTGGCTATTCTGAGTCTTTTGCAATTCCAAATGAATTTTAGAATCAGCTTGCAAATTTCTACAAACAAGTTAGCTAAGATTCTAATAGGGGTTGCACTGAATCTGTAGATCAATTTGGGAAGTATTGCCATCTCAACAACCTTGAGTCTTCTAATCCACGAACATGAAAAGCCTTTCCATTTATTTAGGTCTTTTTTTAAAAAAATATTTATTTATTTATTTATTTGAGAGTGAGAGAGCAGAGGGAGAGTGAAAGAGGAAGAGAGCATAAGCAGGGGGAGGGGCACAGGGAAAGGTAGAAGCAGGCTCCCTGCTCTACCTCCCTCCCTCAGCAGGGAGCCCAAATGGGGCTCAATCCCAGGACTCTGGGATCATCCTAGGATCATGATCTGAGCCAAAGGCAGATGCTTAACTGACTGAGCCACCTAGGCACCCCTTATTTAGGTCTTAAATTTTTTTCAATGGTGTTTCAGAGTTTTCAGCTACAAACCTTAAACATCTTCTTTTATTTATTTATTTTTTATTTTTTAAAGATTTTACTTACGTATTTGTCAGAGAGAGATTGAGAGCACAAGCAAGGGGAGTGGCAGGCAGAGGGAAAAGCAGGCTCCCTGTTGAGCAAGGAGTGTGACCGTCTTTTAAATTTTTTCTTAAGTACTCTTTCTTTTTGATACTATTGTAAATGAAATTGTCATCTTAATTAATTTTTAGATTATTCATTACTAGTATATAAAAATACAACTGATATTGATCTTAAACCTTTTAATCTTGTTGAACTTGTTTATTCTAATAATTTTTGTTGTTTCTTTAGGATTTTCCAAACCTACAAGATCATCTCATTTGTAAATAAAGATAGTTTATTTCTTCCTGTCCTATTTGGATGCCTTTTATTTCTTTTTCTTGCATAATTGCCATGACTAGAACCTCCAGGACGATGTTGAAGAGAGTGACCTTATTTTTTTTTTTTAAGGTTTATTTATGTTTATTTGACACAGAGAGAGAGAACACAAGCAGGGGGAGCAGGAGAGGGAGAAACAGACCACCCTGCT
Organism: Potos flavus; assembly: GCA_028534135.1. Lineage (NCBI taxonomy): Eukaryota > Metazoa > Chordata > Mammalia > Carnivora > Procyonidae > Potos > Potos flavus. Next base: position 130,310,985 of record CM052900.1, read on the forward strand.
GCGTGGGGACCCTGGGATCATGACCCGAGCTGAAAGTAGACACTTAACCGACTGAGCCACCCAGGTGCACCAAAAGTGACCTTTCTTTTTTCTTTTCTTTTTTTTTTTTAATATGGAATGCTTCACGAATTTGTGTGTCATTCTTGCGCGGGGGCCATGCTAATCTTCTCTGTATCATTCCAATTTTAGTATATGTGCTGCTGAAGTGAGCACCAAAAGTGACCTTTCTAAAACACAATTTTGGATTTTTATTTCCCAGCCTTGGAATCATTCAATGACTCCACATTGCCCTTAGAATAAAGATTTTACTTCTCATTTGCTTACAATGCCAGTTTGCATCTCACCTTAGCTTTGCATCCTTAATAAAATCCAGCCCAACTGAATCACAATACCTTTCCCAGCTCTTTGTTCTTTCTTGCTTCTGGGCCTCTGTGCCCATTATTCCCTCTGCCTGATACACTCACTTCTCCATCCATCCCTTGCTTCACCAGGGCAATTTCTACTCATGCTCTAGATATCAGCTTATATACAGCTTCTACTAGGAAGTCTCCTCTCTTTTGTCCCACAGCACAGTGTATATTTCCACCTCATTGGGATCTTATTCTTTTAACTTTATTATATTGCATTTATAATTGCCATTTTGCTTGTTCTGTCCTCCTCTCTAGGCTATGTGCTCTTTGAGGGTGGAGACTATGTCTTACTTTTGTAACTCCTCTGCCTTGCAGAGTGCTTGAGACATAGTATGTAATAGAAACTCGATGCGTTTAATAAATTATTAAATGGGAAGAAGCCCATTTATTTATCTGCTCTTTGTAAGTTTCATACTTCAGTAAATCTCATTGGTAGTTCTAATCAGTGGTCTGGAAATGAGCCCACGAGGCTAGGAGTTTGCAAGATGTTGTTCAGTGTTCCCTTATGGGCTTGAGATAATGTTCCCCTGAAGTTCCAATCAGAAACTTCCCTGTTAAGTAGTAAAAAAAAAAAAAAAAAAATTTTTTTCAGTGTCCTTTGGGTCGACATTTAATTATAGGGATAATTTGTTTTATATAGAATTTCAGATTTATAGCCTTTCAAAAACAATTGGTTTTCTTGAATCCGATTCTTCAAAGTTGATGATTTTCTAGGCCCCACTGCATTTTGATGTAACAAAACTATCCAAAACATGTAGCGAGGTAGGAAGTATCATTCCCATTTCATCCATGAGGGGCGGAATAGTTCAGTAACTTGCCCAGGTTCCCAGGGGGCATAGCCAGAATTTAAACCCAAGCTTTTTTGACAATAAATCCATACTTTTAACCATTTACTTCCTCCATCTTACTTACTTATAATGTATAATTTTACAAAAAGAATAGTTGTGTCTTACTTGAGGTTAAGCTTGACACTTAGTAAGCCAAAAATTGCATATTGTCAGAGTTATCCCTGAAAAATTCTAGAACTTATTCAGTATAATATATAGACATATTGTATCTGCATAAGCTCAACACAGCCAATTATTTTCTTCAGGCTTAAATCAAATCCTTGCTTCTTTGGTTGAGTATCAGCTGAAATCCTTGGCTTGCATATAGAGATAATATTGAAAGTAACAACAAAAACCCTTTCTTTAAACACTGAGCACTGTGGGTATATAATTACATTCCCGTCAGTTAAATGCAAACATGATGCTACTCCCTTTTTTACATACTTTGATTTTCTGGACTGTAGGATAGAATGGATAGTGCCTCCAGTAAAATATGTACTTTTTAAAAAAAATCTTTCAGTGCCAAATGTGGCTATGAATCAGGACAGTCTCCTCAAACTTTCAAAATTTGACAGATTTATTTGAGATCTCTGTTGCAGGTGAGACACTGACAGTATTTCTTAGGAAAGCTAAAGAAAATGGGGCAGTTATAGACATAACTAAATCCTTAATTATCATTGTCATAACTGTAACGTGATAGTCCCCATTTGTCGAGCACTTATTCCCATGTGCCACATACTGTGTAATGTGCTTTATAAGCATTGTCCATTTAATTTTCTTTAGCACTCTAATGTAGTTTGCATAAAACTGAGGCTCAAAGACTTTTAATAACTTGTCCATGGTGTTATAGCTTCTAAATGGAGGACTTCAATCCAATCTCAAATTTCTCTAATTCTACAGCCCATCCTTTTAACCACTGTCCTGATGTCAGGGCTTCGGACTTCCTTTTAAAGGGCTAAAATAGATTCCATATTGTCCTTTTAAAAAATCAAGGTGATTAGTTTTAAAAATGTCATCAACACAAAACAATAATGGTCCCTTTTGTGTCCAGTGAGATTTTGCTTGTCTGAGAATCTCCAGACAGACACATTTCCCTAAGCCTCTTCTGGCCTATCCATGATTCCTTCTGAGTATGTCCTAATATCTCCTGCATCTTTCTCTGCTAGTTCTTCCTTCTCCCATCCCCACCATGCTCCATTCCACAAAACATTTCAGCATGCTCAGAACATACTTGCTCTTCTGTGCTTTGTTGACTTATACTTTACCTGGAAAGACCCGGCCCCATTGGAGGTGTTGGTCAGGAGTTTGAGAAGTCCCAGAGAGTTTTAAATAGGGAAATGACAAAATCTGTTGTTGTTGTTTTTTTTTTTAAGTTTTAAAAGATCATTGTCAATGATAAGGAGAATTAATAAATATAGGTGCAAACATGAAACTGGAAAGATTAGTTAAGGAATTTCAGTAGTGGTCCAGGAGAGAAGTGCTATTGGCAGTGAAGACAGTGAGAAATGGTCAGTTCTAGAATATATTTTGAAAACAGAATTGGAATTTCAGATATATATAGGAGGTTGAGCCAACAAAACTTGCTCATAGGTTGGACTTGGGCTATGAAAGAAAGCACAGAATAAATGAAGAAAAGCGATGGACTGAACAAGGCAGCCTCTATTTGTGTTATAAGATGTTCAATATACAGCCATCATTTTAAACTGAGACATAACTGCTATTATGGCTTAGAAAATCTTTGACTGAAAGTGTTGTTTGTCATTATGTGTGTACGTGGAGTGTCTTAGTTTTCTCCAGCTACGTGAACCTGCTAAGTGCAGGACACTATGCTAGGTAGTTTCACAGAAGTTGCATCATTTAACTTTCCCTAAACCCTTAGAAGGAAGAATTAATATCCCCATTTTAGAGAAGAAAACTAAGTTTTAACTTATGATTTGACTTATGATTTGAGAAGAAAGCTAAGTTTAACTTATGATTTGACCGAGTTTACACAGTTGATAAGGAACTGAGCTGAGATTTGAAGTCAAAGTTGACTCTAAAGCCCATGCTCTTGTCACTGCAATGATTCAAAGGTACACAAAATCAGAATTCCCCAAACTTTTCTCTGCATCACTTGAAGCCTCTGTTGATTCTCATGTGTCCTACTTCAGAGCCCAAGGCTGGCAAACAGGACAGCTTTGTTCTGTCTGTAGCCCATCCGCTGACTTGCCTTGTGATTTAGGGCAAGCTTCTTAATTTGATGGTGTCTCAGCATTCCCACATGTTAAGCAGGGCTAGTAATTAGTGATGAGACAATGCTTTGAAATCTGCAGATGAAAGGACCTGAAGTCTTGAGTGCAAATATTTTCTTTCCCATGGTGTTCTTTTGGTTTCTTATAGTTTTCAGGACCCTTCATAAGAGAAAGAATGAAAAGAAAGAAAGAGAAGAAAAGAAAAGAAGAGCAAAGAAAAAAAAGAAAAAGGAAGGAAATAGGACAAGTATAAAACTGTGTGTGCTTGCTCACTGGAAGCCAACAGAACTTTAGGGACATAAATGTAATAATCTTCCTTACTCTCTAGTACTCAATAAATATCATTAATGGATGAATGAATTTTGTTTAAAAACCATTAAGGCAGTTTTTGGAAAACTACTGATGATCTTTAAAAATGATTTTTATTTTTGTTTCTGGTTTCTTAAACCCTAAATATTCTCTAATAAGAAGAAAAAGGAGCTAATGCTTATCTAGTGTTCACTATGTGCTAGGTGTCAGGCTAACTGCTTTCACATGAAACTTCACTTAAGCATCATATCAACACAATCAGGTAGGTGCTATCATTACCTTCAGTTTATAGGAAACAATGGCTTCGTATAGTTCACTGACTTGTCCAAGGTCACAAAATTAGGAAGTAGCAGAGCCGAGACTGGACCAGACTGGGGCTTCCCAGTTCTAAATTCGGACTCTTTCCAGGACCCCCCATTGCCCTGAAAAATTAGCGATGAAGACAGTTTTGAAATGTCCTATCATGCCCTGGGTGTATGTGGCATTTAAAAATCTCTTACTGCTTGTTCTTTTCAGTTCCTGGCACAGGGACAGTTATTTGTGTAGCACAATTGTTATTATTGTGCAGCTTCACATATTCTTTCTGCCCTGGGCAAACACGAACAATAATGGGCTATCTTTACGCAATGAACAGCTTGGAAGCACCAGCTCCAGATTATCATTACAATTGTAGTTTAATTTTTTTTTTTCTGTAGCTTAGCACCATTTATATGGAAGGGCTTTCTCAAAATCTCATGCAAATAAACTGGTTCTTTGTGTATTCAGAGAGCGCCTCAGTTTTTTTTCCCCATAGTTTCAATCAAGCATCCTGTATTTCTAAATGCTGACATCACAGATACGCAGTGTTCATGAAGAGCTATATAACAGTCACCCCTAAAATTGGAATATAAAGAAATAAAAGTAGCTGTGGTGTCCCTGAAGGGTCGGTTGGGGAGAAAGAGTGGGGGTTAGAGTACGATAGAAAGATGGAAAGATAGGCTGATGACAAAGTTGTTCAGGATCTAAGTTCTCCTCTTCAGGATCACCTTGGGTTTAGGGCTATTATAAATCCAGAGCCTCATCTTCAGCTTTCCATGTTCAAAAGCAGCATTTTACCAAGTCTTCTTGGAGGTGATCAATGTCTACGGGACACCAGCAACATGCCCTAGTAAAAGGGCATGAGTCAGAAGACCTATGTATAATTTCTAGCTTTCTCACTATGAATTTGGACAAATTCCTATACTGTAAAATAAAATTAATAATAGTCCCCACAAGGCTGTTGTGAGGATTACATGAAATAACGTACATGAAAGCAACATTCATTAGTTGTCAGTACCCAGATTTAAGTCATCAGACACAACTTTATTATCTAGGGAACATCTAACTTTCCTATAACAGGGATATATGTGTCAGATGTTCAAGGCACTCCTTTCTTATGGCCAATGTATCTGCAAAATCTCTTAGTAATTGGAGAGTTGTCTGAGGGGTAGAATTAAATAGTGATCTTGAAGAATGGTATTCTTATAGCTACCACTAATTAGGCATCTATCCCAGTCAAGACTCTTTGATAGGACACTTATGCATGATTTGTAGTCCCTATATCATCCCCATAAAGTAGGTATTATTATCTCCACTGTAAACATGAGGAATATGAAGCTTAGAGACCCAGAGACATTAAGTTGCCCTAGAAAAAACAGGCAAGTCCTTTTTGTCAGCTCCACGATGCTCGTTCTTGTTACAATGAATCAGATCACAACATATCTTCCATTAGCTACATTTTACTCTCCTAAAATAGATTTGGTATATGACCCAGTGCTTTGATGAGATCTGGGACAGGCATTTGCAAACTGTCGTTGGTGTGTCATTTAAAAAGAAATCCAGTCCCAGAAGTTCTAAGCCTTTTTAGGAGTTTGGACCATCACTCCTATCACCCATTACATGTCATTTTAAATTTAAACCAGAACCAATGAGTGGAAAAGGAAGCCAGTACAAATTATTGGTGGTCTGGACAACACCTTTGTAATGATTTTTAGTTTGTCTTCTCTTGCTGTGGGCTCTGATTATCATTATTGTTATTTGAACCAAGGCCCAAACCTACTTTAAGTGACTTTACTGAAACAAGTTATTTACAAAATATTTGTTCCTTGGTTTTCTTATCTGTGAAGTGGGGATAAAATAAGGATGCAAATAATAACTACCCATGACATTATGCATTTAATTCACTTCAACAAACCTTTATCATGTACCTATTTGACTTCAGGAGTTGTGCTAGATTCTATATGTGAAAACATTTATAAATTGTGAATAGCGATTCTGAAAAAATACAATGTATTGTTTTTCATTTACTATAAATCACACAATGATTATAACAGTAATAATTCCTCATGTTTCCTCCATATTTTCCACACTAATCTGCTCATTTTTTTAAAGATCTGTTTATTTATTTGAGAGAGAGAGTGAGAGCATGAGCGGGAGGGGTAGAGGGAGAGAGAGTCTTAAGCAGATTCTGTGCTGAGTGTGGAGCCCCATGCAGGGCTCAATCTCACGACCCTGAGATCATGACCTGGGCTAAAACCAAGAGTGGGACTCTTATCTGACTGTGCCACCCAGGTGCCCCTGATCTGCTCGTTTTATATATGAGAAGCCGAGTCTCAAACGGGTTAAATGGTTTGTCTGAGGCCACACACCAAATGATTCCACTATTCTCCTTACTAGCTGCATACTGCCTTTCTGGAAAACTTTATACACCAGGAATTCCACTCTATTCACCCAAGAGTAATATCTTCTTCTACTTCATATTGTTTGGAGGAACCTCTTCGAATAGCAAGTAAATTTATAGTTCCCATAGTAATTTATTCCATGGCTTTCAGATTTCTTAATCTGCATCTACATTTATAACTACATCCATCTTTAGGTATTTTCATATATGTTATCTCATTCATCCTCACAACAAGCCTAAGGTTCTACAGCTTGTAAATGGTAGAGCCAGAATTGTAACCTGGATGTTTCTTGTGTCCAAGCCCTGTTTATTCCACTATGCTATACTGCTTTGGTTATTAGCCGTATAACTGGGCAAACCAATTAACCCCTGTAATCTTTTTTTTCCTTATAATCTTCATTTACTGCATCTATGTAGAGGGTTTATACCTTTCAGAGTTGTGAAGCTGAAATGCAATAATGTAAAATAGAAAAGTCAAATAGAAACATCAATTGTGGTTGTAGTTGATCCATGTACCATGGTAGAGTAATTTAAAACAGTATCTCCTCTCCTCCCTTGAGTTAAAAAGAATAACAGCAAAAAGAGACCCAAGGAGACTGTTGAATAAGTGGTTGTTCAACAGAACTTCATGGCTGCTCTCTGTGGCTGGACCTTGTAGAAAGGGGTCTAAGCAGAGTAAGGAGTTTCTGGGGTCCTTCTGGGATGGTCTGCCCATTTGCCAAAGGTCTAAAAAATTAGGTGAGGTTTACTGCATTATGGGTCCTGTTCAGTTGGCCCTCCTGGTACATTATATGGGGACTGCTATGATAATGACATATCATATGTCAAGACATATCATATGACAAGATCATGGGCTTGATAGAGTTGTGGTTTGTTGGTGTGGGAAGCCACCGTAACTGAGAAAGGAAGACCAATTCTGGGCAAAAACGTTTATTGAGGCCTTTTCTGCGGTACGCTAAATGGCGAGTGGGATGTAGTAATGAGCAGTCCCCTGTCCTCAAGGATTTTACAGTGTGGTGGGGTAGAGAAAAGCCCTTAATTAACTCTCAAAAACAAGGCAGAGTATAATAAGAATCATATCAGAACAACTAAAAGGTGGGGCGGGAGTTCCTAGAAGGCTTCTTGAAGTAGGTGGCATATTAAGCAAAGTCTTTAAAGATCAGAATTTCTAGTAACTTGTTGTTTATTCCAACTGAAGATGGCAGTATGAGATAGTGTAGGTTGCATTATGTTTAACACAAGCAGTAATGAGGCTTTTTATTGAGTACCTGTTATATACTAGGGTCTGAGGATATAGAAATACATCATTTGATGTATTTGATGAAATTGAAATATTTCAATACTTGCCATTGAGAACTCTCAGTCTAGTGGGATAGACAGGTATAAAGAGTCGATAATGACTTCATATGGTAGAGAAAAATATCAAAAAAAAGAGTACGTAACCCTGACTTGGGGAGGTCAGGAGATGCTTTGCAAAGGGGAAAATACTTGAGTGTGTCTTCAGAAACTAGAAGAAGTTTGCCAGTGGACTATGGGAGGAGTTAGGAGTGTTGCAGGCACCTGCGCAGGTCCCAGTGCTCTTTTATTAACAATGTAAATGTGGCAGGCAGCAAGCAGGCAAGGACTTTATTTATCATCCATCCCACTTGGATTTTAGCTCTTGGAAGGAATGACTTAAAAGTCTTCTTTTTCAATATCATGCCCTAATAGCAGATGTTTAAATGAGAGGTTTTGGAGTGAGACCTGGATTCTAACCTGGCTCTCTAATCAGCTGTATGATCTTAGGTAAAATACTTATTTGTGTTTTGGTTTCTTTATTTATACAACTTGTGTCTTAGTTCCTTCCATTCATACAATTGGAAAATAAAGTGTATAGCACAGAATCTAGCATATTTTAATAAAGTACTGTTATTTCTATCATCTCATTTAGTTTTCACCTTGACTTTGGGTAGAGTTTCCCCCATTTTTCAGAAACAGACGGTTAGAGTAGGTAGGCGACCTGCTTAAAATTTACAGCACAATCTGTAGTCTCCTACACCTACGCAGCCCGTCCGCCTTACTGCTATGTCCGCGCCGGGTTTTCGCTGGCGGCCCTGGGGGGGGTAGGCTCCTGTCCAGCAGCGCTAAATCCGGCGCCAGGATTTGAGTGTCGCCGCGCTGGCGCCGGGCGGGCGGGGCCAGGCGGGGCGGGGCGGGCGGGAGGAGGGAAGTTGTCGAAGTTAGGGGAGACGCCCGCCCGCCTGCCCGGGCCTCGCCTCTGACCGCTCCCTCCGCCTCCTCCCCGCCCCCAGCCCCAGTCCGCCAGTCCTTCCTTCCCCTCCCGTGCATGATGGAAACACCATGGCTGCGGCGGCCCAGCTCTCCCTGACACAGGTAACGCCGCCTGCCCGTCCGGCTCGGTCGACGGGTGTCCCCGGCCCGGCCCCCTCCCCCACGTCCTGTGGTTCACCGACCCGGGCAGTTTCTCTCGCCGCGGGCGGGGTGGCCTATGGCGAGAGCTAGAGCGTGTGTATGTGTGTGTGAGTGTGAGACTATGTGACTGAGGGAGGGCGCCATCCCAAGCCCGCAGCTTGGTCGCAGCAGCCGTGACCCCGCCCCACGCTCCCCCCTCTCCCCCCTCCCCCGCGCCCTGTCCCGCGGCCCCTTCGTCTCACTGCTGCGCTGACCGTGCCCCCTGCCCGGTTCAGCCGTCGCCTGGCCCTTCTCACTCCTCGCAGCTTTCACCCAACGAGGAAGTTTCCTCTTTCCAGGCCACAAGTACTCCAGGTGAGCTCCTGTTGAGCTCGTGAGGATCAGCCTCACCCCCAGGTCCGCCCTCGCCCCGCACGAGGCTGGCTCTCTGGGCTATGCAGCGCGCTTCTCGTAGTTAAAAGTCACCTTCCCGACCCAGACGCCCAAGGCCTCCTCTAAGATAGCTTTTCCTCTCAAAACCGGCCTTTTCCCTCTGGAGTCCAGCGAAAGCTCTCTCTTCCCCAGCAGTTTCCGATAATCAGCCTCTCTTCCAAATAAGTCTTATACTCCGCAAGTACTTACCCGACTAGCCTCTTCCTGAATTTAGCCTCTTCCCCTCCTGATCAGGTTACGTTCTGGGTTAGACCCCCCAATTCCGTCTCTTTCTGCTTCCACTCTTACTGGGTGGGGGCTTTCTCTTAATCGCTGCCCACACGGATAACAGGGAAACATCCTTCAACAGGTGTGATGGTTCCTCCAGTCTTGGCTCTGGGAAGACTGTAGAGATCACTCATTATGGGGGAACCTGTTCTCAGGGTCTTTCCTCTTGCCTTTCTGTTTCCTGCAGAGTCCAGTCCTTGGGCTTCCGAGAAAACCGTGTGCTTTAACATCGTTCACTCTGGGAGACTCGTCCCTCCCTCTCTGTAAAGAAAGCCAATTTTAATCTTCTCATGATGTTCAGGATGATGAGGACTTGCACCTGTCAGTCCCTTCCTGCTCCTCTGACCAAAACTCACCCCAACCATAAACTTCTCAGGTTGTTCTCTCCAAAGCTGGTGGCCATATACTTCCCCGTAGGGACCCACCACAGCCTTCCTTTCTGCCTCATATCTCCCTGCCACCTTGTAGTCTCCTTGGCCTAGATTTGTCAGTGCTTATACATTCGGGCCATAGAGTTTTTTGTGTTAGAGCAAAAGGCTTTGGAATGTTTCACCTAGCGTTCTGGAATAGAGAAACTGAGTGAGAAATGTTCCCCCCAGAACCTGGAGTTGCATATAAACATGTGCCTCAGGTAAAATAACTAACTTCGGTTTGCAGGAATTCTGTTTCATAAGTGAATTCTGTTTGTTTCCCAGTTTTCTTGATGTTGCTTATCCTATTTTGACAAGCAGATAACAGGGAAGAATCCTTGGAATGTGGTAGTTTAGTTTTAGTGGTGAATCTCTTTGGAAGGGTCCTCCTGAGATTTAAATTTGAGGAGTGGCAACATTGACTTTTGGGTGTTCACTTTTTTAAGAGTCTGTTTAGTGACCTGCATTATACAAGATCCTGTTCGCAGGCTCTTGCTCTCTGGCTGTGTTGGCCAATTCAGGCAGTTTTCCCCTCTTGAAGTTTTTGTCCTCTTGGAGTCTTCTATAGATTTGTTTCTTAGTTGTTTGCATACTGTATTTTCTTCCTGGGTAATGTTTTTAGTTTCTGTTTACTATCATTCATCTCTGGAGATTTTCTTTAGGCTCTGTCAGTTTTACAGACAGTTAAATAATTTAAATATGTTCTTGTGGTTATGTATTTAAATACTAACATGTAAACAGAGTAAATAGCACATCAGGAGTATTATCGTTAAGTGTCTCGCATATGAGAGAACATACATTGATGGTTCATTTATATTGATAATTCAGATTAAGTCAATTTAGAATATTTTGATTTTAAGACATTAAGAGGCAATAAGATATATGTTAAGGGACAGGAAAAAGTACCTTTTTTTAAGTGTTAATATACCTTAATGTGCCTCCTTGTTATTTTAAAACTTTTCTAATTTGTGTTTTTAATATTTTTTAACTGCTTGAATAAAATAAACTAAGGTAACAGTGCAGCCTGGTTTCACATTCATTATTGATCTATTTGTGTCACCCCCACCGTCCACCCTCAAATATACACACTTAGGCATACTCAAGTGAGAAATCCTCCAGGGCAGGGACATTTTTTAATTCATCTCTCTTCCTCAGTGCCCATCTGGAAGAAGGTGATTAAAAACTGTCTTATGAATGACTGAAAATTTTAAAGGGCTCTGTGACAGTTAAAAGATTAAATAGATGCTGAAAATAGTGTCTGCCTCTGGTCACAAGATAATAATGGTTTTGGAGCAGGTTCTTTCATTCAACAAATATTGGTTAAGTACATACTATGTGCTAGGCGCTATGCTGGGATTGTCTTGTTTATAGTTTTTTGCCTTTATCAGTTAAGCAGAACTGACAGTTTAGGGGAAAAATGTGAAAAATATTTTAATTTACTCCTTCCTTCCTCTTTCCCTTCCTAACAACCAACCCACCAGCTCCCAGCCACAAAAATAAATTATTTAAATTATCATAGTGTAGCTTCTAGAGAGGATTGAATACTAGAGTAATGAAATTTAGTTCCAGTCTAAGATCTGCCAAGAGCTAACTTTATGGCATGAGTTAGATCTGCAAGGCCTCAGTTTTCTTAATTTTAATATTCATTCAACAAATACTTGTTGAGCATTCACTATGTGCTAGGAATTAGGTGCTAGGTACTGAGGATATACTAAGGAACAAAATAAATAGTTCTTGGAGACAAAACATGGAACTTACATTGTAGTAGGGGAGTTTGAATGAGCTGATCTAAGGCCCTTTCCAACTGACATTCTTTTTCTAGATCATATGCTATGATTTGTAGCTCTATTGGGACTTTCCCAGGGTACTTTAGTGCTGTGTAGACTTAGTGGTTTGTTTGTTTGTTTGTTTCTTTCTTTCTTTCCTTTCTCTTTCTTTTCTTTTTTTCTTTCTTTCTTTCTTCCTTCCTCCCTCCCTTTCTTTCTTTCCTTTCTTTTTTCTTTTTAAAATGTTAAGTAGACTCCATACCAAGCGTGGAGCCCAGTGCAGGGCTTGAACTAAACCACCCTGAAATGGAGACCCAAGCTGAGATCAACAGTTGGATGCTTAACCAACTGAGCCACCCAGGTGCCCCTACCCTTAGTGTTTTCTTCTTCTTTTTTTTTTTTTTAAGATTTTATTTATTTATTTGACAGAGAGAGAGATCACAAGCAGGCAGAGAGAGGGGGAAGCAGGCTCCCTGCTGAGCAGAGAGTCCAATGCGGGGCTCGATCCCAGGACCTGGAGATCATGACCTGAGCTGAAGGCAGAGGCTTTAACCCACTGAGCCACCCAGGCGCCCACCCTTAGTGTTTTCTAATTTCAGTTGTCTTCACTGGGCATTCTGTTTTCTTCTAATCGATGAGAAGTAAAACCTGAATGAGAAAGATATTGTGATTTTTGCTTGTGGTGACAGATTACAAGAAAGCTATTAATACTTTCTCTTTAAGCTTTTCCAGTTGCCCATTTCCTCTTCACTCCTGTATTCTTTTTTTTTTAAAGATTTTATTTATTTATTAGAGAGAGAGAGAGAGAGTGAGAGACAGCATGAGAGGGGAGAAGGTCAGAGGGAGAAGCAGACTCCCCGTGGAGCTGGGAGCCCGATGTGGGACTTGATCCTGGGACTCCGGGATCATGACCTGAGCCGAAGACAGTCACTTAACCAACTGAGCCACCCAGGCGCCCTCACGCCTGTATTCTTAATAATACTACTGCTATCAGCCTTTCTTACTATATGTAAGGAATGTTTACTGTACATACAATGGTGTTACAATATGCAAGGAATTTTATTTCATTTAACACTCCATTTTACGAATGAGGGAATTTACATGAGCTAGTAAGCAGTAGATCTGCGATTTGAACCAAGGTCTGTAGGATTTCGAAAGCTGTTTATTTCTCTGTGTACTAGATGCTTGGCATGTCCAGTGCTCCCTTGTATTTTTGATGCTCTTTTTCAGTAAATGCCCTATTGTCCTAATTAGATAGTAAACTTCTTGAGAATGGAAGCCATGTCTTTTGCCTCTGAATCTCCAGTGTCTTTTATGATACATTGACCATACAGTTGTGGGTATACAAGTGGTGTTCTTGGTGATAGTAAAAATTTTATTTTATCAAAATATGACATGATAGGAGTAATTTGAATGATCTTCCAGCAGTTCAGCTTTATGCTGAGGTTTTCTTGTTTAATTTAGCAGGGATTCTTTTTTAATGATAAAAAAGCCCTTAGAATGGGACTTAATTGAAAAAATTCTTAGTATATGGTGTAAACCAGTAAGTGCTTTAAGAATACTTTTCCTTTTAATGCTTTTTTTTTTATTGCAAGAGTGATATAACTGTATTACAGAAACTTTGGCAATTGGAGGAAAAAAATCTCATAATTTTACAGTTTGTGGTGTTTATTTTCAATTTCATTTTAGAAAAAGTACATGCTGTGTTAATGAATGTGTCATCTTAGTGGTCTGGTTTAGTAGTTATGGTAGTAAATATCAGGACAAAATATAAAAATTACATGTTCTCAAAAGCAGAAAGAGCGTATTTATTTAATATGACGTATTATTTGATTCCTACTATGGGAAGGGCACAATAATGATATTTTTCTTTTGTGCCTGCAGTTACAGTCTGTATACTCAGGAAATCCATACCTCTTTGAGTGATATCCAACTGTTGGAATGGCTTGGAATGTTCAGCATTTGGGAGGAGTTGTCATAGTTAAAATTAATTAGGAACAGTTGGGTTTGTTCAACAGCGTCTCCCAGGAGTAATGTAAGAGTGTATTCCTTTGTTTTCACTCTATTTGCAGACAGAGTGATAACGGACTAAAATGTAGTAGAAAAAGAAGTAGTAGAAAAAGGTTGAGCATCTTTATTTAGTAACTAATCATAGTTCCAATCTCCTCTCTCACTAATAGTCTGATTTAAGGATTCAATCTAAGGTGTTTTACTTGCTCTTCCAGGAATTAAACACACTTATACACTTCTTTGTTTCGTGAGTTTTGCACTTAATAATATTGGAACTCTGGAAACCAGAAGCAGGAAAATGGGTTGAGTGAGAGAGAGAATGAAAGAAAGAGAAAGAGAAAGAGAAATATCTGGTTACTTGGAGAATTGATGGAAATAAATGAAAAGTTAATACAGGCAGAGTTCATTAGGTAAACTCATACACTGGAATTTCATGTTGAAGTGTTTAAACTCTCATCAACAAGATAAAATATTATGCCTTCATTAAAAATTATGTTTATTAGGAGCTTGTAATAATAGGAAGAATGTTGTAATTTGAATGCTTATTACACCAAAGTGGAGACGTTTTATTTATTTATTTATTTTAAATATTATTCCTATTTTTTTTTAAAGATTTTATTTATTTATTTATTTGTCAGAGAGAGAGAGAGAGAGAGAGAGAGCACAAACAGGCAGAGGCAGAGGGAGAAACAGGCTTCCCGCCGAGCAAGGAGCCTGATGCGGGACTCGATCCCAGTACCCTGGGATCATGACCTGAGCCAAAGGCAGCTGCTTAACCAACTGAGCCACCCAGGTGTCCCGGAGACGTTTTATTTAGAAGAATGATCTAACCCAGTTAAGCATGCACAGAAAAAAAGACAAAGAAAAAAAAAAAACCACTAAGATTTTATAATAGCATGGTTATAGTTTTTATTTACCTTCTTTTCAACAGTGAACACATATTTCTTTTGCAATCTGCTGATTTAGCATTTCTGTATGACAACTTTTTTTGGAATATTTACTGTTAAGTTGAAATGAATGACTATATACAAAGTGAAAATCTGTTCTAAGATTGCATTTACACTTGCATTTCATCTTAAACATTCCCATCTTTGTATTTAGAGAAATTGGTCAGAAGAATGATAATGACTATTGTTATCATTGGTTTGGAGAATTGTCAAAGGACTAGTTTTATAAATTTGTGTGCTGCTTTATGATTTACAAAGCAGTTTATTCTCTCTCATTTGATTTTCACAATAACTAACAAGCTAGGCTGTTACTCTCATTTCAGATTGGAGAATACTAAGGCTCAGAATTTGCAACTTAAGTTTTACAATCCGTAAGTAAAAACATAAACCCACGTTAAAAAAAATTCAAGCAATACCAGGGAAAGTCTCCTTCCCGCTCAGGGTTCTGAGTCTCCTTCCTAAAGGCAGTCATTCTTGCCACTTTGTTGTGTGTATTTCCAGCAATAATCTGTGATGTATATGTAAATATGCATGATTTTTCTTTTGAGTAGGCCACATATTATTTCATGGCTTATTATTATTTATTATTTTTTTAGCTTAATGTAGGAGATTGTTCTCTATCAGCACATATAGATCTCCCTCATTATTTTTAAAACTTTGGGTTCTTTCCTTACATGAATATACTGTAATTTATTTAACTAGCCACCTAATGACGGCCATTTATGTTGCTTCCAATTGTTTGTTATTACTAACAGTGCTGCAGTGAATATTCTTTTACATACCTTTGTGCACAGGTGTAAGTATGTACTTTTGTTTTTGGTAGGTAATGGGAATTTAACGGTACCAGGAGTCTCATCCGAAATAATCAAGAGGCTTGTATCTTGTTATGTCTCAATAAAAATAAAAATTTGGGGGCGCCTGGGTGGCTCAGTGGGTTAAAGCCTCTGCCATCAGCCCAGGTCATGATCTCAGGATCCTGGGACTGAGCCCTGCATCGGGCTCTCTGCTCAGCAGGGGAGCCTGCTTCCCCCTCTCTCTCTGCCTGCCTCTCTGCCTACTTGTGATCTCTCTCTTTCTCTGTCAAATAAATAAATAAAATCTTAAAGAAAAAGAAAAAGAGCTCCAACCTTTAATTTTTAATTGCACTTTCAATTCATGAAAGCATTATTTATGTCGCAAAGTTAAGTTTCTTATATCTCACTTCTACCTTACTTTTGCATAAAATATTAAAAAACTCACACTTATGTGATAGGAAATACAGTGCATAAGGCCAACTTTTAACATCATTTTTCTGTATCAAATTGGCAATGAACAAAAGTTTGCTAATATACTATATTGATGAAGCTACGGAGGAGGAAAAGCACACTCTAATTGTTGCTGGTACAACCTTTCCAAATGTAAATTAGCAATATGTATCCAAATATCCTTTCGCCCAACATTTATACCTACCAAAACCAAAAGTACAATTAATCTTCTGTATTACTTACTTAGGGTTGTGTTGTAAGTATTAGATTTTTGAGATTTGAACCCAGGCACTGGGTTCTTAAATATATTTGTTCTTAATTTATATTTCTTAAATTTCTTAAATATATTTGCTATACTGTTTCCTGTAAACAGTCATTGACAATAAGTCAGACAACTATGAAAATGAACATTCACATGATATTATATTCCTCCATTGTTATATAAAAGGAACAAATTATTCAGAGTGAGGTATGTGTATGTGTGTGTGCTTATGTGTATGAGAGAGGGAGGGAGTGAGAACAATATTGGGATAATAATAATTAATTAATAATTAATTAATAGTCTTACTCTGAGCTCTTACGTGTCAGGCACTGTTTTTAATAATTTTTACAACCTGATGAACTTTTCAGTAATCTTTCCAACCTGGTAGCTGGATCATCCTTATTATCTTTGTTTCACAAAGAGAGGAAATTTAAGCTCAGAGGTGAAGTAATTTGTTCAAGGTCAAGCTGCTCCTAAGTAGTAGAGCCAGAATTGTGAGCCAGGTAGTGTAAACAATTCATATAAACTGAATGATTTTGTTTTTGAGGGCAGAATAATAGCCCTGACGGATCTAATTATAGTACTAACGCTTGGTTAACTGAATGTATGTTCTGGGCTGCAACATCTTTTTATGTGAAAATCACCTTATTATTGCATAGACCAAATCTCTAGAAAGTGATTATTATACCAGATAGTGGAGAGTTTTTGTAGACTTGATAGAAGGTAGTGCTACATTTTGCAACCTAGGAATTTATTACTCATGAAAACCTAAGCCTGTCTTGGTTTGTGTACATCATACCAATATTTATTTTCAAGCTAATATTCTCTTGGACATCATAGTTTGGACTTGGAGTGCCTTCAGTATTATAATGCTAATGATAATACCATTTATCAGAAAAAAATTCCCTAAGAAACAAACCATTTTATTAAATAAAACTGAAAACCACTAGGTTTAAGGATTTCTGACACTCCAGATAGGAACATTGTAGAGAGCTAGGGTGAAATAATGGGAGATCTTGGACTTTGCAATGAGAATGTCTTAGGTTAAATCCTTTATTTGTTTGTGTAATAAGTTTCTTAGCCTCTGTTTTTCTTTTTGTTCTTTTAAGCCTTTAAAATGGGGGATATACTTGCAGGATTTGTCATGAAGATTATGTAAAATAAGGGGTACAAATGTCCAAGATCAGTTTAAATGGTAGCAGCTAATAATAATAATAATAATAATAACAACAACAACAACTGCCAGCACTAGCCAAATATTTATAGTTGGTGGATTTTACTTATTTCAAGGGCCATTAATTTTTGTGAAATGTTCTACTTAGAATTTTCACAGATCAAGGATTATTGGTAACTTTATTTTATCTTGTATTCTATAGGTACAACACAGATATATCATTAGGAATATACGAAAAATGTGAAACTTCTGTGCATTAAAGATGCTTCTGTTATTGCCGGTTGATCTCTTTTATTTCAGAAAACATTTACTGAATGCCTCCTGTGTCGTCATCACTGTGTTAGGCCTTAGACATATAAGGAGAGTAAGGCCTAGATTCATGCATGCAGTGAAGTACCTTTTAGTCTTTTAGGGAGATAAACACTGACTTTCTGGGATGATAAGTGCCTTGAGAAAGGGTGATGGAAGTAAGGCACTGGGGTGCTGTGGAATATCCTTGATTATGATGGAACTTTTTGTGGTAGTTTAGTTTTTGAGTTGGTTGATACCATAGATAACATTTTAAATTGTACTTGAAAGAATAGCATGAAGCCATAGGAACAATTGACTCAAGTCAAAATGTATTTTGGTGCATAGGGTCCACATTGGGGGATGTACCATTTTCTTATGATTTATTCTCTGCTTTTTTGCCCTCTGTAGTAAAGCAAGAATTTTTTTTTTTAAAGATTTTATTTATTTATTTGACAGAGAGATCACGAGCAGGCAGAGAGAGAGGGGGAAGCAGGCTCCCTGCCGAGCAGAGAGCCTGACGCGGGGCTCGATCCCAGGACCCTAAGATCATGACCTGAGCCAAAGGCAGAGGCTCTAACCCACTGAGCCACCCAGGTGCCCCTAAAGCAAGAATTTTTAACCTGGAGCATAGGACATTAGGGAGGGGTTTCTACGATAGCCTTCAAAGAATCTTTGACCTACTCTAAATAGTTTGTAAAAAATTAAGAGTATCAAGTTTTCTATCCCAGGGATACTCAGAGAAGTTTTATTTTATTTTTTTAAATTTTTAAAAAGATTTTATGTATTTATTTGACAGAGACAGAGAGCACAAGCAGGGGGGAGTAGACTCCCCACTGACCAAAGAGCCCAACACAGGGCTCGATCCCAGGACCCTGGCATCATGACCTGAGCCGAAGGCAGCCACTTAACTGAGCCACCCAGGCACCCCAAAAAGTTTTATGTGATTTTTGTTTAGTTTATAAGATCTTGAATGGCAAAGTAGACAGCAGTAGTATTCAGATAGAAACAATAATCTCAAAAATGCTTTTGTGAAGGAATTAAGTTAAATATATTTAATTTGGCCTCAGACTACATTTTTAGTTAATAAAGTTCATTTAGCATGGGAAATTGGCATTAAAAGTTGTAGCTCGAAGAAGATTGGATGATTTCAGTTTGCATAGAGTTTTCATTCTTCTTTGCAGGCTGGGTTGCTTTCATACTTAGTCTTGGTCTCTACATTCTGTTCCATGTTTTTTGTTTTTTTTTTAATTCTGGCACACTTTCATACAGGGCCCTATAAGACGGGGTGGATTCTGGACCATCTGGTACTTTAGAACAGTTGAAAAACTTAACTCTATTGACTGTACTTTGAGCCAGACTTGTTCGAAATGTCCTGGTTTGTCTCTGTGCTTGATGGATTTTTTTCTTTGTACGCTCACAGCTTTTATGACTTTTTATGACTATTTTCTTCCATATTTTAGTACAGAAATTTTACCAGTATCAGTGTTCATAGGTTAAGGTGGACAAGACTTATTTTCCTATAACCTCACTCACACACACACACACACACACACACACACACAAGTCTAATAAGGAAAACTTCCCTACTCTATTTTTAAAAATAAATGTGTGATTGTCATGACTTATACATGTTTAATAAATATTAAAAAATTTAAAAATTAATTTTTTAGGCAATAAATTATAGTTTTTCATCATGAGGCTAGGTGGAAGGAAGAGAATACTTTGAAGTTGTAAGTTTACTGAATTTATTTCTATTACTAGTTTAAAATATTTCATATGTGAAAATTAGTGGTATTTTTGACCTATATTTGCATTTAGAAATATGAGCTACCAAGCACTACTAAAAAGCAGTAAAGCAGAATTACTGAATTTATAAAATGTTTAAAAATTGTTTAGTTGTTAATAAGCTTTCTTTGAGCTTCCTGCCATATTGTTTCTTTTTTTAAACAAACTTGGTGACATACTCTGTATATCATACAACTTACCCATTTAAAATGTACAATTCAGTGATTTTTAGTCTATTTATAGATGTGTGCAACCATCACCATAGTCAATTTTGGAGCATTTAATCGCCTCAAAAAGAAACGTTGTACCCTTTAGGTATCATCCTCTTCTCTTCCATGCCTTCCCCAGCCCTAAATAACCACTAATCTATTTTCTGTCTCAGTTATATTTTCCTAGTCTGGACTTTGTGTGAATGGAATCATGTACTGTGTGGACCCTTGTGATTAGTTTCTCTCACTTAACATAATGTTTCTTAGGTTTATCCAAGTTGTAGTAAGTATCAGTACTTCATTCCTTTTTATGGCTGAATAATACTTCATAGTATGGTTATACCACATTTTCTTTATCTTTTTTTCCATCAGTGGACATTTGGGTTGTTTCTTCCTTTGGCTATGATAAATAATCTGCTATGAACTTTCATGTACAAGTTTTTGTGTGGATATATACTTTTATTTCTGCTGGATATTTATCAGGTCATATAGTAGCTTTATGTTTAATTGTTTGTGAAATTGGCAGACAATTTTCCAAAGCAGCTGCACCATTTTGCATTCCCACCAGCTGTGTATGAGGATGGGGACTTCTCCACATCTTCTCTAGTAATTGTTATCTGACTTTTCAATTCTGCCTATGGCCAGAATTCTGGCGGCTGTGAAGTAGTATCATGTGGTTTTGATTTGCATTTCCCTGATGACAAATGTTTTCTAGCATCTTTTCATTTGCTTATTTTAGCCATTTGTATATCTTCTTCAGAGTAATGTTCATTCATGTCCTTTCCCATTTTTCAATTGGGTTATTTGTCTTTTTATTATTGAGTTGTAAGAATTTTTATATACCTAAATATATGTCACTTGTGAGACATGATTTGCAAATATTTTCTCCCATTCTCTGGGTTGTTTTTCCACTCTCTTGATAGCGTCCTTTGATACATGAAACTTTAAATTTTGGTGAAGTCCAATTTATCTTTTTGTTTGTTTGTTTGTTTGTTACTTGTGCTTTTGGTGTTTTATCAAAGAGTTTTTTGGCAAATATCCGGTCATGAAGATTGATCCCTATGTTTTCTTCTAATAGTTTTATAATTTTAGCTTTTACCTTTAGGGCTTCGATTCATTTTGAGTTAGTTTTCACATATGGTGTGAGGTAATGGTCCAATTTCATTCTCTTATATAGATCTCTAGTTCTCACAGCACTGTTTGTCAAAAAGACTGTTCTTTCCACACTGAATCATCTTGTTAAAAATCATTTGACCAGGGGCACCTAAGTGGCTCAGTGGGTTAAAGCCTCTGCCTTCAGCTCAGGTCATGATCTCAGGGTCCTGGGATTGAGCCCCGCATCAGAGAGCCCGCTTCCCCCTCTCTCTCTCTGCCTGCCTCTCTGCCTCCTTGTGATCCCTCTCTCTGTCAAATAAATAAATAAAATCTTAAAAAAAAAAAAATCATTTGACCAGGAGCGCCTGGGTGGCTCAGTCAGTTAAGCATCCAGCTCTTGATTTTGGCTCAGGTCATGATCTCAGTGTCGTGTGATCCAAACCCCAGCCCGGCCTTGGACTTCACCTGGGGATGAAGCCTGCTTAAAATTCTCCCTCTCCCTCCCTTTCCCACCCCCTTCTCCTGTGCATCCACGTGCACCTGCTGTCTCTCTAAAAAAAAAAAATTCATTTGACCATAGATGCATGAGATTATTTCTGGACTCTTCATTCTCTTGTGTTGATCTATATGTTTATCCTTGTATAGTAAAGCACTGTCTTGATTATGGTTGCTTTGTAGTAAGTTTTGAAATTGGGAAGTGTTAGTCCTCCAACTTTGTTTTTCTTTTTCTTTTTTTTTTTTTAAAGATTTTATTTATTTGTTTGACAGAAAGAGAGATCACAAGTAGGCAGAGAGGCAGGCAGAGAGAGAGGAGGAAGCAGGGTCCCTACTGAGCAGAGAGCCCAATGTGGGGCTTGATCCCAGGACCCTGAGATCATGACCTGAGCTCAAGGCAGAGGCTTAACCCACTGAGCCACCCAGGTGCCCCCCCAACTTTGTTTTTCTTTTCAGAATTGTTTTTTGCAACTCTGGGTTCCTGCAATCCCATGTGAATTTTAGAATTGGCTTGTCATCTATGAAGAAGTCATTTGGAATTCTCATAGAGATTGCATTGAGTCTGTAAATTAGTTTGGGGAATATAGTTATCTTAATGTTAAGTCTTCAATCCATGAACATGGGATTTTTTTTTCCATTAAGTATATCTTTAATTTTGTTTAATAGTGTCTTGTAGTTTTTAGAGTGCAAGTTTTATACTTTGTTAAATTTATTCTTCAGTATTTTATTCTTTTTTATTTTTAATTATTTGAATGGAATTTATTTCTTAATTTCATTTTCATATTGTTCATTGCAAGTGTGTAAAAATTTCGTTAATTTTTGTATATTGACTTTGTATCCTACAATGTTACTGAGCTCATTTATTCTAATAGTTTTTTAGTGGATTCCTTAGGAATTTTTATGCACTGTATAAGATGATGTCATCTATAAACAGAGAGTTTTACCTCTTCCTTTCCAATCTGCATGCCTTTTAAATATTGTTCTTGTCTAATTTCCCTGGCTAAGACCTCCAGGACAATGTTGAATAGAAGTGTTGAGAGTGGACATTCTTGTTTTGTCCCTGATCTTTGGGGGAAAGTGTGCACATTTATATACAGTACCTTGAAGGTGCCTAGTTCAGCAATTGATTGTTCAAGAAACCTAGTATTATTTGAAAGGGACTTAATTCACATTTTGGTTATGTAGCTCAGGGGTTCTTGAGAGTGAACTTGTATATCAACATCACCTGAGAACTTCTTAGAAATGCAAATTTTTAGACCTTACTCAGTCCTACTTTGAATCAGAATCAGAAACTTGGGGGTGGGGGATTTACTTAACCTTTTGCATGATAAATGTAGTTCATATTTTGAAAAAACTACGAATGCTACTAATGAGTAACATGCAGTGTTTTAAGTATATGAAGCATGTAGTATTCACAAACATTGTTTATAGTAGGTATTTTTCTTTTCTTTTCTTTCCTCCCCTGCCTTCCCCTCCCCTCCACTCGCTTCCCCTCCTCTCCCCTCCTCTTCCCTCCTCTTCTCTTTCTTTCACGTATGTAGACCAACCCCGGGAGGTTGTCCGTTTTCTGTGCTTTTGGGCAAGTGGTTAAGAGTGAGCTCTGGCATTGTACTGCATGGCTTAAAATTCTCATTCTGCCATTTACTAGCTATGTGAATTTGGGCAAGTTGTTTAATCTCCTTGTGTTTCAGATTCTTCCTATGTAAAATGTGAATAAGAGTGCCCACTTTATAGATTGTGAAGAGTAGATGAGATAATACAAGTAAAGTGCTGAGAATAGTGCTTGGCCCATAAGTAAGTCCTTAATAAAGAAAAATATTTGCTATTACAATTATTATTGGTCAAGAGGACTGAGTCATGGTCCATTTTTCATAAATTTCTTTACATTTTTCTTACTGTGCCTGAATTTTTATTCATCTTCTTTGCTTTACTCCTTTGACAGGTACTGTGTACCTCATATTTGTGAAGCACTGGTGTCTGCACTGTGACATACATAGTAAGCAAGACAGATGGTCGTTGGCCCCGTGGGTTAATATTTCTGGTGAAGGAGACCAACAGAAACAAATAGATAATAAATATGTCCAATTGTGATAAGAGCTAGGAAAAACATTAAGAGTGAGGTAAGATAAGAGGGTGCTATAAGGAGCTAGTTTGGATAGGGAAGTTAGAAAGGCTCCTCTGAGGAATTATATTTGATCAGAGATCAGAATGAAATAAGTGAGCCATGTGAATATCTTTTCCTTTTTTTAAGATTTTATTTATTTGAGAGAGAGAGAAGGAGAGGGGGGAAGAAAGAGCGAGCACTAGTGGTGGGGAAGGCAGAGGGAGAGGGAGAAGCAGACTCCCCGCTGAGCAGGGAGCCAGATGCGGGGCTCTATCCCAGGACCCTGAGATTGTGACCAGAGCCGAAGGCAGCTGCTTAACTGACTGAGCCACCCAGGCTCCCCACCATACAAGTATGTATGGACGTGTTTCAGGTAGATGAAACAGCAAGTACAGAGATCTTGAGATAGGGGTGCTCTTTACAATTGCCTGACTGGTTCCTCTAAGATTTAATTTAGGTGTCACTTGTAACTGACTTCCTCAGGTTTTTCTGTTTGTTATAAAATAATTCAGACATGACTTTTATTGACTTTTCCTCTTCTGCCTCCCTTAGGTATTTCTGATTCCATAACAACGGTGTTTGCTCTCTCTCGTTGCACTTACCACAATGGATTATTACTGTCTGTTTTTCCCTCTAGACTTGAGTTTTCAATGTCAGGGATTATGATTTCTTACTTATTTTAGTATTCCCAGTATCTAGGCATATAGATGTACAACAAATGTCTAAATGCATGAATTTTTGACTTTGTATTTCCCCAGTATATTTCTCTCTGTACTTCGTTTCTGCCTGGTAGTAACAATAGTAAGTACAGTTTATTTGAATACTTTATTTGTCTGGCAGTCAGCTTAGTGCATTAAATACATTTTTGTATTTAGCCACTGTGTTATAATTTCTTTCTCTTTCTCCTTTTTTTCTGTTAAGGGTAAATGACAGGAGGACAAAGAAGTTGTCCTGTTTGTTCATATATCAGGAGTGCCTAGTGCAATGACTCATAATAGATCAGCAGTTGTGTAAATGGGAAATGACCGATGTTAGTATGTTAATCATTGAGTTTTCTACTGAATCACATAGACTATATAGTATAAAGCATATCTGTATAGTAGTCCAATAGACCCTGAATTAGGAGTTTTAAGCAAAATAGATCATTTTGGATATCTTTAACCTTCCTAGCTGCATTCCCTCAGCAATACCTTATCTAGTCAACTGTTCGTGTAAGTGCTCCAGCCAGTTATTGTATTTCCTCAACTAGAAATTGAAATGAATGGTCCAATAATTATACAGAACACTTGAAATTGAGACTGGATGAATATTATCTCTCTACCCATGTGCCAAAATTATCCCCTCCTCCAATTCCAGTAGAAATTCTTATTCCTAGTACTTTAAAGATAGAAGTTAAGCAATTATGGTTTCTGGAGTAGGCAATTCTCTGCAGAGGCTGCCTGAGTGATCAGTAGACAACCCCAGAGCAACGCTTGCATTTTAAGAGAAGAGTGTACTGAGTAGGCCAAATGACAAATTGGTGGAGTGTGTGTGGCTGACAGTAACACCCTGCTAGTATTTTACTAAACCAGGGATTGAAAAATAACAGATCTTTTAATGTTTTAATATAGATAAGTTGACAGTTTCCAGTCAAAGATTCAGTCATTTGGCTGAAAAAGGATGCTTTTTATTTCCTGTCTTGGGGATTTATTCCCAGGAAAAGACAGTGAAACAGTTGCAAGGATGGTTCATCATATGAAAATCTATCAATGTAATATACCATATTAATAGAATGAAGAGAAAAAAGCCCTACATGATCATCTCAATTAATGCAGGAAAAACATTTGACAAAATTCAGTACCCTTTCATGATGAAAATACTCGATAAACTAGCAATGGAAGGGAACTTCCTCAACATGATAAAAGCCATATATAAAACCCCACAGCTAGCATCATACTAAGTGTTGAAAGACTGAAAGCTTTTTTCTTGAGAAGCAAGATGAACATGCCCGCTTTTACCAATTCTATTCAACATAGTACTGGAAATTCTAGGTAGAGCAATTAGGCCAAAAAAAAAAAAAGAGGGGGGACGCCTGGGTGGCTCAGTTGGTTAAGCGGCTGCCTTCGGCTTGGGCCATGATCCCAGGGTCCTGGGATCTAGTCCTGCTTGGGGCTCCTTGCTCGGCGGAGAGCCTGCTTCTCCCTCTGCCTCTGCCTGCCACTCTGCCTGCTTGTGCTCTCTCTCTCTCTGACAAATAAATAAATAACATCTTAAAAAAAAAAAGAAAGAAAAGGCTCCAAATTGGAAAAAATAAAGTCATCTCTGTCAATGACATGCTTTTTAAAAAAATTTATTCTGGTAAATAACACATAACAAGATCTACTTCCTTAACCAAAAAAAAAATTTTTTTAAAGATTTTATTTATTTATTGGAGAGAGAGTGTGAGAGAGAGCATGAGAGGGGAGAAGGTCAGAGGGAGAAGCAGACTCCCTGTGGAGCTGGGAGGCTGATGCGGGACTCGATCCTGGAACTCCGGGATCATGCCCTGAGCCAAAGGCAGTCACTTAACCAACTGAGCCACCCAGGCACCCTCCTTAACAAAATTTTAAATGAATAGTGCAATATTATAAACTGTAGGCACAATGTTGTACAGCAGATCTCTGGAACCTTTTCATGTTGTATTACTGAAACTCTATTCACATTGAACAGCAGCTTCCCATTTTCCTCTTCCTCTAGTCCCTGACAACTTCCATTCTACTTCTTACTTCTATGAGTTCCACTACTTTAGATAACCTTATATAAGTGGAGTCATGCATAATTTGTCGTTCTGTGACTGACTTAATTTCCCTTAGAATGTCTTCATGTTTCATTCATGTTATAGCATATACAGGATTTCCTTCATTTTTATGACTGAACAATATTTTGTTATATACATGTACTACATTTTTTTTCTTTATTAAGTTTTTAATTTTAATTTCAGTTTTATTAACATACAGTGTCATATTAGTTTCAGGTGTACAATATAGTGATTCAGTAATTCTGTACTTTCTCAATGCTCATAATAATTGTACTCTTAATTCTTTTCACCTATTTTACCCATCCCCCATTCACCTCTCCTCTGGTAACCACCAGTTTGTTTTCTATAGTTAAGAGTGATTCTTGATTTGTCTCTGTCTCTGTCTCTCTCTCTTTTTTTCTTTGCTTGTTTGTTTTGCTCCTTAAGTTCCACATATGAATGAAATCCTATGTGTACCACATTTTCTTTACCCATTTATTGATACACAGGTTCTCTCTACTTCTTGGCCATTGTGAATAATGCTGCAGTGAACTTGGGAGTGCATATCTCTTTGAGAACCTATTTCAGTTCTTTTGGATAAACACTAAGAAGTGAGATTGATGGATCATATGGTCATTCTACTTTTAATTTTTTGGGGACCCTTGGTACTGTTTGACATGATTTTTTATATGTAGAAAACCCTAAAGATTCCATAAAAACAATGGTAGAGCTAATAAACAAATTTGGCAAATTGCAGAATACAGAATCAACACACACAAAAAAGGTTGCATTTTATGCAATTTTTACTAGCAGTGAACAATTTACAAAGGAAATTAAGAAAGTTGGGTTGCCTGGGTGGCTCAGCCGGTTAAGCCTTTGGCTCAGGTCATGATCCCAGGGTCCTGGGATCCAGCCCTGCATCGGGCTCCCTCTCTTCCCTGCTCCTGTTCTCTCTTGCTATTCCTGTCTCTCTGTCTCTCTCTCTTTTCAATAAATAAATAAAATCTCTATTTAAAAAAAATTTTTTAGAAGATTTTATTTATTTATTGGAGAGAGAGAGACAGAGATAGTTTGAGAGAGAATGAGCAGGGAAGAGAGAAGCAGGCTCCCCGTTAAGCAGGGAGCCTGATGAGGGGCTTGATCCCAGGACTCTGGGATCATGACCTGAGCCAAAGGCAGATGTTTAACCGACTGAGCTACCCAGGCCCCCCCAAAATAAAATCTTTTTTTAAAAAAAAGCAATTTTGGAGGTGCCTGGGTGGCTCAGTCAGTTGAGAGGCCAATTCTTGGTTTCATCTCAGGTCATGATCTCATGGGTCCTGAGGTTGAGCCCTGAGTCAGGCTCCAAGCTCAGTGGGGAGGCTGCTTGAGATTCTTTCCCACTTCCTCTGCCCCTCCCCTCACTCGCGTGTGCGCGCATGTGTGTGCTTTCTCTCTCTTAAATAAATAAATCTTCAAGAAAAAAAAAAAAAGGGTGCCTGGGTGGCTCAGTTGGTTAAGCGACTGCCTTCGGCTCAGGTCATGATCCTGGAGTCCCAGGATCGAGTCCCACATCGGGCTCCATGCTCCATGGGGAGCCTGCTTCTCCCTCTGACCTCTCCCCTCTCATGCTCTCTCTCTCTGTCTCAATTAAATAAAATAAATCTTAAAAAAAAAAAAAGAAAGCAGTTTCATTTGTAGTAGCATCAAAAAGAGTACATACTTTGAAATAAATTTAATCAAGGGGGCAGAACACTTGTACAATGAAAACTAGGAAACATTGCTTTGACTTAATGTTTGATTATGATACTAGAGAAATAAAAGCTGATAAATGTATATAATTTGGGGTTAATAATAAAAAAGTTCATTTAAATTATCTCTTTACTTTCATATTAAGTTGTGTTAAATAGGTGGCCCTTAAAACTAAAGGTGTCTTAGAATTGGAATATGTGGTAATACCTCTCTGAGTGTTATGGAAGTTCAAATGATACAATGCATATGAAAGATGCTAGTAAGATAATGATGAAAATAACAACAGTGATGATAAATACTAGTAAGATAATAGTGAAAGTAACAGCATTGATAATAGGGGCAAATGAATGATTAAGAGCAAAAAGTCTTACAGTCAGACTTCTTGGATTTGAATACTGGTTCCAACTCTTAAATAGGTATATGATTCTGAATCACGTAGTTTATTAATATGTCATTTTCCTCTTCTGTAATGGATATGATAGTAGATGCTTTGTTAGGTTACATAGGCTTAATGTGTAAAGTGCTTAAGACTAGTACTTGGTGTATAGGAAATACTCAATAAGGATTATGTTCCTTGTTATGAAGCTATAATATCCTCTGTATGTGTAGGTATGATTTTAAAATGTTGTGTATTTAAATTTTTACTTTATGACTTAACTTACCTTTTCATTTTTTATTTATGTATTTATTTTTTTAAGTAGGCTCCACACCCAACATAGGGCTCGAACTCATGGCCCTGAGATCAAGAGTCTCATTCTCTTCTTACTGAGCCAGCCAGCGAGAAGCCCCTTAACTTGCCTTTTTTTTTTTAAGATTTTTTTTTTTATTTATTCACTTGTCAGAGAGAGAGAGAGGCAGAGGGAGAAGCAGGCTCCCTGCTGAACAAGGAGCCCAATGTGGGACTCGATCCCAGGACCCTGGGATCATGACCTGAGCCGAAGGCAGCCGCTTAACCAACTGAGCCACCCAGGCGTCCCTTAACTTGCCTTTTTAAAAAGCAACATTTCATTGCTGATTCTTTTGGGTCTCTGGTACCCCATTAATTGTGAAATTTTTTTTTGTTTTATTTGTGCCAAGCTACTGAATGAGCTACTCTTCATATGTCTCTATTAAATTGCAGCATGTTTGTTTGCCTTTAATTACTATAGGCCAACTTTTACTAATCAGATCTGTTAGTTCTGGGCTATTAATCTTTCTACCCAACTGGGTGTCAGTGGTCAGTGAGGGTTTACCCTCACTCCCATTTTGTAAGTCATCATGATAATGAAAATTCTTTTTACCAAATTCTTTGCTATTTTAGAAATGAACAACTAATAAACATGCAAACATGCATGTTTTCTTAGTTTACTTTAAGAAGTTTATTCAAGAAATGGTATTTATTTCAAATTATACTTGAGACAAAGTAAAGTTGTGTGGATATTTTTCTTAAATGTTAGGTCTCTAGTATGAAAATAATTGAAATAGCAGAGATTGCCGTTGCTTTGTTCTTTGAACTGTATTGTTCCGAAAACCAGTCAAGAAGTATATAAAATTCATTTTATAGCCAGTTTTATCGCTAGATCAGAAACATTTTATGCAAATGATAGGAAATGCCAGTTCTTAAGTGCAAAGTTTATGTAGTTGATGGGTCTGAGAGTAGAGTTGACTTGAGATGTGTTAGGGTCTCAGTGATGTTACTCCTCAGTTTTTTCTTCATATCTTGGCTCCGGTCTCAGGCAGGCTTTCCGTTGTAACACTAAGATGATCGTAAAACTTAAGGCTTATACACTTTATAACTACTAGTATCGTGGAAAAGAGAATCGCTTTTCTGAGAGCTCCCACAAGAGAACTGAGATTTTTTTTTAAAGATTTAATTTATTTATTTGACAGAGAGAGAAAGATCACAAGAAGGCAGAGAGGCAGGAAGAGAGAGGGGGGAAGCAGGCTCCCCGCTGAGCAGAGAGCCATATGCGGGGCTCGATCCCAGAACCCTGAGATCATGACCTGAGCTGAAGGCAGAGGCTTTAACTCACTGAGCCACTCAGGCGCCCCAAGAACTGAGATTTTGTCTGATTGGACCAACCAAAGTTCACATTTCTCTCTGAAATAGTTGCTATGGAGGATGGGCTGAAGAGTAGGTTTGCCAGAAAGAATTGAGGTTACTGGTTGTTATGGGTTGAATTGTCTCTCTCCCATTCAAATTCATGTGTTGAAGTCCTAAAATGTGACTTTGCTTGGAAATAGAGTCATTATGGGTGTAATTAGTTGAGATAAGTTCATACTGGAATAAGGCGGGCCACTAATCAAGTACAATGGAAGTCTTCATCAAAAGCAGAAATTTGGACACAGACATCCAAGGAGAATGTCATGCGAAGTTTGGAGTTATGTTGCCACAAGCCAAGAAACTACCAGAAGTAGGAGAGAGGCCTGGAATAGATCCTTCCCTAGTGCCTTCAGAGGGAGCTTGGCCCTGCCAACACCTAGATTTTGGACTTCTGGCTTCCAGATTGTCAGTACATTTCTGTTATTTGAAGCCGCTTGGTTTGTGGTACTTTTTTTATGGCAGCTCTAGCAAACCAATGTAGTGATCATGAATTTATAGTAATACCAGTCTGTCCTGTTGAGTGACTTTCTCAGTTGCAGTCTCAAAGAAAGAGGGTAGTTGGATTCATCCAGGTTTGGGATTTTGCTCTGTTGGTGTGACCAAAAGACAAGAGGAGTAAGAGAATTCAGGTTATTGGCAAGAATATTATTGAAATGGTGCATCATTGTATCTAAACTGAATCTGAAGGAAAGTATAGTAAAAGAGGGTCTGGTGGTTCAGTCAAAATGAAAGGGTCCATGGATAAGAGGTCTTATAGAGGCAAAGGATGATAACTTGAAAGAAGATGTTATGTTTGGAGAACAAGATGCTCAAAGTATGATTTAGGAGGAAGAGTGGGTGCAGTTAAGGTAGAAGAGCCAGGAAGAATGTTACCATGGGAATAAGAGAGTGACTGGGCCATACCATATGTATAACCCCATGTTTTGCAGTGACCACTGGAGTTAAGAGGTCTAGGAAGTAGGAAGCCAGGTTGTTGGATGGGTTGTTTAAGTCTATGGTGAAGTAATCCATTGATGATGAGTTTCAAAGAGTAGAGAGGAAGACAATGAGTCAGTTGCCAAAGCCTTAGATGAGATAGAGAAACCAAGTTAAAAGATACCAATGTTAAGGAAGACGAGAGAATAATTTTGTTGAAAGGTAAGAGCCTCAAAAGAGTAGAGATTGATTGATTGATTGATTGATTAACTGATTGATTTAAAGTAGGCTTCATGCCCAGCATGGAGCCTGGCATGGGATTTTAACTCATAATCCTGAGGTCAAGACCTGAGCTGAGATCATGAGTTGGCTACTTAACCTGGTGAGCCACCAGGTGCCCCCCCCTTTTTAATTCAAGTTAATTGACATACAGTATACTGTTGGTTTCAGGAGTAGAATTTAGTGATTCATCACTTAGATATAACACCCAGTATTCATCTTAACAAGTGCCCTCCTTAATGCCCATCACCCATTGTTTTGCTTTTAAAACAAAAAGTTGAGTAGTAAATGTGGACAAGATGCAGAGGTAATCAAAGAGGATTTTATTCCCATTTCTGGACCCCGAAATAGGCTGGATATTAAAACTGTACTATTTGATGGGGTGCCTGGGTGGCTCAGTGGGTTAAAGCCTCTGCCTTCGGCCCAAGTCATGATCTCAGGGTCCTGGGATTGAGTCCCACATCGGGCTCTCTGCTCAGCAGGGAGCCTGCTTCTCCCTCTCTCTCTCTGCCTGCCTCTCTGCCTATTTGTGATCTCTCTCTCTCTCTCTGTCAAATAAATAAAATCTTAAAAAAAAAAACAAACAACTGTACTATTTGAGAGTGCTATAAGGGAAGTGAGAGATTGAGATTCATATAAGGAGGGGAGTTGGGGGCTCCTGGGTGGCTCAGTGGGTTAAAGCCTCTGCCTTTCGGCTCAGGTCATGATTTCAGGGTCCTGGGATCAAGCCCCACATCGGGCTCTCTGCTCAGCAGGGAGCCTGCTTCTCCCTCTCTCTCTCTGCCTGTCTCTCTGCCTACTCGTGATCTCTCTCTCTCTCTGTCAAATAAAAAAATAAAATCTTAAAATAATAAAGAGGGGAGTTGAAGGTAACATTCTGAGAAAAGACATGTCTGACTTTGTTTTAAGGAGAGGACCATGTGTTATTTCATGTTGGGAGGTGGAAGGAACGTTCTCAGAAGAGGTTGAGGAAAAAATGACTCTGCTTACCTTTTTCTTTTCTCTCTGTACTAGACAATAAACTCCTTGAGAGCAGGGACTATGTATCACTGTGCCTAGCTCAGTCTTTGGGAAGTAGTAGGTTGTCAAATGTTGAACGAATGAATTTATACTCCCAGCAATATTTGAGAATTTAATGTAAGAAGCAATTTCATTAATAATCATTCATTCAACTAACATTTATTGAAGGTTTCCATATGTAGATACTATGCTAAGTATTGGGGATATGATGGTGAACAAGATAGGTGGGCTTCTGCTCCCATGGAGCTCATCTGATAGTGAGGGCCACGCACAAAAAAAAAAACAACCACACAGACAAAATTAAAATAAGTTGTATTAAGGTCTCTGAAGGAAACAAGCAAGGCTGAGGTAGAAAATAAGAGAGAAGAGGACCTACTTTATGATAATCCAAAAAAGTCTTGGAGTAGGTAACATTTAAGCTAAGTCCTAAAGAAAATGAAGATACCAACTATGTTTTTCAGGAAGAGAATGACACCTGCAAAGACTATGAGTTGGGACAGAATTTGCTCTTTTAGAAGAACTGAAATATCAGAGTGAAGTTAGTGGCCCTAAGTGAGGCTGGAGAGGTAAGCAGAGGCTGGATCATGCAGGGATTCCAAGCCATGGCAAAGAGTTTGGATTTTATTTTTTGTCAAATGACAAGGCATTGAAGGTTTTAAACAGGTGAATATTATTGTCCTGACTTATATTTTTATATGATCACTCTACAGTCCATATGGGGAAGCAAGAATAGGGCAGAGAGGGTAGGTAAAAGTTTATTATAATGTAAAGACAAGATACAGACCAAGATTTGGAGAGAGATGGATAAGTTCAACGTATGTTTTGGAATTAGAGGTGGTAGGACTTGCTGATGGATTGAAAACAGAGTGAGAGGTAGGCAGACTCAGGTATTTTGCTTGTGCACCTTGGGTAGTTGGTGGTGAGGGAAGAATGGGTTTTTAGAGAAAAAAATATGTCTGTCAGATGTTTGGGAGATATCCAAGTGGAGATGTAGATGATTAAAAGTTTGGAGTTCAGAGGTGTCTGAAGTAAAGATATCAGTTTGATAGTCATCAGCGTGTAAGTGTGGTATTGAATAATGGGAATTGATGTGATCATCTGGGTTAGTTTAGAAAAAGGACCTGAGAGGTGAGGTTGTTAATGTCCTCTGTAAAAGGTAAAGTGCTATACAAATGCAGGAGATTGTTATTTTGTTTCATTTCTTCCTTATTTGAATTTTTATAAATTCATATATTATTCATGCTTAAAGATAGTGGTTCTCCCAGTGATTTCTCTTTATCTTGGGCTGTCTAGACTGGCATGTATAGGACTTACTATCTTCTGATGAGAGACCAAAGCTACTCTTTGTATTCATCATTCTTTGTCACTCCGCCACTTAGATTTTTGATCAGGTTGAACTGGATTTAACAAAAGCTGGTTCATTATTGGTCTGAGTTACGGATATGGTCTGTTTATGCCCACTGTTTTTCAGTAGGATAGAGCTATGTCATCTTTTGAAATCCTTTTGTCTGCTTAAAGTACCTTTACCTTTCATTTCTGATCATCTCCAAAGCAAATATATTCTTAGATCTAGATTTTGAAAATTTTCTTTACAATACTGTTTTTGGAGTATTCCTCGGTTTTTGCTTGCTATATTACCAATTTATAATGCTTTGTTATGGGACAAAAATGAGATATTAGCGTGTTTGCAGAATGGAACATTGCAACTTTAAGTAGAATATAAGCTGTTTTGGGGGCTGGAGCCCTGTATGATTTTTGTAGTTCCAGATACCTAAACCTATTGTTCTGTTCCTAGAAGACATCTAGTTTATGTTTATTAAATTATTAAATGAGTTTTGACTTCTAGAGCTGAGGGTTAATACTGTGCATTCTTTAAGTGAACTGCCCAGATGGCTGCTTATTTCCTTGAGCTCCTTCTTGTCAGCTTTAAAGGTAAAGACTGCTCACATGACTTGCTTTTCTCCATCCTTTACTCAGCGTCAGCATTGTTTTCTTTTCTAAAGTTTCCTTATTATTGACATTCTTTTGATTCTTCAGACATTTCCAGATTGCTGTTTCCTTCGTCAGTTTGGATTGCTCCTTTTTTTTTCATTCTTCTGTTTACTTTTTGTTTTTATCCTGTTTTCCTTTGTATTGTGAAATACACAAGTCTGTTTTAGGCATCACAAGACTGTCAGAAGTTTTAGTCTCCTACTTTGCAAGCCATTCACATCAAGTAAACATATGTGTATAAATGCATAGGCTTTTCTGGTTGTATTCATTTATTACTTTGGCCTTTGGAGCTGCTGTTCCATTATTAAAGGAGTTGGTGGCTGTGGTTGTGGTTGTAATGGAGTAGTTGAAAGTATGTCAGGGTGAATTCCCCTTCCGGTTCCTCGGTTCTCTTGAAAATGGAGTATTGGAAGGCTGTATTCTAAATAGCTGAATTTTTGTGTGTTAATATGTCAAAAATACTTGTATGGCAATTACCTGGAAAATTATGTGCATTATGACACTTATTTTTTTATAACACTTATTTTATGTCTGCTAGTACTGAATTATCACTCATTTTCTTAAAATTTTATTTTATTTTATTATTTTTTTAAAAGATTTTATTTATTTATTTGACAGAGAGAGAGAGAGATCGCAAGTAGGCAGAGAGGCAGGCAGACAGAGAGGGGGAAGCAGGCTCCCTGCTGAGCAGGGAGCCCGATGCAGGGCTCGATCCCAGGACCCTGCGATCATGACCTGAGCTGAAGGCAGAGGCTTTAACCCACTGAGCCACCCAGGCGCCCCTTTCTTAAAATTTTAGAGAGAGCAAAACAAAAAAGGTTTTGGGTGGTTTATTTGGAAAAATAAAATCTGTTCCACTGTCTCCTTTTCATTACCTAGACTTCTGTATCCACTTGCCTTTATACACGGTGTTCTTCCTGTCTGAATTGCTACCTCTCTACTTTGTAATGGTCTTCAACACCACCTTTTCATGGGAAGTTGCAAGAAGTACCATGGAGAGGTGGCATATACTCTTTACCCAGTTGTCCCTAATTTTAATACCTCATGTAACTATAGTATAATAGCAAAACTGGGAAATTGACATTGGCACAATTCACAGGCCTTATTCAAATGTCATCGGCTTTATAGATATTTGTGTGTGTGTTTGTATGTATGTAGTTCTATACATATGTGATTTTATCAGGATTCATGTAACTAACAACAGTTAAGATAAAATTCCATCACAAAGATTTTTCGTGTTACTCCTTTCTATTCATACCCACTCCCCTCTTCATGTTGTTAATTTATAACCAGTTATTTTTTATCATATGTTGTTCACTGGTTATTCTTTATTGTATGACCTTGTGATTAACAGAAAGAAGATAAGTGTCACGTTTTAGAGGTTATTTCTTTATTTTTACCTTTTTTCTCCACATTGTACTATAATCATTTACAATAAGCCTAACACTAAAGTTTCAGTTCCTTTTGTGCATTATAGAATCATAGTCTCTCGAAGTCCTATGATATAGCATCTACCCCCACAAAACCCCAAAAATGAAACTAAAAATTCCATACGAAGCAGTTCTTGAGATTTATTTACTAACCTGCGAATTTCCCTAATAACCAGGACTTCCTCCCCCCCCCCCCTCTTTTTATTACCTGGTATTCTTTGTTATTAGATTACCTATATGTTTTGCTAGATTATGTTGCAATAAGAAATAACCTAAACCCCCCCATCAGTGGCTTACAATAACAAAAGTTTAATTATTACTCACATTATAGGTTCCCTAGTAATCAGCTATGGCTCTATCCCATGATTCTTTTTCATTTTAGGATCCAGACTGAAAGAGCACCCCCTATATGTGACATTACTGTTCTCTTGGTAGAGAGAAAGGAGCAAGAGTTGGTGGAAACACACAATTGCTCTTAAAACTTCTACTTGGAACTGGAAGTTTCTGCTATTTCACTGGCCAGTGTAAGTCACGTGGCTAAGCCAACAGTAGAGTTGTACTTGCCACAGAGAGGCACTACAAGTCACATGGCAACAGGCAGAGATATTAATACTTTGATAAGAGGAGAATAAATGAGAATTATAATGCAACCTGCCTTAGGATGGTATAGTATGCAATACTTTTGTAATAACTTTTTTCTTACTGAAGTTTATTATACTTTAAATGATTTTTTTGTAATAAAAATAACAGCTCCCTTTTTTTTTCTTTGTCACATTAATTAGGATATTGGTTCAAGCCAAAATCACAGTGGCTTAAACAAGAGAGAGTTTATCTCCCTTAAGTAACTATCCAGGTAGGGTTAGTGGTATA
Source organism: Potos flavus (assembly GCA_028534135.1). NCBI lineage: Eukaryota > Metazoa > Chordata > Mammalia > Carnivora > Procyonidae > Potos > Potos flavus. Next base: position 130,347,438 of record CM052900.1, read on the forward strand.
GGGCTGATACGGCGTCTTCATGATAGGCCCTTTTTCTCTTGTCGTTCTTTTATTCTCAACCATATTTTCCATCTCTCAGTCTGGACAGCTGCTCCATATTCTGCTACCGTATCTGCATTTTGCATTCTGGCAAACTGGGAGGGCTAGGAGGTAGAAAGCATTTTCCTTCCCTGTAGGTCCATGAACCTGGAGCTGGACACATTATTTCCTTTCTTATTCCATTGAGGAGAACTGGGATTGTAAGAGAGGCTGGGAAATGTAGCTTTAGCTAGGTGTACACATGTCCAGGTAAAGCTTAGGGGTATTGTTCTGAAAGAAGAGAAGAGATTTAGGAAACAAGTAGCCATCTCTTTATTTCAATTAATTTAATTCATGCAAGACCTATGAGAAATAGATATTACTAGCGCTTCATAGATAAGGAGACAGGCTTTTTATTTTATTTTTTATTTATTAGAGAGACAGAGAGCACTCACGAACATGGGGAGGGGCACAGGGACAAGCAGACTCCCTGCTGAGCAGGGAGCTCCATGTGGCCTGATGTGCGGCTTGATTCCAGGACCCTGAGATCATGACCTGAACTGAAGTCAGGCGCTTAACTAACTGAGCCACCCAGGCGCCCCAAGGAGATAGGCTTTTTAAAGAGGTCAATAAGTTGTTCAAGATCATCTAAGAAGTAGTGGAATGGACTTTCAATCTAGACCTATCTGATACCGAAACTTGAGTAATTTTTTACAAAACTGTTTGCTTTCTAATATTTATTATTTATAAACACAACATTTTTTCAGAGTAGTAATAAATAGCTACTGACTCTTTAGAAGAAATTCTTAACGTTTATGAATATTTTACTTTGTGACAGCTAATAAGAGTTTATTTGCTTTTATTTTTATTTATTTTTATTTTTTTAAAGATTTTATTTATTTATTTGACAGAGAGAAAGAGATCAAAAGTAGGCAGAAAGGCAGGCAGAGAGAGAGGGAAGCAGGTTCCCTGCTGAGCAGAGAGCCGGATGCGGGGCTTGATCCCAGGGCGCTGAGATCATGACCTGAGTTGAAGGCAGAGGCTTTAACCCACTGAGCCACCCAGGCACCCCAGTTTATTTGTTTTTAAATAATAATAATACTGTTAGATTTTTAAAAGGTCAGATTTTTATTTTGACAACTTTAGTTTAAAAGTTTTCCTTTAGAAATTAATTTAGAGGGACGCCTGGGTGGCTCAGTTGGTTAAGCGTCTGCCTTCAGCTCAGGTCATGATCCCAGGGTCCTGGGATAGAGTCCCACATCGGGCTGCTTGCTCGGCAGAGAGCCTGCTTCTCCCTCTGCCTCTGCCTGCCACTCTGCCTGCTTGTACTCTCTCTCTCTGACAAATAAATAAATAAAATCTTAAAACAAAAAAAAATTTAGATGCTAAAAATTCATAGGTGATTTTGAATACTGATTTCAAATTTGGGGATTTTTGTATTTTTCCTCAAATTGAAAATAGCTTTATTGTTTTATTTTAATTGTAAAAATAGGAAATGCTTGGGGCACCTGGGTCGCTCAAATGGTTAATCCTCTGCCTTTGGGTCAGGTCATGATCTCCAGGTCCTGGATCAGCCTTGCATCAGGCTCCTTGCTCAGCGGGGAGCCTGCTTCTCCCTCTCCCTCTGCTGCTCCCCCTACTTGTGCTCTCTCTCTCAAAGGAGTAAATAAAATCTTAAAAAAAAATAGGAAATGCTTCTCATAAAAAATTTTCAGAGAATAGAGTAGTATAATGAAGAATGTAAAAAAATTTATAATCCCATTATTCAGAGATAATCACTATTACCATTTTAGCTATGCCTTTCAAATTTTTTTTCTCTCTGTATTCATTGTCAGTGTTGTGTATCTATGATTTCTTTTTGATCTAAAATGATCATGTTTCAGGAAAAAAATATTTTTACTGAGACAAGCTGAAAACACTCTTTGGTTTTTGTTTTTTTTTTTTGCTTGATGAGTGAATTGGCAATTTGGATGGCTTTTTCCATTCTCACTTAGCTGTATCGTATTAGTATACTAATCAGCACAGGGTGTACTTTAGAACACTTAGCTAATGCCTTCTCAAATGTGTTTATGTAGTAACCAATGAGTCTGTATTGTGATGATTAATAAAGGACAGTTTGGAGCTCAGAATTTCTTCCTGTGTATGAGATTTCCTCCCCGCCGCCCCCTGGGTCCTAAAAATTCTACTGGATTATCTTTAAAAATTACTTCATTATTGATGGTATTTGCTTCCTCTAGCAAAGTATCTTCACCCCTATCTGAAAGGAGGATGGGTATGTAACTTTTCATTCAACGTGGACATTTTTGAGAATGAAAGGGACACTTATAAATTTTAAAATTCTGGAGGTTTTTCGAAATATATTTTTTTGGGCATCAGAATGATTTCATTACATTGGTAGATCAGTATAGTAGTTCTAGTAAAACACGATTTTCAAAAATAAAATTTACTAAAACATTTGTACTATATTATAATAAAATTTTTTTTTTTAAAGATTTTATTTATTTATTAGAGAGAGAGTGCACGCACACGCAAGGGGTGGAGCAGCAGGCAGAGGGAGATGGAGAAGCAGGCTCTTCGCTGAGCTGGGAACCTGATGCGGGGCTCAATCCCAGGACTCTGGGATCATGACCTGAGCTGAAGGCAGCTGCTTAACCAACTGAGCCACCCAGCTGCCCCAAAATTAAGTCTTTATATTGATTATCACAATATTAAAAAACATATCCAGAATAATTATTTTTGGTATCATATTTTCTATCAGTTTCTTAGCCATACCTGTCTCTAATATGGTGTCACTAGTACTTTTCTGAACAGTGTAATTATTTTTCAGTATCGTTTAACTAGTTTAAATTTTTTCATGAAATTGTTGTAGTTTTCAGAGTTACATATTGGGGTTTGTAGTTGTTAACCTTTACAGTTTATTCTCTGTAACCAGTAATATTTTTAATTGCTAATATCCTCTATTTGTTGTGATGTACCTGGTTATCAGGAAAAAATTTGCTAAGTGGAGAATATTCTTAATTCTTAATTTTTTTGTTACTGAAAATTATAAATTTGTCAGCCCCAATATTTTTACAGGGTTTTTTATTTTTGCCTCTATTAAGCTACTCTTTTTGACAAATATTTTTATATATAGACAAATCTTGTCATGAAAGTTGTCCCTAATTATGATTATTTTACATGTTCCACTAAATTCAGATGCTGCAAATTGTAGGCTTTCTGTAATTTCATTTCATTGCAGTACCAGTGTCAAATACCTTTTCCACTACCTCACAAGGTTATAAGAAGTTAGCTGTCTAAAATTGCTTGTGTCTGAGGATACTTTTCAGTGAGTCTTCTGCATGCTGTTGTTGAAAAGAAGGTGTGATATTGTATCTGTGAAGAATCAGGAAAAGAAAGATGGAATTATCACTAGTCCTCTTTCAGATTTCATCGCTTGTTCAAGAGGATAAAGCACTTACACTACTAGTTGATACCTTGGCCAGAAGTTAGATATATACGGTAGAGGTATACTAAATCCATTGTGGTTTATTTTAATATATTTTAATATAGTGACTAATAATAATAGTTCATTTAAGAAAATGTGAAATCTGAAAAAAAAAAAGAAAATGCGAAATCTGAGACAAATGGTAAACTGAATGGTATGCTGGGACAACAGATTATAAATTAAGACTGTCCTGAGCAAACCAGGGCATGTGGAAGGCAGCATGGTATTGTAAAAGAGAATGGAACTTGGAGTGGGATAAACCTGCATTTAACTCTAGGCTTTGCTGTTTAACAGCTTGGGTAAGTAACCTCTGTGAGATTTGGTGTGTTAGGGTTTTCCAGAGAAACAGGACCAACAGGATAGACACACATTCACATACATTGATTGACTGATTTTTAAGGAATTGGCTTATGTGATCGTGGGTGCTGGCAAGTCCTAAATCTGTAGGGCAGGCCAGCAGGCTGGGAACCCAGGGAAGAGTTGATGTTGTTTCTGAATCTAAAGGCTTTCTGGAGGCAAAATTCCTGCTTCCTCAGGGTACTTCAGGCTTTTCTCTTGAGGCCTTCAACTGATTGGACGAGGCCCACCCACATTCCTTTACTCATGTACTGATATAAATGTTAATGACATTAAAAAAAATAGAGTAACATCTAGATGGGTGTTTGACCAACAACTGGGTTAGCCTAGCCAAATTGACACATACAGTTAACCTTCATAATCGGTTTCCTCATTTGCAAACTGAAATGATACTATGTGGCTCACAAGGATACTATGGCTCACACTAGGTTTCTTCATTTGCAAACTGGAATGGTACTATGTGGCTCACAAGAATTATTAGCATAATGTGTTCTCAAAGTTGGTACTCAATGAATGTTGATTTTTTTTAAAAATTTTATTTATTTAGAGGTGCCTGGGTGGCTCAGTTGGTTCAGCAGCTGTCTTCAGCCCAGGTCATGATCCCAGGGTCCTGGGATCGAGCCCTGCATTGCTTCTTGCTCAGCAGGAGCCTGCTTCTCCATCTCCCTCTGCCTGCCACTCCCCCTGCTTGTTCTCTCTCTCTGTCAAATAAATAAATAAAATCTTTAAAAAAAAGATTTTATTTATTTGAGAGAGAAAGAGAGAGTATGAGCCAGGGGCAGGGGGCGGTGGAGGACAGAGGGAGGGGGAGAAGCAGACCCACTGAACAGGGAGCCCAGTTCAGGGCTCAATCCTGGGACCCTGAGATCATGACCTGAGCCAAAGGCAAATGCTTAAAGGATTGAGCCACCCAGGTGTCCTGAATGTTGATTCCTTAGTCCAGTTTTATACCCATTAAGGCTATAGGCCCAACCTTGATGCTTGGAAGATTTTTTTCCTGTTTATCTTTGTATTTCTATCTAAGCCTCTCTTGCCCCCTCATCTACTTAATGAGTCCTGTCTGATCTATCTTACAAACATTTATTCAGACCATACTCTTCTTTTCTGCCATTGCCAGTGTTCAGGTCCTCTACTGGGCCCATGAAAATTATTTCCTAAGTAGCCTTCTACTTTCCATCTTATTTTCCCTCTTCACAAATAATCACCTAGACCTAATACTATGTTAATAACTCTTGACTCTGTCCCCTTTGTCCATTCTCATTTTCTTTACCTTTTCCAGGGTATGTGAATCCCTTCTTAAGTTGTCTTATACAAAACTTCAAAATTTTATCTCCAATTCCTGTCACCATTCAGAACGACTTATTATTCTTTTGAATGTAACTGAGCTTTCTGTTGATTGCATGCTTTGTGCATGCTCTTACCTCCATATAGAATCACCCTCTCCTCTTCCCTGCCATACTTCAAATTCCTGCACTGGTGTCACTTCTGTGAAGCCTTCTTGGACTCCCTTCCTGGTTCCAGAACACTCTTAGACATTCGTGTCCGGGTGAACCCGAGCCTTCAGACGTTGATACTCCTAAGCTGCCTTTCAGATGAGATAGTAAATCTATTTATTAGCTGACCAGGGAACCCTTTGAACCATGGTATGAATTGAATGGCACTCCTTGTCCACAAGTGTTTCAGGTCTGATCATATAATATCATCTTTTTGTATGTCAGTTTATGTATTCACTAGATTATTTTATTGAAATGTTTTTGAATTGTATTCATAGAGACCTTGGACACTTGGGTAGAAGATGCATGCTGATGGCTTTGGGCCTTTTTTTTTTTTTTTAAAGATTTTATTTATTCATTTGAGAGAGAGAGAGTGAGAGAGCACATGAGAGGAGAGAAGGTCAGAGAGAGAAGCAGACTCCCCGCGGAACTGGGAGCCCGATGTGGGACTCGATCCCGGGACTCTGGGATCATGACCTGAGCCGAAGGCAGTTGCTTAACCAACTGAGCCACCCAGGCGCCTGCTTTGGGCCTTTTTTAAACAAAGCATTTCACCCCTAATTTGTTATTTGTTGGGTTTCTTGGTAAAATTTTGCATGAGGAAAAGAAGTTTCGGTATCAAAAATAATTTTAAAATTCTTGTTTTATTTTGTCTCCTTGATTCTTGATAATCCATATGGCTGCCTTTTTTCACTTTCCCTTCCCCCTCAAAAGAAACTAAACCAAACTTTTCAAAATCAAGTATATTTTACTCTTACTCATCTTTGTTTTTTAAATATCTGTTGAAAGAATGTAAATACACCAATACAGATTATTGAATAGCATTTAATTTCTAATTATTTGTTTATTTTAGTTATCAAGTGGGAATCCTGTATATGAAAAATACTACAGACAGGTAAGATTTTTGTTTCTTTGCCGTCCTAGATTGAATATAAAAATACTTTGAACTCTTGGGTATATTTGCAGATTACCAGCCATCTGAACACATTTGATGTGTCTTGTTTCCAATTTCTTGTGCTTTAATCTCCTACTTTGGCTATGCTTTTTTTTTTTTTTTTTAAAGATTTTATTTATTTATTTGTCAGAGAGAGAGAGGGAGAGAGCATCAGCAGGGAGAATGGCAGGCAGAGGTAGAAGCAGGCTCCCTGCTGAGCAAGAAGCCTAATGTGGGACTCGGTCCCAGGATCCTGGGATCATGACTTGATCCGAAAGCAGATACTTAACCAACTGAGCCACCCAGGCATCCGTGCTTAATTCTTTTTGACAAGCTATCAGAAAAATGAAGGAGGGGCGCCTGGGTGGCTCAGTGGGTTAAAGCCTCTTCCTTTGGCTCAGGTCATGATCTCAGGGTCCTGGGATCGAGCCCCGCATCGGGCTCTCTGCTCAGCAGGGAGCCCGCTTCCCCTTCTCTCTCTGCCTGCCTCTCTGCCTAGTTGTGATCTCTCTCTCTCTCTGTCAAATAAATAGATAAAATCTTTAAAAAA